>JAJHPC010000014.1:5845591-6183091 GCA_024447665.1 Juncus inflexus | reverse complement strand
AATTGAGACGTGCGAATTTTATTTATCGAACAGGATGACAAGAATGGGCAACCATCACGAAGATGATGGGTTAGATTGTTGAGTCTGATGCATGTATGCATGAGAGACAAGAAGCAAGCTGGCTAGAAATAAGGAATATCTCATATTAAAGTGTTTTAAGTAAAAAATTTACTTAATGAAACACAAAATATTTGAAATGTTCAAAGTATTTAAGAATGAAATTCGATATTGCCTTGACAAGATAATAAGAGCACTTCGATCAGATCGAAGTGGTAAGTATTTGAGTAAATAGTTTGACAATTCTCTTAGAAATTGTGAAAAACGGTTTAACAATTAATTCAGTATGCAGCATCTCATGATGTACACATAAAGAAGAAAATAAAACTTATTAGATAAGATTCAGTCTATGCCTTTGAGATTCTTATAGGTTTGTACTCTTGAATATACGAAACACTGAATATCATATGGTTCAAATGGACACCATATGTGATATGGGTTTGGGATAGTCTCAAATTATCTTTAAAGATTTAAGTACGACTCGTGTCAAAAGGTTTGACAGTGTCAACACAATAATTTTTCTGGAATATCAATTCGATATTGTTTTACATCCATTATGAGTTCAAATTGGTTGCTACTCATGATTCAGACTTCTTTAAAAGAGATCTCATCTCCTAAAGAAGCAGTGGGAGTGTAATACATCTCGAAAGGTTCGAGGTCCACATATTAGTGATGAACCATTAATGAGGCTAACAAGTAGTTGATAAGGCTATACTTGAAACATAAGGTCCTCGTCACAGACTTCATGGACATTAGGCTGAGATATATGATCTCTCATAAAAGATGCTCATAGAGGATGAGTCGACTTTCTACAGAGGAGACTGTGAAGAGACAATGTTCTCAAAATGGTTGGACCATGAAAACTGAGATGCAATGCATATACAAGCAATCATGTTTGGAACTTGATTGGAGTGTCAAATGACTTGATGACCATTGCATAAAATACATGGATAACCTAAAAATAGCAAGAAAGTAGCTATAGTAAAAGGACTTTCTCACTTGTTGCAATTACGAATTCTAACTTCCATAGCACAATGCGATTGTGAATGATGGAACAAGGATATAAAACTCACATTCCTTTATAGGAACTTTATTGTGGATGTATCTTACATACATGGCACGAGTTTGTGATTGCAGGAATTCTGAAAGGTAAATTCTTTCGTGAATGGATTAGAGAACGCATCATAGGAGGAATCTATTTGACAAGAAATTCAGTGGGAGTTCTACTATCAGAATCACTTATTCTGATGACGTGAACCCGAAGCGACATTCATGGTTGATATAAGAAATTTACATTCACAACCCATACACACAAATATATAAGAAACAAGCTTTATTGAATAAATAATAATATCTTAATGCATAATCCATTTTCTAGTACAAATACCTTTGGCCTAGGCACTAATCCTACAGTCTCCCACTTGCACTAAGCCAACTCTAAGTATCTTATGCCCATAAACCTCACATGACCCTCGTGCTTTGTTTGTGGGAGTGGTTTAGTTAATGGATCGGCGACATTGTCGTCCGATGGCACTCTACACATTTCAAAATCACCCCTTTGTATGATCTCTCTGATTAGATAGAAGCGTCGCAGTATGTATTTGTACTTTTCGTGAGATCGCGGTTTCTTTTCTTATGCGATCTCTCCATTGTTATGACAATATAGATCCACTGGTTCCGAGATGCTCGGAACTACTCTTAGCTCCTCCAAAAGGTTCTTTTTCCAAACAGCTTCTTTAGCCGCTTCTTGCTACAATACATTGCTTGGAACTCTTCCAGGTCACTGCGCCTCCATTTAGGCAAAATAAATAACCTGATTGCGATCTAAAGTCGTCTGAGTCTGTCTGGAAGCTTGCGTTACAACGAGCTCGTCTTCCATACCTCCATAGACTAGGAACAGGTCCTTAGTTCTTCATAAGTACTTAAGGATTCTTTTAACAGCTATCTAGTGACTTTCACCTGGATTAGACTGAAACCTGCTTGTTGCGCTTAATGAGTATGACACATCTGGTCTAGTACATATCATGGCATACATGATAGATCCTATAGCCGAAGCATATGGGATCTTATTCATGCGTCTTCGTTCCCGCTCACTTGTAGGAAATTGTGTCTTACTGAGAGAAACGCCATGTGATAAGGTCAATAATCTTTTCTTGGATTCTTGCATTCTGAACCGTTTCATGACCTTGTCTATGTATGTACTTTGACTCAGACCTATAAGACTTCGAGATCTATCTCTATAGATCCTGATTTCTAGCATGTAGGAGGCTTCTCCTAGGTCCTTCATCGAGAAACTATCTCCCAACAATTTCTTGACGTTAAATAATATTGAGACGTCATTTCCCATGAGTAATATGTCATCTACGTAAAGCACCAGGAATACTACCGTGCTCCCACTGAACTTCATGTAACACAAGGCTCACCTTCACTTTTGGTGAAACCAAAACTTTTGATGACTTCATCAAAACGAAGGTTCCAACTTCGAGACACTTGCTTCAATCCATAGATGGATTTCTGAAGCTTGCAAATCTTACTAGAATTCTTAGGATCAACAAAACCATCGGGATGCATCATATGCACGTCCTCGGTTAGATTTTCATTTAGGAAAGCTGTTTTGACATTCATTTGCCATATTTCGTAGTCATAATATGTTGCTATGGCTAATAGAATTCTGATGGATTTAAGGATAGCTACAAATGAGAAAGTTTCGTCATAGTCAATACCATGAACTTGTTTGAAACCTTTCGCCACAAGCCTTGCTCTGTAAGTTTGTACCTTTCCATCCACCTCTGTCTTCTTCTTGAAGACCCACTTACATCCGATGGTCTTCAAGCCTTCGGATGGATCAATCAAATTCAAAACTTGATTGTCTTGCATGGATTGCATCTCAGCTCTCAAGGCCTCTAACCATTTCTGAGAGTCAGGACTCTTCATAGCATCTTGGTAGGACGTGGGTTCATCATCTATGAATGTCACATCATCATCATTAGACACGACAAATCCGTATCTCTCAGGCTCATGATGAATCCTACTAGATCTACATTGAGTATGTTGTGTTTCAAGCTCACCAACTCCTTGAGAGCTTGTTTGTTCCTCCATCATAGGTTCTGCAACTATAGGTGGGTCTCGAATTACTTAGAGTTGTACTTTGCTCCTGCTGCTTCTCAAAGAGACAAATTCTCTTTCTAAGAAGGCTCCATTGTGAGCAACAAACACTTTGTTCTCCGATTGGTGGTAAAAGTAATATCTTTTAGCTTCCTTAAGATATCCCACAAATAGGCACATGTCAGATTTGGCTCCGAGTTTATCGGGAAACTGACGTTTCACATAAGTCTAACATCCCCAAATTTTTAGAAAAGACAGACTTGGGGCTTTTTCCCGTCCACATCTCATATGGCATCTTTTGAACCACTTTGGATGGAATCCTGTTCAGTATGAATATGGCAGTCTCAAGAGCATAACTCCAGAAAGACATTGAAAGACTCGTTTGACTCATTATCGATAGAACCATATCCAATAAGCTTTGATTCCTCCTTTGTGAAACTATTCCACATTTTCTGAGATGATCCTCAAATTCCTGACTCAGATATTCGCCTCCTCGATCAGATCCAGGTGCTTTAATTCTCTTGCCAAGTTGATTTTGTACTTCATTCTTAAATTCTTTGAACACTTCAAAAGATTCAGACTTGTGCTTCATTAGGTAGACATATCCATATCTACTGAAGTTGTCCATGAAAGTTATGAAGTACCGATACCCACCTCTAGTCAGCGTACTCATTAGTCCACATACATCAGTATGTATGAGTTCTAATAAGTCATTGACCCTTTCACCTACATTTGTGAATGGTTTCTTAGTCATCTTGCCAAGTAAACAAAACTCGCACGTCTCAAATGATTCCAAATCAAATGAGTCTAAAAGTCCACGAGAGTGGAGTTTCGAAATGTGTTTCTAATTTATATGACCTAATCAACAGTGCCAGAGGTACGTCGTATTTGACTCATTCGGTTTGAATCGTTTAGTGTTAATGTTATATATGGACTTATAATTCTCTTTCTTAAGATCTAGCATGTAAAGACCTCTTTCTAATAGAACATTTCCATAGAAAAAATTATCTTTTAAGATAGAACAATTATTATTCTCAATAACAAATTTATGATCATCCAAAGCTAGACTAGAAATAGAAATAATATTTCTGCTCATAACAGGTACAAAATAACAATTATTAAGTACTAATATAAGTCCACTAGGCAAAGTCAATAAATAAGTTCCTACGGCTAATGCAGCAACTCTTGCTCCATTTCCCACACGCAGGGTCGACTTCGCTCTCAGCTAATCTTCTACTCATTTTAGTCCCTGCACTTCATTACAAATGTTAGTACCACATCCGGTACAATACCCAAGATTTAGGAGTAAGTGAATTAGTTTCAGTAACAAAAATACCTAAAGCGGTAGTCACACTACCCTTCTTGATTTCGTCCTAATAGTGTTTGCAGTTTCTCTTCCAATGGCCAAACTTGTTGTAATGGAAGCAAACTCCCTCCTTGTCTTTCTTGATCTTAGGTTTAGTCAACATCTTGACTTTACCCTTGCTCTTGTTCCCGGTCTTCTTACCCTTCTTCTTGTGAACCATTAGGACATCTTTGACAACATTTGTCTTCATCTCCTCCTGTGCATTCTTAAGCATCTCATGCAACTCGGTGATGCATTTCTCCATTTTATGCATATTATAGTTCATGATGAATTGCTTAAAACTAGGAGGTAACGACCCGAGAATTATTCCAACAGCCAATTCTCTGGGCATAGCCGAACCAAGCCTCTCCAATTGATCAATATAGCTCTTCATCTTGAGTACATGAGCACTCACATATGAACCTTCAGCCATCTTCGTGTCAGTCAGAGAGACGGTCACTTTGTAGTGCTCAACTCTAGCCTGCTCTTGGAAGATTTCCTTGAGAGTCACGATCATATCGTAAGCAACCATGTCCTCCAGTTACTTCTGAAGCTCGGAGGTCATGGTCGCTAGCTATCTCTGTACCGTCCTTGACATATTTAGCATACACATCTCGAGAATCCTTTGAGGCTCCCTATTCTGGTTCCTCTGGATAAGCCTCTTCTATGACATACAGTCTATTGTCAGCCTTGAGAACAATTCTCAGGTTTCTAAACCTACAAGTTAAAATGTAAAGTGCCATTATTATTTATTCATTGGGGTTGTTTTATTTTGGTGTTTCTTATATTTTAACTCCCGCTATTTTTCTTCAAATCAACCACCTTCAGTAGTATTGATTCGGAAACTTCAAATGAATGAGGTTTCAAAGTGAGTCAAGATCCGTATTTCATTGAGTATTAAGTGAGCTTTGTCGCAACCCTCAATACACAACTATTTAGGTAGGAACACTTCCAATTGTATCATATACAACTCTTTCCTTTTATGGAATGAGCATCATATGCCCGGTGTATTATTCCATCTTGTGCCCTGCGCCCAAGTCCGACTTGCTTGCTCAGTTAAGTTTAACCATGTTTGATTATCAGCGAAATAGAGTCCAGCACACTCAGCTTTGGCAAGACCCATGCAGGACGGCATTTCCCGCATACCCTCCTTTATAAAGACAATCCTCCATATGCTCAGCTTTGGCATGACCCACATGGAAGATTGTCTAAGTATCGTGGCTTCAGTGACATGGGGGTCACCTCCTTACTTAACATTCTGAAGGATTTTGTTTTAGATTTATAAATATAAACATCACAGAAACTAAATTAAATATGGTATGAGCCTAATCCGCACGAGCGATCATGAGGTTCCTAATTTTAGATCTATCTCTAAATAGTAGGAGTAATATTCAACGAACCCTTCGTTGTGTGTGCCAAGATCCAATGCCATCTTCCGAAGATTGTGCCAAGATCTCTAGCCTTGAAGTCTTGAAATAATATCTATCCTAACAAGTATCATATTGCTAGAAAAGGTAATTTACAAATTTGGACAACTCACAGGTTGACATAATTACAACTCTGGACAACTCACTGGTTGCCATAGATATCAAATAATTACAAGCATTCAGACACAAGATTACATTACAGAACAATCACAGATCTAAAGCTCATACCATATTTGTATATTTAAGTTCCATGTATAACAAAAATTAGGGTTTATTGCAAAATCAGCATTATTCCAGTTGGGAAATCTATAGCCATGTACGTTACATGCGTAGCGGAACCTATGGATTTAACCCACCCTAAGATATATGTTTAATCCATTTTGAGCATGGCCATGCATTTCCTTCAGTCCTAGTTCATCAGGGGACCCAGAAATATCTCCCTCTTAACGAGAGGAACAAATTTTATCTTGGTCACTCACATTCCTCATCATGATTCAGTGCATAGCTAATGATGACCCTAATGATCATCCAATTAAGGATGACGTAAGATCATATTAAAGTATGTAGTTTCTCATACAGAAATCCATGGTGACCTCAGGTCATAGGAACAAGCACACTATTCATATGAGAATCACTAATGACATATACCATGCATATTCTCATAGTGTGGTCAGTCAAGTACGTGTTCTCTTACATGCACCTGTATTCCAGACTTGACATCTCTATGTCCATGATTAGCAGAACATGATCATCCAATCTGCAAATATACTAGTGTGGATATGTAGCTTCTTACTTGAAGTATGTTTATCTTTATAAACATCCTACATATAACTAGGGACAGTTTAGAATGTCATTCGTTGAATCACGGTTCTACTATCAGAATCACGTATTCTGATGATGTGAACCCGAAGTGTCATTCATGGTCGATCTAATATATGTAGACATATTAGTCACTAATGAGTGTATGGGTGACTAATATATTTACGTATATTAGATCGACCATGATTGACACTTCGGGTTCACGTCATCAAGATGTTCCTAGTCTATGGAGGTATGGAAGACGAGCTCTTCGTAAAGGGTTACACCGACGCAAGCTTCTAGACAGACTTAGATGACTTTAGATCGCAATCAGGTTATTTATTTTGCCTAAATGGAGGTGCAGTGACATGGAAGAGTTCCAAGCAATGTACTGTAGCAGATTCTTCAACGGAAGCAGAGTATATAGCCGCTGCAGAAGCGGCTAAAGAAGCTGTTTGGATAAAGAACTTTTTGGAGGAGCTAAGAGTAGTTCTGAGCATGTCAGAATTAGTGGATCCATATTGTGATAACAATGGAGCGATCGCACAAGCAAAGGAACCGAGATCTCACCAAAGGTCCAAGCACATACTGCAACTTTTCCATCTAATTAGAGAGATCATACAAAGGTTGATGTTAAAATGTGTACGTGCCATCGGGGTGATGACAATGTCGCCGATCCATTAACTAAACTACGTGATTATGATAGTAGAACTGTGAACCAATGAATGACATTCTAAACCGTCCCTAGTGATTTGCAGGATGTTTATAGAGATAAACATACTTCAAGTAAGAAGCTGCATATCCACACTAGTATATTCGCAGATTGGATGATCATGTTCTACTGATCACGGACATTGGGATTCCGATAAGCTCGGACCCAAATCCGATAAGTGTCTGTTCGTGGGATATCCTAAAGAGACAAGAGGATATTACTTTTACAACCCATCGGAAAACAAATTGTTTGTTGCCCGTAATGGTGCTTTCTTAGAAAGAGAATTTGTCTCCATGAGAAGCAGTGGGAGTAAAGTACAACTCGAAGAAATTCTAGACTCACCTACAGTTACAGAACCCGTGACTGAAGACCAAACAAGATCTCAAACAGTTCGCAAGCTTGAAACAAAACAGACTCAACGTAGATCTAGTAGGATTCGTCATGAGCCCGAGAGATACGCATTTCTCGTGTCTAATGATGATGATGTGACATTCATAGACGATGAACCCACATCCTACCAAGATGCTATGAAGAGTCCCGACTCTCAGAAATGGTTAGAGGCGATGAGAGCCGAGATGCAATCCATGCAAGACAATCAAGTTTGGAACTTGATTGGCCCATCCGAAGGCTTGAAGACCATCGGATGTAAGTGGGTCTTTAGGAAAAAGACTGGCGTAGATGGAAAGGTACAAACCTACAAAACAAGGCTTGTGGTGAAAGGTTTCAAACAAGTTCATGGTATTGACTATGACAAAACTTTCACACCTGTAGCTATGCTCAAATCCATTAGAACTCTATTAGCCATAGCAGCATATTATGACTATGAAATATGGCAAATGGATGTCAAAACAACTTTCCTAAACGGAAATCTGACCGAGGACGTGCATATGATGCAACCCGAGGGTTTTGTTGATCCTAAGAAATCTGGTACGGTTTGCAAGCTTCAGAAATCCATCTATGGATTGAAGCAAGTATCTCGAAGTTGGAACCTTCATTTTGATGAAGTCATCAAAATTTTTGTTTTTACCAAAAGTGAAGGTGAGCCTTGTGTTTACATGAAGTTCAGTGGGAGCATGATAGTTTTCCTGGTGCTTTACGTAGATGACATATTACTCATGGGAAATGACATCCCAATATTATTGAACGTCAAGAAATGGTTGGGGGATAATTTCTCGATGAAAGACCTAGGAGAAGCCTCCTACATGTTTGGAATCAGGATCTATAAAGATAGATATTGAAGGCTTATAGGTCTGAGTCAAAGTACATACATAGAAAAGGTCATGAAACGGTTCATAATGCAAGAATCCAAGAAAGGAATTTTGCCCTTGTCACATAGCGTTACTCTCAGTAAGACACAGTGTCCTACAAGTGAGCGGGAACGAAGATGCATGAATAAGATCCCATATGCTTCAGCTTTAGGATCTATCATGTATGCCATGATACGTACTAGACCCGATGTGTCATACTCGTTGAGCGCAACAAGCAGGTTTCAGTCTAAGCCAGGTGAAAGTCACTGGATAGTTGTTAAAAGAATCCTTAAGTACTTACGAAGAACTAAGGACCTGTTCCTAGTCTATGGAGGTATGGAAGACCAGCTCGTTTAAAGGGTTACATCGACGCAAGCTTCCATACAGACTCAGACGACTTTAGATCGCAATCAGGTTATTTATTTTGCCTAAATGGAGGCGCAGTGACATGGAAGAGTTCCAAGCAATGTACTGTAGCAGATTCTTCAACGGAAGCAGAGTATATAGCCGCTGCAGAAGCGGCTAAAGAAGCTGTTTGGATAAAGAACTTTTTGGAGGAGCTAAGAGTAGTTCCGAGCATCTCGAAACCAGTGGATCTATATTGTGATAACAACGGAGCGATCGCACAAGCAAAGGAATCGAGATCTCACCAAAAGTCCTAGCACATACGCGACGCTTCCATCTAATTAGAGAGATCCTACAAACGGGTGTTGTTAAAATATGTAGAGTGCCGTCGGACGACAATGTCGCCGATCCATTAACTAAACCACTCCCGCAAGCGAAACATGAAGGTCATGTTAGGTCTATGGCCATAAGATGCATAGAGTTGGACTAGTGCAAGTGGGAGACTGTAGGATTAGTTCCCTAGGACAAATATATTTGTACTAGGAAATGGATTATGTATTAAGACATTATTATTATTCAATAAAGGTTGTTTGTTATATATATCTGTGTATGGGTTGTGAATGTAAATCTTATATCTACCAAGAATGACACTTCGGGTTCATGTCATCAGAATACGTGATTCTGATAGTAGAACAGTGAACCAATGAATGACATTCTAAACTGTCCCTAGTGATATGTAGGATGCTTATAGAGATAGACATACTTCAGGTAAGAGGTTACATATCCACACTAGTATATTCCCAGGTTGGATGATCATGGACATAGAGATGTCAAGCCTGGAATATAGGTACGTGTTAGAGAACACGTACTAGACTGACCACACTATGAGAATATGCATGGTATATGTCAATAGTAATTCTCATATGAATAGTGTGCTTGTTCCTACGACCTGAGGTCACCATGGATTCCTATATGTGGAACTGCATACTTTAATATGATCCTACGTGATCCGTAATGGGATGATCATTCGGGCTATCATTAGGTATGCACTGAATCGTGACGAGGAATGTGAGTGACTAAGATGGTATTTGTTCCTCTCATCATGAGGGAGATATCTCTGGGCCCCATGATGAACTAGGACTGAAGGAAATGCGTGGTCACGCTCAAAATTGATTAACATGTGTTGTTAATATCATTTTGTATTTACTCAGTCTAATTCTCGATCCGGAAAGAGACTTTGATCAAACTCGAGGATGACATATTACCGTGCCTTGTGATCGAGACGTATATCACAGAACAAAAGGAATAAGTAAATGTCTATTCAGATAGGTTTATGATCGCTGATCATTTCATTTAACATGGGTAGTCATGACATCAGTCTAGAGGTTATTCACGACTTAAGATCTTTAGAAGATCGTTGCCAGCGTTAAATGGAACCTACACAGTCACATAATGAACTCCATTCTTACGAGATGAATATGCCTCAAAACAGTCATACATATGATGTATAAATTGGTGAATGAAATAATCAATTGTTGGATAATTGATTGAAAAAATAGTGCCATTCCGTTGGCGACAAAATAGTTCCGTTCCCAACGGAATATATATGGAAACTGTAATAACCTTAGCTGCCAAGTATTCCATTATCGAAATACCTATTCCGTTGGCAACGAAATAGTTCTGTTGGCAACGGAATAGGCGCAGATTAGGGTTTTTTGTTATGGTAACTGAGAAATCGTTCACCTCTTTCTCTAGTATAAATAGAAGGGCGGAGTCTCTCTATTTGACACACAACTCAGAAGCCTTAGAGGCTGTCTTTTATACATAAAAGAGAGAGAGAGTTTTGAGAAATATTCGGAAAGTATTTCCGGACTTGTCCAGCCAAGTCCGGTTATTCCTTACATCTGAAGTTCGCGTGGATACGAGTAGAGGTTCTCTATCTTGAGAACTTGCGAGCGATCGATCTTCATCCGTAGGAGAAGCAAGGAGGTCGCGAGTCGAGCTTCAGGAAGGAGAAGGTTGCAAGTCAGAAAACTTCAGACCTACATCATATCTTCGTCTTGCGGATCAGGAAGATCCGAGGTATAAATTTTAATAGTTAATCTCGTACTTTTATTCACTTAACGTAGATCCTTGGGCGGGTAAAATCCATAGGTTCCGCTGCGCATGTACCGTACATGGCTATGGATCTCTCAAAACTCTCTCTCTCCTTTTCTGTGTAAAGACGACCTCTTAGGCTTCTGAGTTGTATCTCAAATAGAGAGACCCCCGCCCTTCTATTTATACTAGAGAGAGGCGAACGATTGCTCAGTTACCATAACTAAAACCCTAATCTGCGCCTATTCTGTTGCCAACGGAGCTATTCCGTTGCCAACGGAATGGGCATTTCCATAACGAAATACTTGGCAGCTAAGGTTATTACAGTTTCCATACATATATATTCCGTTGGGAATGGAACTATTCCGTTGCCAATGGAATGGCACTATTTTGTTCAATCAATTATCCAATAATTGATTATTTCGTTCACTAATTTATACACCATATGTATAACTGTTTTGAGGCATATTCATCCCATACGAATGGGGTTCATTGTGTGACCGTGTAGGTTCCATTTAACACTGGCAACGATCTTCTAAAGATCGTAAGTCATGAGTAACCTCTAGACTGATGTCATGACTACCCATGTTAAATGAAATGATCAGCGATCGTAAACCTATCTGAATAAATACTTGCTTATTCCTTTTGTTCTACAATATACGTCTTGACCATAAGGCACGGTAATATGTCAGCCTTGAGTTTGATCAAAGTCTCTTTCCTGATCGAGAATTAGACTGAGTAAATAGAAAATGATATTAACAACACATGTTAATCCATTTTGAGCATGGCCATGCATTTCCTTCAGTCCTAGTTCATCAGGGGGGCCAGATATATCTCCCTCATAACGAGAGGAACAAATCCCATCTTGGTCACTCACATTCCTTGTCATGATTCAGTGCATACCTAACGATGACCCTAATGATCATCCTGTTACGGATGACGTAAGATCATGTTAAAGTATGCAGTTCCTCATATAGGAATCCATGGTGACCTCAGGTCGTAGGAACAAGCACACTATTCATATGAGAATCACTAATGACATATACCATGCATATTCTCATAGTGTGGTCAGTCCAGTACGTGTTCTCTAACACGTACCTATATTCCAGACTTGACATCTCTATGTCCATGATCAGCAGAACATGATCATCCGACATGCGAATATACTAGTGTGGATATGTAGCTTCTTACTTAAAGTATGTCTATCTCTATAAACATCCTACAAATCACTAGGGACAGTTTAGAATGTCATTCATTTGTTCACAGTTCTACTATTAGAATCACGTATTCTGATGACGTGAACCCGAAGTGTCATTTTTGGTTGATAAAAAAAATATACATTCACAACCCATACACACAGATATATAAGAAACAACCTTTATTGAATAAATAATAATGTCTTAATACATAATCCATTTCCTAGCACAAATATATTTGGCCTAGGGCACTAATCCTACACTTAAAGCCTGACGATCTATGTTATGAAGAAAGAGTTATTCAGAATAGAGCAACAAGTATACAAGTACCTATTTCAGAAGTCCTCAACTAATAATAGAGATCAATAGTAAACATTACAAGTTTGCAATGTAAATTTCTATAATCTGATAGGCATATATTTCCCGCTAGTAGAACATGAAGGTCATGTTGCCTAATGAACATTGGACGCTTAAGATTGGCCTAGTGCAAGTGGAAGACTGAAGGAATTATGAACTCGGCCAAAGTGTTGGACTAGTGATTAGATTATGAGAAACGCATTTATTCATTTCATATATGAATGAGTGTATGGGTGACTAATATATTTACATATATTATATCAACCATGAATGACACTTCGGGTCACGTCATCAGAATACGTGATTCTGATAGTAGAACTGTGAACAAACGAATGACATTCCAAATTATCCCTAATGATATTTAGGATGTTTATAGAGATAAACATACTTTAGGTAAGAAGCTACATATCCACACTAGTATATTCGCAGGCCGGATGATCATATTATGCTGATCATAGACATAGAGATGACAAGACTTGAATATAGGTACGTGTTAGAGAACATGTATTAGCCAGACCACACTATGAGAATATGCATGGTAGAGGTCACCATATGATTCATGTATGTGGAACTGCATACTTTAATATGATCCTAAGTCATCCGTAACGGGATGATCATTAGGTTCCTCATCAGGTTTGCACTGAATCATGATGAGGAATGTGAATGACCAAGATGGGATTTGTTCCTCTCGTCATGAGGGAGATATCTCTGGGCCTCTGATGAACTAGGACTGAAGGAAATGCATGACCATGCTAAGATATGTTCTTAATATCATTTTGTATTTACTCAGTCTAATTCTCGATCAGGAAAGAGACTTTGATCAAACTCAAGGATGACATACTTGTTGGGAAATTCGTAGCCATGTATGTTACATGTGCAGTGGAACC
The DNA here is from genome assembly GCA_024447665.1 of Juncus inflexus. Lineage (NCBI taxonomy): Eukaryota > Viridiplantae > Streptophyta > Magnoliopsida > Poales > Juncaceae > Juncus > Juncus inflexus. The sequence continues at coordinate 6,169,518 of JAJHPC010000014.1, read as the reverse complement.
TATGGATTTAACTCGCCCTAGGATCTACGTTAAGGGAATAAAAGTGCGAGATTAACTATTAATATTTATACCTTGGATCTTCCTGATCCGCGAGATCAAGAACAGATGTAGGTCTGAACTTTTCTGACTTGCAACCTTCTCCTTCCTAAAGCTCGACTCGCGACCTCGTTGCTTCTCCTAGGGATGAAGATCGATCGCTCGCAAGTTCTCATGATAGAGAACCTCCACTCGTATCCACGTGAACTTCAGACGTACGGAATAACCGGACTTCGCTAGACAACTCCGGAAATACTTTCCGAAAATCTCTCAAAACTCTCTCTCTTTTCTGTGTAATAGATGGCCTCTAAGGCTTCTGAATTGTGTATCGAATAGAGAGACTCTGCCTTTCTATTTATACTAGAGAGAGAGGTGAACGATTGCTCAGTTACCATAGCTAAAAACACTAATCTGCGCCTATTCCTTTGCTAACGAAACTATTCCATTGCCAACGGAATAGGTATTTCCATAATGGAATACTTGGCAGCTAAGGTTATTACAGTTTCCATATATATTCTATTGGGAACGGAACTATTCCGTTGCCAATGGAATGGCACTGTTTTTGTTCATTCAATTATCAAATAATTGATTATTTCATTCACCAATTTATACATCATATGTATAACTATTTTGAGGAATATTCAACCCGTAGGAATGGAGTTCATTGTGTGACCGTGTAGGTTCCATTTAATGCTGGCAACGATCTTCTAAAGATCGTAAGTCATGAGTAACCTCTAGACTGATGTCATGACTACCCTTGTTACATGAAATGATCAGCGATCATAAACCTATCTGAATAGACAATTGCTTGTTGCTTTTGTTCTACGATATACGTCCTGATCACAAGGCACGGTAATATGTCATCCTTGAGTTTGATCAAAGTCTCTTTCCGGATCGAAAATTAGACTGAGTAAATACAAAATGATTTTAATAACACATGTTAATCCATTTTGATCATGTCGATGCATTTCCTTCAGTCCAATTTCATCAGGGGGCCCAGAGAGATCTCCCTCTTGTCGAGAGGAACAAATCTCATCTTGTTCACTCGCATTCCTCGTCATGATTCAGTGCGTACCTAATGATGTCCTTAATAATCATCCCGTTACGGATGACGTAGGATCATATTAAAGTATGCAATTCCACATACAGGAATCCATGATGACCTCAGGTCGTAGGAACAAGCACACTATTCATATGAGAATAACTAATGACATATATCATGCATATTCTCATAGTGTGGTCAGTCCATTACGTGTTCTCTAACACGTACCTATATTCCAGGCGTGGCATCTCTATGGACATGATCAGGATAACATGATCATCCAGCCTGCGAATATACTAGTGTGGATTTGTAGCTTCTTACCTGAAGTATGTCTATCTCTATAAACATCCTACATATCTCTAGGGACAAATTAGAATGTCATTTGCTAGTTCATAGTTCTATTATCATTATTAAATATTCTGATGACGTGAACCTGAAGTATCATTCTTGGTTGATATAAGATTTACATTCACAACCCATACACACAGATATATAAGAAACAACCTTTATTTAATAAATAATAATGTCTTAATACATAATCCATTTCGTAGTACAAATACATTTGGCCTAGGGCACTAATCCTACAATACTTCCATGCTTTGTGATCATAACATATATCGTAGAACAAAAGGAATGAGCAAACATCTATTCAGACAGGTTTATGATCGCTGATCATTTCATTTAACATGGATAGTCATGACATCAGTGTAGAGGTTACTCATGACTTATGATCTTTAGAAGATCGTTGCCAGCGTTAAATGGAACTTACATGGTCACACAATGAACACCATTCGTACGGGATGAAAATATCTCAAAAATAGTTATACATATGATGTATAAATTGGTGAACGAGATAATCAATTATTGGGTAATTGATTGAACAAAACAACATCATTCCGTTGGCAATTGAATAGATATAGAAACTGTAATAACCTTAGCTGCCAAGTATTCCGTTATGGAAATACCTATTCTGTTGGCAACGGAATAGTCATAGATTAGGGTTTTTAGTTATGGTAATTGAGCAATCGTTCGCCTCTCTCTCTAGTATAAATAGAAGGGCAGTGCCTCTCTATTTGATATACAATTCAGAAGCCTTAGAGGCCGTCTAATACACAGAAATTGAGAGAGAGAGTTTTGAGTTATTTTCGGAAAGTATTTCCAGACTCGTCTAGGTGAGTCCATTTATTCCGTGTGTCTAGAGATCGACGTAGATACGAGTAAAGGTCTTCTGCTTTGAAGTCTAGCGAGCGATCAGTTTCTTTACCCCAGGAGAAACAAGGAGTCCGTTCAAGTGGAGCTTCAGGAAGGAGAAGGTTGCACGTCAGAAAAGTTCAGACCTACATCCGTTCTTCGTCTCGCGGGTCAGGAAGGTCCAAGGTATACATTTTAATAGTTTATCTCGTACTTTTATTCCCATAACGATGATCCTAGGGCGAGTGAAATCCATAGATTTCACTACGCATGTAACGTACATGGCTATGGATTTCCCAACAAACTCACCTCCTACTACTTAATCTAATAAATCCTACAAAATATAATATAAAAACGTAAATGAAAGTAAATAGACAAAACAAATAGAAATAATCTTAGATTGCCTCCAAAGAGCGCTTCTTTAAGGTCACGAGCCTGACCACCTTACTCTTTTTTTGTTAGGTGGGGGCTTCCAAGGCATCACCTCTCTGCCGTTGACCTCCTTCTCGACTCTGGTGTGTTCTTATGCACCCTACTAGGTTATCATCTATTAACAACTCTCCTCTTTCCTTCCATCGGTTGACTTCATGTTGTGAGTTCTCCTGTGGGTCATACTCCAGCCTCGAGAGGTGATTGGCTAGAAATATTTCATCCTAGGTTTGTCTCTAATCTCAACACGAATTCCTAGAGTAATAGCACCCAATGGATAAGTCATGGTTTTGCGTCCCATTTGCTCATGACGTAGGGGATTGTCGCATGATCAGTGTAGATCATTACTTTCAATCCCACTGAATAGGACCTAAATTTCTCAATAGCGAAAACAATTGCTAGGAATTTAATTTTCACCGTGGCGTAGTTGAGTTGTGCTTTGTTCAATACCCTGCTAGCATAGTAGATTGTGTAGGACATTTTATCCTTCTTTTGTCCTAGAACCGTACCTACCACATAATCGCTAGCATCTCACATTATTTTGAACGGTAGAGAGTAATCTAGCGGATGGATAATGGGCACCGATATTAGGGCCGTTATGAGTTTGTTGAAAGCCTTCTGGCATTCCTTGTCGAACTCGTAGGCAGCGTCTTTAACTAGTAGGTTAGTCATCGATTTGGCTATTTTCGAGAAATCCTTGATGAACCGATGGTAAACATGGGTGTAGCATATAAAGCTTCTTACTCATTTCACTATTGTTGGTGGTGGCATCTTCTCGATCTCTTCTATTTTCACCTTGTCCACTTCGATTCCCTTAGACGTAATTATGTGTCCCAACACTACCCCTTCCTGCACCATGAACTGGCAATTTTCCTAGTTAAGCACTAGGTTCGTCACCTCACACTTTTTCAAAACTAGCGACAAATTTGCTAGGCATATATCAAAAGAATTCCCATACACCGAGAAGCCATCCATGAATACTTACATGAAATCCTCCAGAAAGTCTGAGAAAATGGCCATCATTGCTCTCTAGAATGTTCCTGGTGTGTTTAAGAGTCCGAAAGGCATTCGTCGGTAGACGAAGGTTCCGTGCAGGCAAGTGAAAGTGGTTTTCCCTTGATCTTCCAGATGGATGGGATTTGAAAGAATCCCAAATACCCGTCGAGGTAACAAAAATACTCATGCTTCACCAATCTTTCCAACATCTGGTCAATAAAGGGTAACGGGAAATGATCCTTTTTGGTCCCTTTGTTCAAGAGTCGGTAGTCTACGCACATCCTTCACCCTGTCAGGGCTCCCGTTGGTATGAGCTCTCCGTCTTCATTTCGTGTAACAGTTATCTCTCTCTTCTTTGGCACTACGTATACCAGGCTTACCCATTTACTGTCTGAGATTGGGTATATTATCCTGCTTTGAAACCTTCATGTTCGGGTTTAGCCTCCTCTGTGACTCTACTGTAGGTTTGGGATCGTACTCCATGTAGATTCGGTGCATGTACACCTTATTGTTGATCCCCCGAATATCTTCCATGTTGTATCCTATCGCCCTTCGGTGTTTTCTCAACTCGCCGAGTAGCCTCTTCGTCTGGCCTAGATTTAGTCTTTCATTTATGATAACAGGGCAAAGTCCCTTGTTGTCAAGGAGCTCATATCTTAGGTTTGCGGCAGTGGCTTTAGTTCCGGCTTGCGTTCCTCCTATGCCTTGTCATGGTCTTGCGGCTCCTTCATTCAGTGTCAAGCCTTTGCTCTTTACATCGATAACTGCTCTGGCAGTGTCTAAGAATGGTTGACTGAGGATCACCGGTATCTGTTTATCTTCCCCCATTTCAAGTACCCTAAAGTCGACCGGGATATAGAATTTTTCAACCTTAATTGGCACGTCTTCGATCACTATAAGAGGGTAGCGAACGGTTTAGTCGGCTAACTGGATCATCATTCACGTCTTCTTTAGATCGCCAAGGTTGAGTGTCAAGTATATAGAATTTGGCACTAAGTGGACACTCGCGCCTAAGTTGTACAAGGCCTTATCAAACTTCTTATTTCCGATGTGGCACGGGATTGCGAAACATCCAGGGTCTTTGAGTTTTTGGGGGAAGATTTTCGGTTGGTCGATTTAGGTCTCGGTTTGGTTCTTCTACCGGCTTCTTCTTCTTAGAGACCGAATTATTGATCTCTTCGGCCATTTTTGGGTCTTTCGTTCTCAAACCGCTATTCTCAAACCGCTCCTTGTGTAAATGGACTTCACTTGCTCCATCGGATTTTGAGGTTGACTCGAAAACTTCTCTTCTTTCTTGTAGGCTCCGCTTGTGTATTGCACGCTTTGGCTCTCAAACCACTGAAAATCTATTTTATCGGTCTTATGGGTTAGTTCATTATTAATTCTTGTTTGGTCTTTCATGAACTGGAATACCATTTGTTAAAAAGATGCCTATTGTCATTTTAGTTATTAGTGTTATTGTGGTTGACATTATTATAATTGTTACTATTATTATTATTATCATTGCTAGTGTTGTTTTGAGGTTGTTTGGGCTGATTGGTTTTCCATTGTAGGTTTGGGTGACTTCTCCAATTACGGTTATAAGTATTGGCTGAGTTATAGTTTTTCCCTATTGCATTACAGGTTTCTACTTTTTCACCTCGATAAGTTCTGCGTGTGCCATACAATCATCCTAGTGTGCCCTAAATTCCCACAAAAATCACATTATAAATTAGAACTATTTACCTGAGCAACTGCCTCTTGAGTTGTGTTTACTTTGAAGATTGGTGATGAGGTTAGTTTCTCCACTTACTTTGCTAAGGCGTCCATCTAGGCCTGCACGGATGTGGATGCGCTCACTTTGTAGATCCCTTTCGGTTTGGTTGCTCCTTCGTTCACCCAAGCATTGTTTGCTATGTTCTCGATTATCGTTAAACCTTCGTCGAGACCTTTCCTAGGAAATATCCTCCTGCGGTTGTTTATATAGTGCTTTTTGATGACGGAGTCGACTCCTTGGAAAAAGGTGAGGACTAGCAGCCATAGCCTCAATCCGTGCTAAGGACATGCTTGAAGAAGGTTCTTGAATCCTTCGTAGGCTTTGAAAAGATTTTCGTTAGGTCTTTGCTTGAACACGGTGATTTGCTGTCGAAGTTAGGCTGTTTGGCTTGGCAGGAAGTACTTCGCCAAGAACAATTATGATAATTGGTCTCATGTCTTTATATATTCATCTTGGTATATAATAAAATAGCTTTCCAAATTACCCTAAATTACTCAGTTTCGATTGCGTAGTACTTTGGGTGTCGAATTCACAGGGAGGACTGGTTAATTTTAGTTTTCTTTAACGTTGTCCGGATTGAATATTTTAGTTAGTTTTAGTGTTTAAAATAAAAAACATAAAGTAAAATAAAGTAAAGTGGTCACTTCTCAAGCCGCGAATTAGGTTGTCATGATCCTTACCCGCAGTAGAAGGTAGTCTTTAAGTTAACTAAAGAGGATTCTAGGAGTCAAGCTCTTTCGTAGTTCTCTGTCTGATCCCTTTTGTTTTTGTCGGTGTTGCTTTCATCTCTTCTTAGCAGGGGGTTCTTGCTTCGTGTGACGGGTACGATATCCTCCTTGCTCTCATTCTCCGTCATCTAGAGGGGCTATTACTTATCCTCAAACAGTTCTGGAATCAAGAGTCATGATGCGTTCTGGGGAAACCCTTTCTGCGCCAAGTTGCTTTGATAGCCAAACTCCCTCCTTGTAACGGACGGGTCTCTCACTTGTCGTTGCGGAGTTGGACTGTCACTCACCCTTCTCAAGCAAGCCATATGGTCCTCCTAACTCCTCCGCTCATTCCCCGAAGTAGAGCGGCACTTCCGTACTCACTCCACCAAGTCTCGTTTTGTTAATCGGATAGGCAGGAATATGTTAGAAAATCCATAGCCATGTATGTTACATACAGAGCAGAACCTATGAATTTAACCCGCCCTAGGATCTACGTTAAGGGAATAAAAGTACGAGATTAACTATTAAAATTTATACCTCAGATCTTCCTGAGCCACGAGACAAAGAACAGATGTAGGTCTGAACATTTCTGACTTGCAACCTTCTCCTTCCTGAAGCTCGATCGCTCGCAAGTTCTCAAGATAGAGAACCTCTACTCGTATCCACGCGAACTTCAGACGTACGGAATAACCGGACTTGGCTAGACAATTCCGGAAATACTTTTCAAAAATCTCTCAAAACTTTCTCTCTCCTTTCTTGTGTAATAGACGGCCTCTGAGGCTTCTGAATTGTCTGTTAATAGAGAGACTCAGCCCTTCTATTTATACTAGAGAGAGGCGCACGATTGCTCAGTTACCATAACTAAAACCCTAATCTGCGCCTATTATGTTGCCAACAGAATAGGTATTTCCATAACGGAATACTTGGCAGCTATGGTTATAACAGTTTCCATATATATTCCGTTGGGAACTGAACTACTCCATTGCCAATGAATGGCACTGTTTTGTTCAATCAATTATCCAATAATTGATTATTTCGTTAACCAATTTATACATCATATGTATAACTGTTTTGAGCCATATTCATCCCGTACAAATGGAGTTCATTGTGTGACCGTGTAGGTTCCATTTAACGCTGGCAACGATCTTCTAAAGATCGTAAGTTATGAGTAACCTCTAGACTGATGTCATGACTACCCATGTTAAATGAAATGATCAGCGATCATAAACCTATCTGAATAGACATTTGCTTCTTCATTTTGTTCTACGATATATGTCTTGATCACAAGGCATGAGAATATTGATGGTGTTATGCCCTAGGCCAAAGTGTTTGTGACCTAGATGATGGATTGTAATAACAAACATATTTATTCTAAGATATTTCATATAATATGTGTGTATAGGTTATTTTAATATAATTAAAATAGACCACGAATATGCAATTTAGCTTTATGTCATCCAAGTGCGTGACTTTGATAGTAAAACTATAAAGTGTTATGAATGCTATTCTAAATCGTCCCTGGTCATTTATAGGATATTTCTGGAGACAAATATACTTGCGAGATACGTATAAATATATATTTATATACAAGCTATAAATGTACACCAAGTATATTAGTTGACTGATGATTATGTTTTACTGATCATGGATAAATAGTTATCAAGTCATTAACATAGGTATATGTTAGAGACCATATACTGGACTGACCCGCCATAAGAATGCTACATGTTTTACGTCATTAGTTATTCTTGTAACATAAAGTATTTATAGTCCTTTGACCTGAGATTGTCTCGGTTCCTAACATGAGTAATTTTATACTTTAATATAATCTAACACTTCCTTTAACCGGGTGGTCATAACGGTTATGATTAGGTATACAACGAATCATATAGAGGGATGAGTGCAATCAAGACGGGATTTGTTCCTCTCATAAATGAGAGAGATATCTTTAGGCCTCTTGATGAATTGAACTGAAGAAATGTATGGCCATACTCAAATGAATTAATAAGAGTTATTAATGTCATTTGTTCTTGTTCAGTTTAATTTGGGATCAAGAAATATTATTCGATTAATATAAGGATGGCGTATTACATGCCTTATGATCGATATAGATATCGCGTGACAAATGGACTAAATACGTGATTGTTGATTAGGTAAATAGGATCACCGATATTCATTTAAATTGGGTAGTCATGATGGCTTGCTAAAGTCCGCTCATGATTTATAGACTGTCAAGTCTATTGCCAACATTAAGTGAACCTACAGGGTCAAACACAAAGAACAAACTGAAATGGGCGCAAAATATCCTAGCGACTTATATGATGAGTAGCATAAGAATGTCACAAAATATATTGTCATCTTATGTGATAAGATGTGATATATATGTATATAAAGACTATGAGCACAAAAGATCATGTAATCTAGAAGAGTCTAGATGATGGCATATGGATAATGATGAGTGATGTCATACACATCTTTTAGTGTGAAGAGACATGACTATTCACCTCTATATAAGGACATAGAGGGCTCCAAATTCATAAGACAACAGATCATTCTTTCTCTCATTATTTCTCATTCTCTTTTGTGAGACAAAAGAGAGAAAATATACTTTCTAATTTGTATGAGAAAATTATGAAAGGGTGCTTTCTTTTTGTATGACAAAAATGAAAGAGTGCGATAATATGAGAGGAATTATATATATCTTTTGTGAGATAAAATAAGAAGAGTTTTCTTACGCAAGAGGAGAACAAGCTACTAGCATATATATTGTTCTTCTTCCCGTCTTAAGAAGTTTGTTCGTGTGGACACCAGTAGAGGCGTTCGTACTTTCGGCGCTTGTGATCTATTCGGCCTAAGAAGATGAGAACGGTTTGTTGAGAGTTTTGGTGGAGACCGATTATGTGTGCGGTAGATGACTTCCGCACGATCCGGCCTAGACGGACTTAAAATCGGTTAGGACGGTAACCGATTTAGACACGCATGGACAACACACATGGTTTGAGCATCACGGATTAAGTGTAATCCGAAAGGTATCTTTAAGATTTATTTCTTTGATTTAACCGATACGCACGGATCCTCGGATTGGTTTTGGACGATATTTTTATTTTCCGCTGCGTTATGCACGTCTGAGACCCAACAGTGGTATCAGAGCGACGTGCGTGTTTCGGTTAAATTGAGGCAGTATATATGTGATATATACTATTTATAATTATAAGGCTTGCATATAGAGTATTCAAGTGTTGAATATTCTTAATAGAAAAGATGTGATTAATTGATATGATCCAAGAGTTGCATCCAAAGAATGCGACCAATGGATATGACCAAAGGATGTGATCCAAAAGTTATGTTCAAGAGATGCGATCAAAAGATGCGATGAATAGATGTGATCCAGAAGTTGTGTCCAAAAGTTGCCGCCAAGGGATACAATACAAAGGTTGCGTCCAAGGGTTGCATCCAATAGTTACGACCAAGAAATATGATCCAAAGGTCACGACTAAGGATTGCGTCTAAAAGGTGCGACCAAGGAATGCGATCCAAAAGTTGAGTCCAAGAGTTGCGACCAAAGGGTGTGACTAAAGAGTGTGACCAACGGATACGATCCAAATGTCACATCCTTAAGGTTGCGACGAATGGGTGCGACCAAAAGATGCGACTAACGGGTGTGACCAAGGGATGTGATTTAAATGTCACATCCAAAAGACGCAACGAAAGGTTGCGACCAATGGACGCGACCAAAGGGTGCCACCAAAAGGTGCGACTAATGGGTGTGACCAAGGGATGCGATTCAAATGTCACATCCAAAAGACGCGACGAAAGGTTGCGACCAACGGATGCGACCAAAGGGTGCGACCAAAAGGTGCGACTAACGGGTGTGACCAAGGGATGCGATTCAAATGTCACATCCAAAAGACGCGACGAAAGATTGCAACCAACGGATGCGACCAAAGGGTGCGACCAAAAGGTGCGACTAACGGGTGTGACCAAGGGATGCGATTGAAATGTCACATCCAAAAGATGCGACCAAAGGGTGCGACCAACGGATACGATCCAAATGTCACGTCCATAAGGTTGCGACGAATGGGTGCGACCAAAAGGTGCGACTAACGGGTGTGACCAAGGGATGCGATTCAAATGTCACATCCAAAAGACACGACTAAAGGTTACGACCAAAGGGTGCGACTAAAGGGTGTGACCAACGGATGCGATCCAAATGTCACGTCCATAAGGTTGCGATGAATGGGTGCGACCAAAGGGTGCGACTAGGATGTGACCAACGGATGCGATCCAAATGTCACGTCCATAAGGTTGTGACGAATGAGTGTGACAAAAGGGTGTGACTAAAGGGTGTGACCAATGGATATGATCCAAATATCACGTCCAATAGGTTGCGACTAACGATTGCGATCAAGAGGTGCGATCAACGGGTATAATCGACATTCGCAACTAAGAGGTACGACCGAAAAGGTGCAATCGCAAGAGTTGCGACATCTTGAATAGTTGTGTCTTCATGAAAGGGTGCATACCATGAATTGCCTTTTTGAAATGGTGCATGTGATGCATTATTTCATGAAAAGTTGCACGTGATGTATTGAATTCATGAAAAGATGCCTATGATGTATTAATGTGTAGAAAAATGTGTATTGACAAAGTTGACCAGGTGTTGACCACGTTGATCATGTTGACAATTGACTGTTGACCCACTGTGTTGACTGTGGACTATGTTGAATGTTGACTGTATTGATTGTTAATTGTTGACAGTTGACTACACTAATTTACCCCTTGATTGTTGACCATTAAATTGGTCAAAAGTTGATCATGACCTGGTCAAAATATTGACCATTGACTGCTGACCTTGTCAAATATTGATCGTTGACCGAGTCAAATGTTGACCAAATCAAACATTGAGTTTTGACCTGCCAAATGTTGACAATGATGACCGCGCCCCGAATTCGCATTCGTAAGCCTTATATATATATATATATTTTATAAATGGGTAAATAATCGAAACATAATATGATTATGTTTATATTTGATATATTTGTTGATATGTGTTGATATAATGAGAGTGTTCATTAGGCATAACACATACATCATTGAGATGAAGAAGTTCATCGTCCATCATGATTACATCATTAAGATGACAAGTTTATTTTAAATCACACATCATGGCAATGAAAGAGTTCATCGATTTCTATACATGGAGATAAGATTTCCAAATACAATCTAAGAAAAAATTCATGGAGATGAAACATATATTAGAAAATCTTTATGTTAGTTCATAAAGATCAAGGCCATGATATATCATTGTTATTATCTTTATTCTTTTAGTACATGTGATGTTCTTTGAATATTGCATAATAACATATAATATTAAATAAAATCCCTCAAAACAATGTTAAGTCATGAAGTGCCTTCCATAAGTCTAAATCTCTCGATACTCTGATCGACCCTGCATAGGTCATGCCAAAGCTGGGTATGTAGGGACAATCTTAGGAGGAGAGAATGCGGGAAATGGGAGCCAACATAGGTCATGCCAAAGCTGAGTGTGTTGGGTACTATTTTGCCGATGATTACACATGATTTGACTTAACTGAGCTATCAAGTCGGACTAGGGCTCGGGGCATACGATAGGATATATACGTCGGGCATATGATGCTTATCCTATGTTGTTCAAGAGTTGTATGAGATACAATTGGATTTATACCTACCTAAATAAATTAACTTCTGGGCGATGAGCCAAAGCTCACTTAGGACTTAATTGAAATATGGATCTTGTCTCACTATGAACTTCATGGATTGAAAGTTTCCGAATCAATGTGATTGAGGGTTATTGATTTGATAAAAAATAGTGGGAGCCATTATATAAAATATTTAAAGAATAATAGTCTTTGCATATTATTCAAATCGAATAGTATATCTATTTATGTCTCACAATAGGTCCTTGAGAAGGACAGATAACATAAGATGCTAATAATCGTTAACATGAACATGGACAAGTGTTGTTGATAATGTTCTCGTGCTTAAAAGGAACGTAAAAAGTACTCCCAAAGATAAGGGCAAGATGTTGCCGAGGCTTCGGCCTTACGTAAGAAATTTGTATCTTTTGCAGTGAATCGGTTCATTGAAAGAAACCATAATTTATCAAGAAGATATGAAAAAGGGAATGAAAGGATAGTGTGACTACCGCTTCAAGTATTTTTGTTATAGAAATTAACTTGTCTATTTCACATCATGTGTATTAGATACACGATGTGAATCACACATTTGTGAAAATGTGCTAACAAAGTTGTAGACTATTGAGTAAATATGATGTTAACATATGAGTGACAAATGTAGCAAAAGTTGTTGCATTTTCTCAAGTAACTCATTTATTTACATTGTCTTTTTGGACTTATAGCCGACATAAATAATTGTTATTTAATGTCGACAATAAATTTTGTATTATCTATAGTTCGAGTTTATCTATGAATGGTTATTAATTTATTATTGAGAGTAATAATTTCACCATTCACAAATGTCAATTTTCTTTGGAAATGTTCCAATAGAAAAATTACCTTATGTGTTATATCGAACAAGATAATTATAAGTCTATCTATAACATTACTATAATGAATTTAAATCTAGCATTGTCACTTGGTCTACTTAAATAAGATGAACATTTATTAAATCCATTAAGATAGATTTTCAAATTCATTTGATTTTGAATCATTTAAAACATGTGTAACTTATTTATTAGACAAGCTGACATATACGTCTTTCACAAAGTAAGGTGAAAGCAAGTTACTTATTGGCTCTCATACATATTGATGTATGTTCATCAACGAGTGAAGGTGCTAGAGAAAACAACTTCATCGATTTATTGAAAAAATAAATTTGAATATTTTGAAAAGTTCAAAAGTTACAAATAATGAAGTAGAGAATAAAACTTGGCTTCGAAAAATCAAATTTCTTTGATGAGATCGAGGAGTCGAGAACCAAGTGATTGATCATCATGATAACTATATCGAACTTTATTAGATATAGTTTGATTATGATGAGTCAAATATATCTTCTATTTCTTTCGGGGTTACGCTCTTATTGCGTTCATACTGAATACAATTCCATCTAAAGCAGTTGTAAAAGACTCCATATGCGATATGGACTGGTAGGTGTATCAGATTATCTTTTATCAAGATTTGAGGATATGATACTTAATTGAAGCATCATGCGTCTAATCGGATTAGTGCTTATTGTGGAATATCCTAAGAAAAGTAAAGGATATTACTTCTATAATTAATATGAGAACAAAGTGTTTGTTACTCAAATATTATATCTCTTTGGAAGAAGTGTTTCCAAAAGAATTAGTGGGAGTAAATTTGAAAAGTTCAAATTCCACATACTGACAGTAATGCTCGGATGGAAATTAATTCAGATTTCAACTAGTGATTGAGTCTGCAATTAATCAACTAGACTCTCAAGATGTTGAAGAGTCTGATTATATAATATAAGTGTATTCATGTAGATCTATTAAAATTTATCGCAGGCCCGAAAAATATAGATTTTTCGTGTCGAATGATAAAAATTTCATACTCATAGATGATGAGTCCAAATTCTACTAATAGACTATGATGAGTCAAGGCTCTAATGGTTAGATACTTTGAAAGTTGAGATGTAATCCATGTCAGACAATCAAGTTTTGAATTTGATTGATCCATCAGATGTAAATACGGTTTTAAAGAAAGACCGACATGGATAATGTGCAAACATATAATGCATGATTTGTGGTTAAGTTAAACTCATAGTTAGACTATGATAATATTTTTCCAAGTCATCATGCTTATGCATTTCAGAATTTTCTTGGGCATATGTTCATAGTATGACTATAAAAGATGCCAAGTAGATGTCAAGACGTTGTTTCTTAATATAAACATATGAAAGTATGTATATGATACAACTTGAGAGTTTTGTCTATCCTAAAATTTTTTAAAAGAGTTTGCAAGTTGCATAAATTCATTTATGAATTAAAGCAAACATCTCTAGGTGAATATTTATTATTTGATGAAATAACCAAACAGTTTGGTTTTATCAAAAATTAAAGATAAATCTTATGTTGACAAGAAATTCAGTGGGAGCATAATTACATATGATGTGAATTAAGTGTAACAAGCACACATAAGTTTAATCTTAGTGAAAGTCACTAAATAATAATCAAGAGTATGATTATATACTTGAGAAGGATAAAGTATTCTTCTTTGATTATGATGGACATAAAAATATACAAAGTATTTGCATATGACAATGTTTGATAATCCATTTAAGAACCCAATCCCTTAAATGATGGTGATCATGTTAGGTCAACTGGTATGCGATACCACGTAGATCAATGAGTATGAGATACTTGGTTGATTTGGCCTAGTGCAAGTGGGAGATTGATGGTGTTATGCCCTAGGCCAAAGTGTTTGTGACCTAGATGATGGATTGTAATAACAAACATAATATTTATTCTAAGATATTTCATATAATATGTGCGTATAGATTATTTTAATATAATTAAAATAAACCATGAATATGCAATTTAGCTTTATGTCATCCAAGTGCGTGACTTTGATAGTAAAACTATAAAGTGTTATGAATGCTATTCTAAATCGTCTCTGGTCATTTATAGGATATTTGTGGAGACAAATATACTTGCAGATACGTATAAATATATATTTATATACAAGCTATAAATGTACACCAGTATATTAGTTGACTGATGATTATGTTTTACTGATCATGGATAAATAGTTATCAAGTCATTAACATAGGTATATGTTAGAGACCATATACGGACTGACCCGCCATAAGAATGCTACATGTTTTACGTCATTAGCGATTCTTGTAACATAAAGTATTTATAGTCCTTTGACCTGAGATTGTCTCGGTTCCTAACATGAGTA
Organism: Juncus inflexus; assembly: GCA_024447665.1. Classification (NCBI taxonomy): domain Eukaryota; kingdom Viridiplantae; phylum Streptophyta; class Magnoliopsida; order Poales; family Juncaceae; genus Juncus; species Juncus inflexus. Next base: position 6,154,440 of record JAJHPC010000014.1, on the reverse strand, counting down.
ATTTTATACTTTAACATAATCTAACACTTCCTTTAACCGGGTGGTCATAACGGTTATGATTAGGTATACAACGAATCATATAGAGGGATGAGTGCAATCAAGACGGGATTTGTTCTTCTCATAAATGAGAGAGATATCTTTAGGCCTCTTGATGAATTGAACTGAAGAAATGTATGGCCATACTCAAATGAATTAATAAGAGTTATTAATGTCATTTGTTCTTGTTCAGTTTAATTTGGGATCAAGAAATATTATTCAATTAATATAAGGATGGCGTATTACATGCCTTATGATCGATATAGATATCGCGTGACAAATGGACTAAATACGTGATTGTTGATTAGGTAAATCGGATCACCGATATTCACTTAAATTGGGTAGTCATGATGGCTTGCTAGAGTCCGCTCATGATTTATAGACTGTCAAGTCTATTGCCAACATTAAGTGAACCTACAGGGTCACACACAAATAACAAACTGAAACGGGCACAAAATATCCTAGCGACTTATATGATGAGTAGCATAAGAATGTCACAAAATATATTGTCATCTTATGTGATAAGATGTGATATATATGTATATAAAGACTATGAGCACAAAAGATCATATAATCTAGAAGAGTCTAGATGATGGCATATGGATAATGATGAGTGATGTCATATACATCTTTTAGTGTGAAGAGACATGACTATTCACCTCTATATAAGGACATAGAGGGCTCCAAATTCATAAGACAACACATCATTCTTTCTCTCATTATTTCTCATTCTCTTTTGTGAGACAAAAGAGAGAAAATATACTTTCTAATTTGTATGACAAAATTATGAAAGGGTGCTTTCTTTTTGTATGACAAAAATGAAAGAGTGCGATTATATGAGAGGAATTATATACATCTTTTGTGAGATAAAATAAGAAGAGTTTTCTTATGCAAGAGGAGAACAAGCTACTAGCATATATATTGTTCTTCTTCCCGTTTTAAGAAGTTTGTTCGTGTGGACACCAGTAGAGGCGTTCGTACTTTCGGCACTTGTGATCTATTCGGCCTAAGAAGATGAGAACGGTTTGTTGAGAGTTTTGGTGGAGACCGATTATGTGTGTGGTAGATGACTTCAACACGATCCGGCCTAGACGGACTTAAAATCGGTTAGGACGGTAACCAATTTAGACACGCATGGACAACACGCATGGTTTGAGCGTCACGGATTAAGCGTAATCCGAAAGGTATCTTTAAGATTTATTTCTTTGATTTAACCGATACGCACGGATCCTCGGATTGGTTTTGGACGATATTTTTATTTTCCGCTGCGTTATGCATGTCCGAGACCCAACAAATATGTCATCCTTGAGTTTTATCAAAGTCTCTTTCTTGATCGAGAATTAGATTGAATAAATACAAAATGATATTAACAACACATCTTAATCCATTTTGAGCATGGTCATGCATTTTCTTCAGTCCTAGTTCATCAGGGGGCCCAGAGATATCTCCCTCTTAACGAGAGGAACAAATCCCATCTTGGTCACTCATATTACTCGTCATGATTCAGTGCATACCTAATGATGACCCTAATGATCATCCCGTTATGGATGACATAAGATCATATTAAAGTATTCAATTCCTCATACAGAAATCCATGGTGATCTCAGGTCGTAGGAACAAGCACACTATTCATATGAGAATCACTAATGACATATACCATGCATATTCTCATAGTGTGGTCAGTCCAGTACGTGTTCTCTAACATGCACCTATATTCCAGACTTGACATCTCTATGTCCATGATCAGCATAACATGATCATCCAGTCTGCGAATATAGTAGTGTGGATATGTAGCTTCTTACTTGAAGTATGTTCATCTCTATAAACATCCTACATATCACTAGGGACAGTTTGGAATGTCATTCATGGTCGATCTAATATATGTAGACATATTAGTCACCCATACACTCATTCATATATGAACTGAATAAACGTGTTTCTCATAATCTAATCTCTAGTCCAACACTTTGGCCTAGGACATAATTCCTTCAGAATACACCTCCAGGGTCTCAGGCTGATGGGATAAGTAATTCAATACCTGCTTGCCAGGTTCTACCACGCGGTCTAATAACAAGGCGTAGGTCTAGGCCTAGCAACCGGTTTCTCCCGGCTTACTTTCCTGCTAACCTAAATACTCAAGATTTGTCTCGAGTTGGATTGAAAAAGCACAAAACTAGATACTAAGTACGAAACTCAAACAACACAAACAAATATGAAATGAAAAATACATTGATACTACTACTCAAACTCTACCTAGAAAGAGGTTTAGTTACGAGAGTGCATAACTAAATCCAAAAAATAAATAAGTTGATACATAAAACAGTACAACCTTATTTGTCTTTGTCTCTTACAATGAAGCACGGTTACCTACTACAAACTCGATAGCTTTGCGACCCCTTGACCGAACGTAGGGTTCACCCTTTTATAGGTGAAGGACCGATCTACAATAAAGAAGAAATAAATCTACCCAAAATCTAACCAAATCTAAACTCTAAATCTAATCTCCAATCAAGACCTAATCAAATAATTCCTTGTTGTCTAATCCTAATTGAATATCAAATCTAATCTATGATTTATTTCCCTACCAAATGAATTACGTTATTTCTATGCAATAGAGCTAAGACTGAGCCCGATGGCCTAGCCCATGATCCAACATTGGCCTCCCTCTATGCAGCTTCAAAAGGCTTCTTTTAAGTTTCATTTTGCTCTGATTTGCTTCTTTCCTATAATTAAAGAAAAATATCGACAATAACTGAATTCTAACAAAATAAACTCAGAATAATATAAAAACTGCTGAAAATAAGATAAAAGGAAGTAAATATGATTTTAAAATATAGATATGAGTTTGGCCGATTATTTTTCTTGTAATTTTTCTCTTTTATACTTTCGCTCTCTTCACTATAGCTTTTTTACCCTAATTATTGTTTGTATTGTTGTGTATTTTTTCCATTATCTCGTCTTATTATTTCAATTATATTTTTCTTCTTTGTAAAATTGAAGCAGGAGGTGCATGAGAATTTTTTGCTGGAGTTGGTGATGTTTTCACTCGAGAGAATGAACATTTGGCATGTTTTTATTGATTCTGAGTTCCTGGAGGCGAATAAGACGAAGCCAAATATTCAGTTTCATATTAAAATAAATGACGCTAATGAGAGAGCAAAATTTTCTTGGCTGATGATAAATTGATAATTTCTTCCGAAATATCAGTTTTTCTCTCATTTATTATTTCACATTCATTAATTTTTCTATTTAACATTTATCCTTTCTAATTATTAATTTTATATTACATAAAATTGGAAATGAATAATATGTAATAAATTTAACCAATTCAAAAAGATAATCAAACATTTTGTGTATTTTTCTTTAGTTTAATTGGAACTTAATTTTTATATTGGTTGGAAGAAAGAATCAAGTCATTCTTTCGTATAAATTATATGAAGAGACAAGATGGATTTAATTACAGTCTATATATTATGTGTTAATTATTTAATTATTTCTAATTTTAATGTTAAGAAAATAATTATAAGGAAGAACAAATTTGGAATAAAAATAATGAAGGATGACTATAGTGAAAATAAATTGATATTCCACAAGAAAATTTCCATTAATCCTTAATGAAGCAAACATCAATTTTTAAAAAGCTCTTCCCATAGTGCCACCCTAAATAAATTTGATAGATGATTGATATGTGTATATTTTTCAAAAATGGATGAATGATGTGTCATATTAGTATAATTATTGACACACTTAAGAAAAATAACTTCATTTTACCATATTTATGTTTTAATATTTATTTTTCTATTTTTTTCCTATTAAAAGTACCAAAATAAATATAAATAAATAATATGACACCAAAGCAGAACGAGATCTTTCCTAGTTATATCATTAAAGAGAGTAATATGCTAACATTAACTTTTAAATATACTTTCTTTAAAGTCGTAATCCTTCCAATAGAGTGTAAATTGTGCACGTAATTCCCGAAGGAACCCCAACAGGATCTGGAAAAAAAATTGGAGAAATTCGAATCTCAGTCATTGTTTTTTTATTCAAGTCTGGATCCAGATTCGATATTGAATTTAAATAGTATTGTAGATAATGCGATATAACAGTGATATAGGGCGATATTGAATTTCTAAATAATGCATAGTGTAATTATTTTTTGTAATTGTTATCATTTGCTAATATATTTGATATATCTGGTATGGCTATTTGATATTTTGGTGATTATTTCTTGTCACAATTCGAAATCCGCTGCAATGTCTAGCATCCGCTAATTGCTATCACTACAAAATAGACAAAATGCTACAGACCATTAAACGTTGTTTATAACATTGAATTTAACTATCTTGATTTGTTTCCGGTTAATATCATGACCTAAATAATTATCAAAACGAGTCGATTTTTTGACCCAAATAATCAAATATGAATATTCATCTATGGATCCAAATTTATGTGTATTTGCTTTTCTTACATATTCATATTTCTTTGATGATTTTTTTTTCCATTTTGTATGTTTTTTATTTAATATTGATAATTTTTATAAGGTAAACATATTCTTTATACAAATTCCATACATTTTTATATATATTGATATTTAAAGTTATAAAATAAATATTTATATTGCGTACTAAATATCTATTTGAATTATCCAAATATAAACCAAATTTATAGCCATATTTTTGGGATATCTGAACGCATCCGTATCCGAAAAAATATGAATATAAATATGATATAACCACTATCCCAAACCATTTACACTTCTACTTTCAAAGATATTACCACGCTAACACCATTGATTATGACACTAAAGCTATTAGAAATAATTGATAGAAGGATTTTAGCCGGCAAAAAATTAAAAAGACGTAAATATTTTGTAGTATAATTGATTAAATCATTTGCACATATAGTAAGAGATCATAGATTCAATTCCCGACAAATACAATATAACACATATTTAATAAAATTTCTCAATCTAATGAGTTGAACATCAAAAAAAAAAAAAAAAAAAGGTACGGGAGCAAAAGATTAACTTTCATCTAAGAAAATTGTGAAGAGAACCTTGTATCTAGTTAAAATACAAGTCAATATGAATTTTTAAACCACCGAAGGAGCCGCACTAAAGTCTAAATACAATTTAAATGAAGCATAATCAGAATTAATTAAATCATTTGAATTTAAATATAATCGTGACAAACATCCTCTCTGCCAGCAGCTAAATAATAAATCAAAAGCGTCAAAGATACCATCCTCTAGTCTTTGTTCTCCTGCGGTTATTCTTCAGTGTTACTTGGTGCATTCATTTCAGATTGACTAATTAGATGTGCAGTATAATGTCAAGTTTAAGTGATTTTATTTTAGATGTTGCTCTACACGAATTAAATAACTCTAGAAATATTTGGTATAAATAAAGTAAATATATTTTTAGAATTTTGACAAAAAAAATTAGATATCGTTCTAGATGAAGAACTATCAGCTCTAGAAATAACCTCACAATTATTTTTTTGCAATGTGTATTCTTATTTGTGACAATAAAATAACAGAGACTTAAATTACCAAACAAATAATATGTAACTGTAAGTAGGTGGTCCATTTAATTTAAATTTATGAATCATAATTTTTTATCTTTAAGAATTAATGTTTTAAAATCTACTTAACATCAAATCTAAGTTCAATCTATTTTTATCTATTTTGAAAAAAAAATAATCGAAAAGGAAATGTGCAAACACAACGGCACTGGAGCACATCACTGTAAATATACTATTTTGTTTCATTTTATATTTTTTTTTCTCATTTTATATATTGTTTTGCCATTTATTATACTGTTATTTGTTATTTGTGTATTTCTTATTTTTTTACTTTTATATACTTGTTTTCTCATTTTATATACTTGTTTTCCTATTTTTTATATACTATTTTCACTTTTTATGTATATAATATTATTAGAAAATAAATTATATATACTGTTATGTATATATTATTATTAGAAAATAAATTATATATACTGTTATTGAATTCCGTTGTGAACATTCGTACTATAGTGCGTCATACTGTAGCAGGTCTCAAATCAAAATTATTTTTATCTTAGTAGTTCAATTAAGGCATTGTGCCAACTCTTTTCTTTTCACTAATTGTAAAAATATATATTCAATTCAAATTCGCACCAAATATTAAGATTTTAATTATGTTAATCTATCTCGAGACTTTAAAAAGGCAATATTTAGGAGTCAACTATGCATCCAATGACCGACCACACAAAAAGTTACAAATGAAAGAGGTACAACAGAAGCAGACAACACTTTTCCCAATCCGTTGAGAGCGACAAACGCTCAAAGTCCCAGTCGTACCCGACTCACCTTTCATCAATTCCATCCCCTTTCAGGTCGGCTAAATTTCTCTACACCCAATCTGCTAGCTATTTTTCTATAACAAACTATTCAATTCGAGGCAGTAACCCGATATATATTTAACTACAGAGAACATATCAGGAAGAAATGAAACAATTCAATTCCCTCTTAAAATTCAATAAACGAGGAAGCTTCGTGGAAGCTCACTCTAAACCCCACCCAATTGCCCTTTATCTTCGCCCCTCCTTCGCCTCTCCTTCCTTCAACCACTACTGCCTCTTTACTCCTCATTTTCCTCCATTGCTCTAGCTCTTGCTAGCTTCCTGTTCTAACCATGAAGCTCTCCATTTCTTCCTTCCTCTCAAACCTCACCGCCTCAAATAAGAAACACAAATCCAAGAAGCGCTCCATTTCTCGCACAGAAACTTTCTCCTTTGGCTCATGCACGGCTTCCTCTTCATCGGATGAGTCTGTGTCATATCGCCTCCAGTCGACCCCCAAGTCGGTCCTCGCTTCCTCTCCGAACGATCTCAAAATCTCTCGAGAGGAACTCGAGATGATTCTCCGTCGCCTCTGCACTGACCCGCCGTCCGATGAGGAGTTCTCTGCCATCGTCGCTGCTGGGGATGGAGACGGTTGCATATCCATCGCGGATCTGGGAAAGATATGTGGATCGGACGGCGAGGAGGATCTGAAAGATGCGTTTAAGGTATTTGATGTTAATGGTGACGGCAAGATCTCTGCTGAGGAGTTGCTCGATGTATTCATGGCGATGGGAGATGAAGACTGTACAATTGAGGACTGTAAAAGGATGATCGGAGGCGTTGATTCAGATGGTGATGGGCTGGTTTGTTTCAGCGATTTTGCGAGAATGATGGAGTGCAAGAGAGCAGGGGTTGGGTTGTAATTTTGTATAAGTTTAAGTGTTGGAGTGGAACAAAATAGGGGATTATAGATTGTTTTCGTGTGTATCTGAAGTATCGCCATCAGTGGTGAGTAAAAGTAAAAGAGGCTAATTAATTTGTTCGTTCTTCTTGTCGAGAAGAAGTCAATTAACGTGGTTCCAGTTTATTGTATACACAGATGTTGAAAGTACTCTGGTATGATTTTCTATATTTGTGTTTTCTCTACATTAATGACATTGTGACTATTGGATTTGGGTTTCAGGTTCTTGTCTTTGACATTCATATCATTTTCCTACTTATGTATGGGAAATTCTAAAATGTAACATGACTTCTAAGAAATTACAATGTAGAAATCGAGAGAGATATTTGGCCTTGTGCCATTTATATATCAAAATTTCGTGAGAAAAAAATGATGTGATCAAACTTTTGCATCTGTGGAGCAACAATATATGCAAATGCGTAACAATAATTAACTCTAACTCCTTATTTTTCATCTATTTTTGAGTCTTTACAAAGCCACATAATTATTTTTATCTCTGTCGTTTAATTAATTTTTTTGTCAAATCTTAGTTATTCATTTTCTCAAATTTTTTGATATTTTATGATAATATGTGTATGGTTATTAAAATATAATCATGTAGTAGGCTGAATTGATATTTTGTATTTCATCCCCGATTTAGTGAGAACCGTTGTAAATGTTTTGTAACCATCAGATTTTAATCAGATGATTTCAATGAATCATAGTTTAAAGTTATGTTCAATTATTAATACCAATAGTTAATGAAGAGTTTACTCATTAAAATATAAATAATTTTTATTTTCTTCCTAAAAAAATTATAATTCTTAATGAAATATTTTATTTCTCATGTTAAAATTATCAAATATAAATTTGCAGGAATTTTATCTTTATTTTGAGTTTCATATTTTTATGGTTTTAATTTATTTATTTTTCTTGCTAAAATATGTGTCTAATTTCATCTTTATTTATATCTTATTTTTCATCTCTCTTTAAGAATTTTTAAGAGACCTATCCTTAATTTTATCACGGCCGTTGGATTAAATTTTTTTCAAATCTTAGATTTTTAATTAAATTATTATTACAATATCACATGGTCCGTTAAATTAATGTTTTGTGTTATATCCCAATTACGTGAGAACTATCATATCAAAATAAAATCCAGAGAGTTTGAGCAATATTTTTCTTTGATTTTGTTCCATTTTGGTATTTCGTTGTCAACGGAAAATGTGAGTTGTCAACGGAATAGCCAGTTTTTCCATATCTGTGAGCTGCTCTTTCTTTCTTTTAAATAGCTAGCTCAATCCGAAATTGTTTATCAGTTTTTCTAATAGCAAAAAGCCTTTTCTTCTCTCTTTATTATTGAATATTATTCACTCAAAAGTTTTGTGAAATTAAGGAGAGAGATTAGCGATTGATTCACGCATGTTGTTGAAGTTAAAGAAACCGAGTTTGTAAGTTATTGCTCCATCGATTCGTACGGGATGAATATGCCTATACATATGATATATAAATTGGTGAACGAAGTAGTCAATTATTGGATAATTGATTGAACAAAACAGTGTCATTCCGTTGGCAACGGAATAGTTCCGTTCCCAACGGAATATATATGGAAACTGTAATAACCTTAGCTGCCAAGTAAGTCGTTATGGAAATACCTATTCCATTGGTAACGGAATAGTTCCGTTGGCAACGGAATAGGCTATTTCCGTTGGCAACGGAATAGTTTCGTTGTCAACGAAATAGGCGCAGATTAGGGTTTTAGTTATGGTAACTGAGCAATCGTTCGCCTCTCTCTCTAGTATAAATAGAAGGGTATAGTCACTCTATTCAACACACAACTCAGAAGCCTTTTGAGAGATATTCGAAAAGTATCTCCGGACTTGTCTAGCCAAGTCTGGTTATTCCGTACGTCTGAAGTTCGCGTGGATACGAATAGAGGTTCTCTATCTTGAGAACTTGCGAGCGATCTATCTTCATCTCTAGGAGAAGAAGGAGTTTCTCGAGCCGAGATTCAAAAAGAAGTACTCTGGTATGATTTTCTATACTTGTGTTTTCTCTACATCAATGACATTGTGACTATTGGATTTGGGTTTCAGGTTCTTGTCTTTGACATTCATATCATTTTCCCACTTATGTATGGGAAATTCTAGAATGTAACATGACTTCTAAGAAATTTCAATGTAGAAATCGAGAGAGATATTTGGCCTTGTGCCATTTATATATCAAAATTTTGTGAGAAAAAGAAAATGAAGTGATCAAACATTTGCATCTGTGGAGCAATAATATATGCAAATGCGTAACAGTAATTAATGCTAACCCCTTATTTTTCATCTATTTTTGAGTCTTCTCAAAAGGCCACATAATCACTTTTATCTCTGTCGTTTAATCAATTTTTTTGTCAAATCTTAGCCATTCATTTTCTCAAATTTTTTGATATTTTATGGCAACATGTGTGTGGTTATTAAAATATAATCATGTAATTGGCTGAATTGATATTTTGTGTTTCATCCCCGATTTAGTGAGAACCGTTGTAAATTTGTTTGTAACCATTAGATCTTAATCAGATGATTTCAATGAATCATAATTTAAAGTTATGTTTAATTATTAATACCAATAGTTAATGATGATTTTACTCATTAAAATATAAATAATTTTTATTTTCTTCCTAAAAAAAATTATAATTCTTAATGAAATATTTTATTTCTCATGTTAAAATCATCAAATATAAGTTTGCTGGAATTTTATCTTTATTTTGAGTTTCATATTTTTATGGTTCTAATTAATTTATTTTTCTTGCCAAAATATGTGAATAAAGACTATATAAAAGAACATATAAAAAAATGATATGCTCATTAAGTTGTATCTTATACCTTAATTTTCATCTCTCTTTAAGAATTCTTAAGAGACCTATCGTTAATTTTATCACGACCGTTGGATTAATGTTTTTTCAAATCTTAGTTTTTCATTTAAATTATTATCACAATATCACATGGTCAGGTTAGATTAATGTTTCATGTTATATCTCCAATTACGTGAGAACTATCATATCAAAATAAAATCCAGGTATTAAAAATTATATTATATTACTTAATGTATTACGGATAGTTTGTATCATTTTAATAACTAACAAAATATAAATAAGAAAAATAACGGTGACAATTTTTTCGAAAAATGAGTCATGTTATATTTTCTATATATAGTAAACATACTTTTTCTATATATATAATATAATATATTTTTTTTACAAATCATGTTAAATATAATTATTATTTGTATATTTTTTAAAGTTAATCATCTATAATTATGTCTTATGGGGTTTCAACTAAAATCTATGAAATAAATTATCGTTTATTTTTAGTTTTTAGATCTCCTTCATCGTCCGAGTAATACTTGATTTTTTTTCTTATATAATATGTTAATAGATAACGGCACAAGAAAACTAAATAGATAAAAAAAGATGATATTTTAATCTTAGAAATCTTAATGCAAACATAAATTAATTAGATTGTAAATTAATAATCCAAATTATTTTTTGGATTATTATTTTTTTTATGAATTTATTATGTATGTTATTTTATTTCATATATGCAAATTTACTTGTACAGAGTTAGACATCCTTATAAAATTAGATGTGATATAGAAACTATTTTTTAATGAATAATAAATAGATAGAATATTTTATGATAAAATTCTAAATGATTTTAAATATAGTTAACTTACATAACATAATTATTATACATAATTGTAATCTATACATAAATTTTAAATGAATAACAAATTTAAATATTCACAGAGAAGCGCAAGCATGATCCTACTGTATACTAATAATAGAGTCAACATACACAACGTCGCTTATATACCATCCATGCCATCAACTCACTTAGAAGTCACCACGTCGTCCAAACAAGTATACGCGCTACACTCTATTAAGAAGAATCATTTATGCACACACGCCTGAGTGAAATACGTTAATCTGTTACTAATCCTGCGACACATCACACCGCACGAGCAATACAAAAAGTACGTGAGCAATATAAAAGACATATCAACAATACCGAAGCTATATCAACAATATAAAAAATGCATACAACAATATAAAAATGCATTTCATCTATACAAAGAACAAATCAGCTATACAAAAAGACAGAAAAAAATTAAAATACAAAATGAATGTGAGAAATACTAAAAGACATATCATTAATACAAAACAGAAGACATATCAGCAATACAGAAGGTAGAAGATATATCAGCAATACAAAAGATATATAAGCAAAATACAAAAAGGCATACAGTTATATAAAAAAGCATATCATCAAGTACAAAAGACATATCAGCAATAACAAAAGATTTACAGAAAAAGATGGAGTGTGAATAAATGATTATTGAATTTGAAGGTGACGATAATAATTTGGATCGTGTGTTTGAAGGATCACGTGGTTAAATTCAGCCCGTGTGTTTAGAAGGATTAACGTAGGCCGGCATTGATTGAGTGTGCCATCTTATTTAATTGGTTGTTTTAATTGTTTGCATATCGGTGATACTTATGTGGTATATAAGTGGGTGATGTGGATAATTTCTCATAATAATAAGGGGAATGCGATATTACGACGCATATAGCACGTCTAAATCACGACGCACTGTATATATACAGTTTTCAATTTTTCAATATACTTTTTTACATATATTATTTTCACTGTTTTAGACATATTTTTATTTTTATGTATTATTTACTTCAGAAATTTGTATGAACTATTTTTTTTAATATATTATTTTGTTTTCTATATATTGTTTTTTACTGTTTATGTATATAATGCTACAAAACTTAATTATATATACTATTTTGAAAATTTTATACAATGTTTATTAGTTATATATATAATGTCACGTGATTTGGATGTGCTACAGTGCATTATATAATTTGATAGATTAAATAGTAAATATAATGTAATTAATTGAAAAAGGATATTATAATCACACTTTCAGAATGACATTAAAACACAAAACTGATGTATTAACTAATTTGTACAATTAGAGATCGAGCAGTTCATGCCATAAAAATGATATGTGCCACAATACAAACATCCTCTTTGCATTATGTCATAATTTTTCTTAGAACTAAAAAATGCTGACGTTGCATTACTGCAGTAGAAAACGAAGTGGTGCAGCAACGAGTGGAGCAGCGTTTAAACCGTGTTTCGAAGGACAAGCTTCTCTTTGGCCAATGCTCTTGTGTCCTGTGTATTGAATCTTGACAATTTGATATTTATAATTGAGTCTTTTTATGGAGACACTATATTGCCACCCACTTGTATCGATATGGTCAACGTGACGTAGGCGAAACCTGATGGTTGTTGTACTCAATTTGATGATATTTAAAACTATTTCGAGCTATTAATAAACTTTGTTTGAGATTGTCTTATAAGTTCAGATTGTCGAAATTGAAATGAATTTTATTTTGAAAGAGAAACATATCTTTAATATCGTAAGAACAAGAAGACGCCGTACTTTAACTCAAGATTTCAAGCTTTGGAGCTCTTAATGTAGGTTCTATTTTTAGTTGAGTTTTTGAATATAGTATTCCATCTTAAATTGGGAAGAAATTTGGCAAAACAGACTTATTCTGTCCTCAACGGAATAAAACATGTCTATTCCGTTATAAACGGAATAGGCAGTGTCCACTTCATTGAGGACGCAATGGCTCTGTCATTCTGGTTGCTCGTTGTGTTATTCCGTTGTCGACGGAATAGGTTCTGTTGTCAACGGAATAGCCATGAATTTAGCCGTTTGAGCAATACTTTTCTTTGATTTTGTTCATTTTTGGTATTTCGTTGTCAACGGAAAAAGTGCGTTGTCGACGAAATAGCCAGTTTTTCCATATATGTGAGCTGCTCTTTCCTTCTTTTAAATAGCTAGCTCAATCCGAAATTGTTTATCAGTTTTTCTAATAGCAAAAAGCCATTTCTTCTCTCTTTATTATTGAATATTATTCACTCAAAAGTTTTGTGAGATTAAGGAGAGAGATTAGCGATTGATTCGCGCATGTTGTTGAAGTTAAAAAAACTGAGTTTGTAAGTTATTGCTCCGTCAATTCGTACGGGATGAATATGCCTCAAAACAGTTATACATATGATGTATAAAGTGGTGAACGAAATAATCAATTATTGGATAATTGATTGAACAAGACAGTGCCATTCCGTTGGCAACGGAATAGTTTCGTTCCCAACGGAATATATATGGAAACTGTAATAACCTTAGATGCCAAGTATTTCAATACGGAAATACCTATTCCGTTGGCAATGGAATAGGCGCTGATTAGGATTTTAGTTATGGTAACTGAGCAATCGTTCGCCTCTCTCTCTAGTATAAATAAAAGGGCATAGTCACTCTATTCAACACACAACTCAGAAGCCTTAGAGGCCGTCTTTAACACATAAAAGAGAGAGAAACCTTTTGAGAGATATTCGGAAAGTATTTCCGGACTTGTCTAGCCAAGTCCGGTTATTCCGTACGTCTGAAGTTCGCGTGGATACGAGTAGAGATTCTCTATCTTGAGAACTTGCGAGCGATCTATCTTCATCCCTAGGAGAAGAAGGAGTTTCTCGAGCCGAGATTCAAGAAGTTCTTTGAGCCGAGCATCAAGAAGGAGTTTTGTGAGCCGAGCTTCAGGAAGGAGACGGTTACGAGTCAGAATAATTTAGGCCTACATCCGTTCTTCATCTCGCGGATCAGGAAGATCCGAGGTATAAATTTTAATGGCTAATCTTGTACTCTTATTCCCTTAACGTAGATTCTAGGGCGGGTTAAATCCATAGGTTCTGCTGCGCATGTAACATACATGGCTATGGATTTCCCAACAGATAGTACCACGACCTATACCGAGGACACTAAAACCAATAAGACCGTTGACATAATGACACATAATCTCATTCTCACAAATATATTAAACACATATTCTATAATAATAGATGGTTGTGAGAATTCTAATGAAATGTGGAACGATCTCCTAAATAGATTTGAGAGAAATAATCAAATGAAAAGAACCAAACTAATGGGACTTGAACAATAATTTGATAATTTTCGGGTGATCGAAGGTGAACCCGTTGAGGATATGTACATTCACCGCTTTAGGAGAGAATCTAACCAATAATCGAGTTTTAGGTTAATTGATTAGGGCGATGCCATCGAGTTAGGAAGTACTTTGAGTCTCGTTGGAAACTATGCTAGCAACAAAAGATATAGGGCCAGGAGAACTTGTCAACTACTTCCGTAATTTCAAAACCTGAGTGAAGCCAATGGGAACCGACTCCCAACCCAAAGCTGTGGCTATGCCGGCAACGGACTCGATCTATGAGGACGCTGAAATAGCATGTCTAGTGCGACAATTCAGTGATTTTCAAGCCAAAGAAAAATGGTTTAAGGACAACCGATGTCGCAACAACCAAAATACGTACTGCTTCGGGTGCAAAAAGAAGGGATACATCATCGATAATTGGTTCACCTTACGTCCCGAGCTCACTCCGTGGAACAGGAAGGATGATGAAAAATGTGATGGACGTTCAAATGATCGACGCCGAGTGATGCGAAAGACTGTCTGATGATCGACACGACAAAAGATGTGAAAAGAGGCACGATGATCGAGGAAATTACAAGAAAAAGAAGTAAAAAAGTCACGCCGCCAAGGTGGCCATATGGGGAGACGAATTGAGCGATTCATCCGATGGTTCTGGTTCGGACTCCGACTCCAAATCGGACATGACGAATGCCGTGTTCATGGCGTATGATGATGTGGACGAGTTATGGGAAAGGGCGATATAAGAAATGATTCGACCAGGTCTGAACTTTTATGACGTGTAACCTTCTCCTTCCTGAAACTCGACTCGAACGAACTCATTGCTTCTCCTAGGGTAAAGAAACTGATCGCTCGCTAGTCTCCAAGCAGAAGACCTCTACTCGTATCCACGTCGATCTTCAGACGCACGGAATAATCAGACTCGGCTAGACGAGTCTGGAAATACTTTCTGAAAAAAACTCAAAACTCTCTCTCTCTCTCTCTCTCTCTCTCTCTCTATTTTTTGTGTATTAGATGGCTTCTAAGGCTTTTGAATTGTGTCTTTAATAGAGAGACTCTGCCCATCTATTTATACTAGAGAGAGAGACGAACGATTGCTCAGTTACCATAACTAAAAATCCTAATCTGCGCCTATTCCGTTGCCAATGGAATAGGTATTTCCATAACGGAATACTTGGCAGCTAAGGTTATTGCAGTTTTCATAGGTTATTGCAGTTTTCATATCTATTCCGTGGGGAACGGAACTATTCCGTGCCAACGGAATAGTACTGTTTTGTTCAAACAATTATCCAATAATTGATTATTTCATTCACCACTTTATACATCATATGTATAACTATTTTGAGGCATATTCGTCCCGTACGAATGGAGTTCATTGTGTGACCATGTAGGTTCCATTTAACGCTGGCAATGATTTTCTAAAGATCCTAAGTCATGAGTAACCTCTAGACTGATGTCATGTCTACCCATGTTAAATGAAATGATCAGTGATCATAAACCTATCTGAATAGACGTTTGCTTATTTCTTTTGTTCTACGATATATGTCTTGATCACTAGGCATGGAAGTATGTCATCCTTGAGTTTGATCAAAGTCTCTTTTCTGATAGAGAATTAGACTGAGTAAATACAAAATGATATTAACAACACATATTAATCCATTTTAAGCATGGCCATACATTTCCTTCAGTACTAGTTAATCAGGAGGCCCATAGATATCTTCTTCATAACGAGAGGAACAAATCCCATCTAGGTCACTCACATTCCTCGTCATGATTCAGTGCAATACCTAATGATGACCCTAAAGATCATGCCATTACGGATGACATAGGATCGTATTAAAGTATGCAATTCCACATACAGGAATCCATGGTGACCTCAGGTCGTAGGAACAAGCACACTATCCATATGAGAATCACTAATGACATATACCATGCATATTCTCATAGTGTGGTCACTCCAGTACGTGTTCTCTAACACGTACCTATATTCTAGGCTTGACATCTCTATGTGCATGATTAGCAGAACATGATCATCCGGCCTGCGAATATACTAGTGCGGATATGTAGCTTCTTACCTGAAGTATGTCTATGTCTATAAACATCCTACATATCACCAGGGACAGTTTAGAATGTCATTCGTTGGTTCACAGTTCTACTATCAAAATCACGTATTCTGATGACGTGATCCCGAAGTGTCATTCTTGGTTGATTTAAGACTTACATTCACAACCCATACACACGGATATATAAGAAACAACCTTTATTGAATAAATAATAATGTCTTAATACATAATCCATTTCCTAGCACAAATACATTTGGTCTAGGGCACTAATCCTACAGTCTCCCACTTGCACTAGGCCAACTCTAAGCATCTTATGCCCATAGACCTAATATGACCGTCCTGCTTCACTTACGAGAGTGGTTTTGTTAATGGATCGGCGACATTGTCGTCTGATGGCACTCTGGACATTGTAACATCCCCCCTTTGTATGATCTCTCTGATTAGATGGAAGAATCGTAGTATGTGCTTAGACTTTTGGTGAGATCTCATTTCCTTTGCTTGTGCGATCGCTCCATTGTTGTCATAATATACATCCACTGGTTCCGAGTTGCTCGGAACTACTCTTAGCTCCTCCAAAAAAGTTCTTTATCCAAACAGCTTTTTTAGCCGCTTCAGCAACGGCTATATACTCTGCTTCCGTTGAAGAATCTGCTACGTACATTGCTTGGAAATCTTCCATGTCACTTCGCCTCCATTTAGGCAAAATAAATAACTTGATTGCAATCTAAAATCGTCTTAGTCTCTCTGGAAGCTTGCGTCAGTGTAATCCTTTACAACGAGCTCGTCTTCCATACCTCAAAAGACTAGGATCAGGTCCTTAGTTCTTCGTAAGTACTTAAGGATTCTTTTAACAGCTATCTAGTGACTTTCACCTGGATTAGACTGAAACCTACTTGTTGCGCTCAACGAGCATGACACATCTGGTCTAGTTCATATAATGGCATACATGATAGATCCTATGGCCGAAGTATATGGGATCTTATTCATGCGTCTTCATTCATGCTCACTTGTAGGAGATTGTGTCTTACTGAGAGAAACGCCATGTGACAAGGGCAAAAATCCTTTCCTGGATTCTTGCATTCTGAACCGTTTCATGACCTTGTCTATGTATGTACTTTGACTCAGACCTATAAGCCTTCTAGATCTATCTCTATAGATCCTGATTCCTAGAACATAGGAGGCTTCTCCTAGGTCTTCCATCGAGAAATTATCTCCCAAAAATTTCTTAATGATCAATAATGTTGGGATGTCATTTCCCATGAGTAATATGTTATCTATGTAAAGCACCAGGAATACAACCGTGCTCCCACTGAATTTCATGTAAACACAAGGAACACCTTTACTTTTGGTAAAACCAAAACTTTTGATGACTTCATCAAAACGAAGGTTCCAGCTTCGAGACGCTTGTTTCAATCCGTAGATCGATTTCTGAAACTTGCAAACCTTATCAGAATTCTTAGGATCGACAAAACCCTCGGGTTGCATCATATGCATATCCTTGGTCAGATTTCCGCTTAGGAAAACTATTTTGACATCCATTTGCCATATTTCATAGTCATAATATGCTGCTATGGCTAATAGAATTTTGATGGATTTAAGCATAGCTACGGGTGAGAAAGTTTTGTCAAAGTCAATACCATGAACTTGTTTGAACCTTTCTCCACAAGCCTTGCTTTGTAGGTTTGTACCTTTCCATCCACGTTAGTCTTCTTCTTGAAAACCCACTTACATCTGATGGTCTTCATGCCTTCGGATGGATCAATCAAATTTGAAACTTGATTGTCTTGCATGGATTGCATCTCGGCTCTCATGGCCTCTAACCATTTTTGAGAGTCAGGACTCTTCATAGCATCTTGGTAGGACGTGGCTTCATCATCTATGAATGTCACATCATCATCATTAGACATGAGATATCCGTATCTCTCGGTCTCATGACGAATCCTACTAGATCTATGTTGAGTCTGTTGTGTTTCAAGCTCACCAACTCCTTGAGAGCTTGTTTGTTCCTCCATCATAGGTTCTGCGACCATAGGTGGGTCTCGAATTTCTTCGAGTTGTACTTTGCTCCCACGGCTTCTCATAGAGACAAACTCTCTTTCCAAGAAGGCTCCATTGTGAGCAACAAACACTTTGTTCTCTGATGGGTGGTAAAAGGAATATCCTATATTGTCCTTAGGATATCTCACAAACAGGCACTAATTAGATTTGGGTCCGAGTTTATCGGGAAACTGACGTTTCACATAAGTCTCACATCCCCAAATTTTAAGAAAAGATAACTTGGGGTTGTTCCCCGTCCATATCTCATGTGGTGTCTTTTGAACCGCTTTGGATGGAGTCATGTTCAGTATGAATGCGGCAGTCTCAAGAGAATAACCCCAGAAAGGCATTGAAAGACTCGTTTGACTCATCATCGATCGAACCATATCCAATAAGGTTCGATTCCTCCTCTCAGACACTCCATTCCATTGACGAGGTCCCGGAGGAGTCAATTGCGAAACTATTTCACATTCTCTAAGATGATCTTCAAACTCCTGACTCAGATATTCGCCTCCTCGATTAGATCGAAGTGCTTTTAACTTCTTGCCAAGTTGATTTTGTATTTCATTTTTAAATTCTTTGAACACTTCAAAGGAATTAGACTTATGTTTCATTAGGAAGACATAACCATATCTACTGCAGTCATCCGTAAACGTTATGAAGTACCGATACCCACCTCTAGCTGGCGAACTCATCGGTCCACATACCGTAGGATTAGTGCCCTAGGCCAAATGTATTTGTGCTAGGAAATGGATTATGTATTAAGACATTATTATTTATTTAAGAAAGGTTGTTTCTTATATATCTATATGTACGGGTTGTGAATGTAAATTTCTTATATCAACCAAGAATGACACTTCGGGTTCACATCATCAGAATACGTGATTCTGATAGTAGAACTATGAACCAACGAATGACATTCTAAACTGTCCCTAGTGATATGTAGGATGTCTATAGAGATAGACATACTTTAAGTACGAAGCTACATATCCACACCAGTATATTCGCAGGATGGATGATCATGTTCTGCTGATCATGGACATAGAGATGTCAAGTCTGGAATATAGGTACGTGTTAGAGAACATGTACTGGATTGACCACACTATGAGAATATACATGCTATATGTCATTAGTGATTCTCATATCAATAGTGTGCTTGTTTCTACGACACTACAACAATATTCATATACAGTAACAATTATTTTAGAGCATTCACATATATACCACTATTAACTCTTGAAAATCTAGCATTAAATGTTTTTTTCCCGCTATCTTATTAGTAAACCTAGCACTTCACATTAAATTTTGAGAAACAATATATTCAACGACATTTGAGTTGAAGTCCTCCTGGATGATAATAGATCCAGTATTCATTAATGCCCCAAAATATAACTTGAGTTGCAATAACTAATATTGTATATTAGGACCATGAATAAATTTCAATATTCAGTTTGCCTTTTTATTTTCATTTTCCCTCTCGTCGGATTCAATTCATACTCCGTGGCAATTTGAAAAATCCGACCAAGTTTGGAGGCAACAACGTGACGCCCCAATGTAAATTTCGTGCCCGGAGAGAGGTTCTACCTCCTTATTTTCATTTTCCCTCCCCAGCGACTCACTTACCCAAACACAAACATAATAGATATTTTGTGCTCTCCAGCCTCTCCCCCAAAAACCTAGAAATTTGGTCCTCAATCTTCATACACAAAACCCCCCTCTCTCTCTCGCTCCATCTCTCTCTCGATTGGTTTAAGAGGCCATGAGGTCGCCGTCCTGTCCTATACAAGGCTGAAGTCGTGCATCTCTGACAGTTATTACGATTTATACGGGCTCTCAAAGCTCCGCCTCCCAATTCCTCTCTACATTCGGCTGCCCTTCATATCGCCTCCCTCCACACAGCTCCACGACTTCTCTTCAAATCGCCTCCCTCCAAGCTGCACGCAAATGTTAAGCTGCCAGAGAAGAGCGAGTTGAAGTCACCATAAAAGGTACTGGGTCTCAATCTCTTTCTCAATCTTCTCTCTTGTAACCCTTTTCGTTTTTTTGATTAGTTGATTTGTTAATTAGATTTGAAAGGTTTGATTTAAGGCTTTTTGGATGAACATAGATTTTGGAACCGAGATTTTGTCTAATTTTCAGTACAATTATTTAATTTTCTTTTCTTCCATCAATTTCAGTCGACAATTAATTTTCATCAAAAATAATTTCAGTTTCATAATTAATGTATGTATTGGTTAGAGTGGTAAGCAAGAGTTCTTTTAGAATGAAAAATAATTAGATTCTTCATAAGGCGAAAAATGGAAACATGAAAAAAATCAATTTTTAGAAATTATTGTTACAAAATAGATCGATATCAGCTCAGCGGTTTTGTGAATCATTCTTTCTGAATAGTTCTATTATTATCAATTGCTTCATTTACAATTAAATAAGTAATAGTAAAAACATATTTCGGTATTTCAAGATGAAATTGCCTAAAGAAATTGTGGTACTAAACTACTAATATACACAGTACATAATTTCTTTTTTTCGTAGGTATTTGTGCAGCATAGTACAAAAAAAATGAAAAGGGTGATATCTGGTTCTCTAATCCAAATATGTCATTTAACATAAATGCATGGTATTCTCTCTAATTAAGGTTATTGTGTTTAAATTACATTGATATCACTGAGAATGAGAATAAGTAAATCAACATTTGTTTCAACTTTTGGTTTGCAGTCATTTTGTCTAAAACAACATTTTTTAATCAACTATAGTCATGAAATGAAATGGAAACAGAAAATGAAGGAAGAGTTTTTATACGTACCATTAAATAAATTTAATATACATTTATTTATTCATGTATCAGAACAAACAAGTGTTATGCCTACCAATATTGGTAGCATTGTAGCAACATGTGAAAAGTATAGAGGGAAATTTACCGCCATAATTTTTGTTCCAATGAAAATATTCCCTCAAAATTTTGATTACTATAAAATAAACAAAAGCTGAAAAAATAGAGAGAGAAACTTACCCACCAGCCAAAAAAAATTTAAGGAAAAATTTCATCTGAAGTCAAAAGTTAATATTATAAAGTTCAGCAACCAAATTTTGTCACAATACATTTTATGCATATTAGCGAGAAATTTTTGTTACAGATAAACCATGAGTGAATCAAAGTACTAACTACTCCAGTTTGGTGCAAATGAAGGACCAATTTTGGTCCCTAAATATCTAAATTCGGGACAAATATTTGTCACTCCTGAATTTAGCTATATTGTGACAATTTTTTGTCGTTGAAAATTCTGTTTTATAAATGAAAATATGCATGCTACTTTCGGTGACAAATTTGGTGACTAAAAAAAATAATTTTGTCCCAAAAGAAAATTCTATCGGGACAAACATATATTCGTCCCTAATCACTTTAAATAGTGACAAAATAAATTTGGTCACCAATAATTTGGTAGCTAAAATATATTTTTATAGTAGTGGATATTTATAGAGATAGACATACTTCAAGTAAGAAGCTACATATTCACACTAGTATATTCGCATGATGGATGATCATGTTCTGCTGATCATGGATATAGAGATGTCAAGTCTGGAATATAGGTACATGTTAGAGAACACGTACTGGACTGACCACACTATGAGAATATGCATGATATATGTCATTAGTGATTCTCATATGAATAGTGTGCTTGCTCCTACGACCTGAGGTCACCATGGATTCCTGTATGAGGAACTGCATACTTTAATATGAACTTACGTCATCCATAACGGGATGATCATTATGGTCATCGTTAGGTATGCACTGAATCATGACAAGGAATGTGAGTGACCAAGATGGGATTTGTTCCTCTCGTTATGAGGGAGATATCTCTGGGCCCCCTGATGAACTAGGACTGAAGGAAATGCATGGCCATGCTCAAAATGGATTAACATGTGTTGTTAATATCATTTTGTATTTACTCAGTCTAAATCTCGATCAGGAAATAGACTTTGATCAAATTCAAGGATGACTTATTACTGTACCTTGTGATCAAGATGTATATCGTAGAACAAAAAAAATAAGCAAGTGTCTATTCAGATAGGTTTACGATCACTGATCATTTCGTTTAACATGGGTAGTCATGACATCAGTCTAGAGGTTACTCATGACTTACCATCTTTAGAAGATCGTTGCCAGCGTTAAATGGAACCTACACGGTCACACAATGAACTCCATTCGTACGGAATGAATATGCCTCAAAATAGTTATACATATGATGTATAAATTAGTGAACGAAATAATCAATTATTGGATAATTGATTGAACAAAACAGTACCATTCCGTTGGCAACGGAATAGTTCCGTTCCCAACGGAATATATATATATGGAAACTGTAATAACCTTAGCTGCCAAGTATTTCGTTATGGAAATACCCATTCCGTTGGCAACGGAATAGCTCCGTTGGCAACAGAATAGGCACAGATTAGGGTTTTAGTTATGGTAACTGAGCAATCGTTCGCCTCTCTCTCTAGTATAAATAGAAGGGCAGGATCTCTCTATTTTATACACAACTCAGAAGCCTAAGAGGCCGTCTTTACACAGAAATGGGGAGAGAGAGTTTTGAGAGATATTCGGAAAGTATTTCCAGACTTGTCTAGCCAAGCCCGGTTATTCCGTTCGAGTGAAGTTCGCGTGGATACGAGTAGAGGTTCTCTACATTGAGAACTTGCGAGCGATCTATCTTCATCTCTAGGAGAAGAAGGATTCTCTCGAGCCAAGCTTTAAGAAAGAGTTTAGCGAGCCGAGCTTCAAGAAGGAGTTCTTCGAGCCGAGCAACAGGAAGGAGCTTGGCTAGCCGAGCCTCGGGAAGAAGACGGTTACGAGTTGGAATAGTTCAGACCTACATCCATTCTTCATCTCGTGGATCAGGAAGATCCGAGGTATAAATTTTAATGGCTAATCTCGTACTTTTATTCCCTTATCGTGGATCCTAGGGCGGGTTAAATCCATAGGTTCCGTTGCGCATGTAACGTACATGGCTATGGATTTCCCAACAGTGGCATCAGAGCGTTCGTTAAGGAAATAATCGTCGATTAAATATTTAAAATTTAGTAAATTCTAGTATAATAAATTTTAGGGTTTTGAAAATATTATTTCAAAACATCACGGAAATAGTTTCTAGGAATATAATATTGGATATTATGATTCTCTAGAGTTTCGAAAAATAGTTTTTCGAAATCCGTTTTGGAAACCGAACTAAAACAAAAGAAGATACGAATTTCCAACACGTCTCCGTTGAGAACGGAGTACTTCCATTGAGAACGGAATAGTTCCTTTCAGAACGGAACAGTTCCGTTCCAACGGAATAATGCTGATTTTGCGAGAAACCCTAATTTTTTGTTATATATGGAATTTAAATATACAAATATGATATGAGTTTTAGATCTGTGATTGTTCTGTGATGTAATCTTGTGTGTGAATGCCTGTAATATTGTCTAATATCTTTGGCAACCAGTGAGTTGTCCAAAGTTGTAATTATGGCAACCTGTGAGTTCTCCAAATTTGTAAATTACCTTTTCTAGCTATAGGATAGTTGTTAGAATAAATATTATTTCAAGACTTCAAGGCAAGATATCTTGGCGGAATCTTCGGAAGATAGCATTGGATCTTCTCACACACAACGAAGGGTTCGTTGAAGATTACTCCTGCAATCTAGAGATAGATCTAGAATTAGGAACCTCATGATCGCTCGTGAGGATTAGGCTCATACCATATTTAACTTAGTTTCTGTGATGTTTATACTAAAACATAATCCTTCAGAATATTAAGTAATGAAGTGCCTCCCATGTCACTATAACCCTCAGTACTCAGACAGTTTGTCACATGGGTCATGCCGGAGCTGGGCGTGTGGGGATTGTTTGGGGAAAGGGGCATGCGGGAAGAAGTGACTAGCACAGGTCATGCCTGAGCTGAGTGTGCTGGAAACGGCTTTGCCGATACTCATACATGGTTAAACTTAACTGAGCAAGCAAGTCGGACTTGGGTTCAGGGCACAAGATGGGATAATACACCGAGTATAAGATACTCATTCCATAAAAGAAAAGAGTTGTATATGATGCAATGGAAAAATGTTCCTACCTAAATAGTTGAGCTTTAAGGGTTGCGCTGGAGTGCACTTACTGCTCAATGAAATACGGATCTTGACTCACTATGAAACCTCATTCATTTGAAGTTTCCGAATAAATACTACTGAAGGTGGTTGATTTGAAGAAAAATAGTGGGAGTACAATATAAGAAACACAAAATAAAATAACCCCAATGAATAAATAATAATGGCACTTTACATTTTAACTTGTAGAATAATGACAAATAATAATTCAACTGGGTTGAATTTGCGATCTATCCTTGAGAAGGATAAGCCCAATGGGTCTAACTTCCTTGACTGGTTTAGAAACCTGAGAATTGTTCTCAAGGCTGGCAATAAACTGTATGTCATAGAAGAGCCTTCCCCAAGAGGAACCAGAACAGGGAGCCCCAAGGGCTGCCCGAGATGCGTATGCTAAATACGTCAAGGACGACACGGAGATAGCTTGTCTCATGCTAGCGAGCATGACCTCCGAGCTTCAGAAGCAACTGGAGGACATGGGTGCTTACGATATGATCGTAACTCTCAAGGAAATATTCCAAGAGGAGGCTAGAGTTAAGCGTTACAAAGTGACCGTCTCTCTGACTGACAAAAAGATGGCTGAAGGTTCATCTGTTAGTGCTCATGTACTCAAGATGAAGAGCTATCTTGATCAATTGGAGAGGCTTGGTTCAGCTATGCCCAGAGAATTGGCTGTTGATATAACTCTCGGGTCGTTGCCTCCTAGTTTTAAGCAATTCATCATGAACTATAATATGCATCAGATGGAGAAATCCATCACCAAGTTGCATGGGATGCTTAAGAACGCACAGGAGGACATGAAGACAAATATTGTCAAAGATGTTCTAATGGTTCACAAGAAGAAGGGTAAGAAGACCTGGAACGAGAGCAAGGGTAAAGGCAAGGTGTTGCCTAAACCTAAGATCAAGAAAGACAAGGAGGGAGTTTGCTTCCATGGCAACAAGGTTGGCCATTGGAAGAGAAACTGCAAACTCTATCAGGACGAAATCAAGAAGGGTAGTGTGACTACAGCTTCAGGTATTTTTGTTATCGAAACTAATTCACTTACTCCTAAATCTTGGGTATTGGATACCGGATGTGGTACTCACATTTGTAATGATGTACAGCTACGAAGGAGTAGAAGATTAGCTTAGGGCGAAGTCGACCCGCGTGTGGGAAATGGAGCAAGAGTTGCTACATTAGCCGTAGGAACTTATTCATTGACTGTACCTAGTGGACTTGTATTAGTACTTAATAATTGTTATTTTGTACCTGCTATGAGCAGAAATATTATTTCTATTTCTAGTCTAGCTTTGGATGGTTATATATTTGTTATTGAGAATAATAATTGTTCTATCTTAAAGGATAATCTTTTCTATGGAAATGTTCGATTAGAAAGAGGTCTTTACGTGCTAGATCTTAAGAAAGAGAATTATAAGTCCATATATAGCATTAACACTAAACGATTTAAACCGAATGACTCAAATACAACATACCTCTGGCACTGTCGCTTAGGCCATATAAATGAGAAACACATTTCTAAACTCCACTCTCATGGACTTTTAGACTCATTTGATTTGGAATCATTTGAGACGTGCGAGTCTTGTTTACTTGGCAAGATGACTAAGAAACCCTTCAAAAAAGTTGGAGAAAGGGTCAATGACTTATTAGAACTCATACATATTGATGTATGTGGACTAATGAGTACACTCGCTAGAGGTGGGTATCGGTACTTCATAACTTTCACGGACGACTTCAGTAGGTATGGTTATGTCTACTTAATGAAGCACAGGTCTGAATCCTTTGAAGTGTTCAAAGAATTTAAGAATGAAGTACAGAATCAACTTGACAATAAGATTAAAGCACTTCGATCTGATCGAGGAGGCAAATATCTAAGTCAGGAATTTGAGGATCATCTCAGAAAATGTGGAATAGTTTCACAACTGACTCCTCCAGGAACTCCTCAGTAGAATGGAGTGTCTGAAAGGAGGAATCGAACCTTATTGGATATGGTTCGATCGATGATGAGTCAAACGAATCTTTCAACATCTTTCTGGGGTTATGCTCTTGACACAGCTGCATTCATACTGAACAAAATTCCATCAATGGCGGTTCAAAAGACACCATATGAGATATGGCCGGGGAATAGCCCCAAGTAATCTTTTCTTAAGATTTGGGGATGTGAGGCTTATGTCAAACATCAAGTTTCCGATAAGCTCGGACCCAAATCCGATAAGTGTCTATTCATGGGATATCCTAAAGAGACAAGAGGATATTACTTTTACAACCCATCGGAAAACAAAGTGTTTGTTGCCCGCAATGGTGTGTTCTTAGAAAGAGAATTTGTCTCCATGAGAAGCAGTGGGAGTAAAGTACAACTCGAAGAAAATCGAGACTCACCTACAGTTACAGAACCTGTGACGGAAGACTAAACAAGCTCTCAAAGAGTTGGCAAGCTTGAAACACAACATACTCGACGTAGATCTAGTAGGATTCGTCATGAGCCCGAGAGATACGGATTTCTCGTGTCTAATGATGATGATGTGACATTCATAGATGATGAACCCACATCCTACCAAGATGCTATGAAGAGTCCCGACTCTCAGACATTGTTAGAGGCCATGGGAGCCGAGATGCAATCCATGCAAGACAATCAAGTTTGTAATTTGATTGACCCATCCGAAGGCTTGAAGACCATCGGATGTAAGTGGGTCTTCAAGAAGAAGACTGATGTGGATGGAAAGGTACAAACCTACAAAGCAAGGCTTGTGGCGAAAGGTTTCAAACAAGTTCATGGTATTGACTATGACGAAACTTTCTCACCTGTAGCTATGCTTAAATCCATCAAAATTCTGTTAGCCATAGCAGCGTATTGTGACTGAAATATGGCAAATGGATGTCAAAACAGGTTTCCTAAACGAAAATCTGACCGAGGACGTGCATATGATGCAACCCGAGGGTTTTGTCGATCCTAAGAATTCTTGATAAGGTTTGCAAGCTTCAGAAATCCATCTATGGATTGAAGCAAGCATCTCGAAGTTGGAACCTTCGTTTTGATGAAGTCATCAAAAGTTTTGGTTTTACCAAAAGTGAAGGTGAGCCTTGTGTTTACATGAAGTTCAGTGGGAGCACGATAGTATTCTTGGTGATTTATGTAGATGACATATTACTCATGGGAAATGACGTCCCAACATTATTGAACGTCAAGAAATTGTTGGGAGATAGTTTCTCGATGAAAGACCTAGGAGAAGCCTCCTACGTGCTAGGAATCAGGATCTATAGAGATAGATCTAGAAGGCTTATAGGTCTGAGTCAAAGTACATACATAGACAAGGTAATGAAACGGTTCAGAATGCAAGAATCCAAGAGAGGATTTTGGCCCTTGTCACATGGTGTGTCTCTCAGTAAGACACAATGTCCTACAAGTGAGGAGGAACGAAGACGCATGACTAAGATCCCATATGCTTCGGCTATAGGATCTATCATGTATGCCATGATATGTACTAGACCGGATGTGTCATACTCATTGAGCGCAACAAGCAGGTTTCAGTCTAATCCAGGAGAAAGTCACTGGATAGCTGTTAAAAGAATCCTTAAGCACTTACGAAGAACTAAGGACCTGTTCCTAGTCTATGGAGGTCAGGAAGACGAGCTCGTTGTAAAGGATTACACCGACGCAAGCTTCCAGACAAACTCAGATGACTTCAGATCGCAATCAGGTTATTTATTTTGCCTAAATGGAGGCGCAGTGACATGGAAGAGTTCCAAGCAATGTACCGTGGCAGATTCTTCAACGGAAGCAGAGTATATAGCCGCTGCAGAAGCGAGTAAAGAAGCTGTTTGGATAAAGAACTTTTTGGAGGAGCTAAGAGTAGTTCCTAGTATCTCGGAACCAGTGGATCTATATTGTGACAACAATGGAGAGATCGCACAAGCAAAGGAACCAAGATCTCACCAAAAGTCCCAGCACATACTGCGACGCTTCCATCTGACTAGAGAGATCATACAAAGGGGTGATGTTAAAATGTGTAGAGTGCCATCGGACGACAATGTCGCCGATCCATTAATTAAACCACTCCCGCAAGCGAAGCATGAGGGTCATGTTCGGTCTATGGGCATAAGATGCTTAGAATTCGCCTAGTGCAAGTGGGAGACTGTAGGATTAGTGCCCTCGGCCAAATGTATTTGTGCTAGGAAATGGATTATGTTTTAAGACATTATTATTTATTCAATAAAGATTGTTACTTATATATCTGTGTGTATGGGTTGTGAACAGTGCCGGACCCGTAGTTTTGATTGCCCCAGCCTAATATATGATATGCATCAACTATTGCCCTAAATATTGCCCCCACAATAAAAATGCAAAAATAAATAAATTATAAAAAGCACAAAATAACTTATAATATAAACATAATATAAATAATAAATTAACATCTACAATATACCTTGTATACTTGAGCATGGAGGATGAAAAGTATGAAGTGGACGGTTGAATATTCTTTGCCGTGGCTAATGGCTTCCTCTTTTATTTTCTTTTTTTTTCTTTTACTGGACTCTTAGGTAGGTTGCGTGTGCAGTACAAGCAATGTTACAGAATGCGCTAAACGCTGTTAAACTATTAGTAACGGTTTTCATGAAAGAACCGTTACAGATTGGTTTAATTCTGTAACGGTTCTTTAGGAAAAACCGTTACTAATATATAATTAGTAACGGTTTTTATTAAAGAACCGTTACAAATATGCATAAATAGATTTTTTTTACAATTCTGTAACGGTTCTTTAGGAAAAACCGTTACTAATATATAATTACTAACGGTTTTTATTAAAGAACCGTTACAAATATGCATAAATAGATTTTTTTTTACAATTCTGTATCGGTTCTTTAGGAACAACCGTTACTAATATGTAATTAGTAACGGTTTTTATTAAAGAACCGTTACAAATATGCATAAATAGATTTTTTTTATATTTCTGTAACGGTTCTTTAGGAAAAACCGTTACTAATATATAATTAGTAACGGTTTTTATTAAAGAACCGTTACAAAATGCATAAATAGATTTTTTTTTATAATTCTGTAACGGTTCTTTAGGAAAAATCGTTACTAATATATAATTAGTAACGGTTTTTATTAAAGAACCGTTACAAATATGTTACATATTTTTATTCCTTCTTTCTTAACCAAGTTATACAATGTATAAAATATCTATATACATAATACATAATATGGTTGCCCTTTGGCCCAATGGTTGCCCTAGTCCATTGTCTTGTTGGGCTTGTTATAGGGCCGGGTCTGGTTGTGAATATATATTTCTTATATCAACCAAGAATGACACTTCGGGTTCACGTCATCAGAATACGTGATTCTGATAGTAGAACTGTGAACCAACGAATGACATTCTAAACTATCCCTAGTGATATGTAGGATGTTTATAGAGAGAGACATACTTCAAGTAAGAAGCTACATATCCACACTAGTATATTCGCATGCTGGATGATCATGTTCTGCTGATCATGGACATAGACATGTCAAGTCTAGAATATAGGTACGTGTTAGAGAACACGTACTGGACTGACCACACTATGAGAATATGAATGGTATATGTCATTAGTGATTCTCATATGAATAGTGTGCTTGTTCCTACGACCTGAGGTCACCATGGATTCCTATATGAGGAACTGCATACTTTAATATGATCTTACGTCATCCGTAGCAGGATGATCATTAGGGTCATCGTTAGGTATGCACTGAATCATGACAAGGATTGTGAGTGACCAAGATGGGATTTGTTCCTCTTGTTATGAGGGAGATATCTCTGGGCCCCCTGATGAACTAGGACTGAAGGAAATGCATGGCCATGCTCAAAATGGATTAACATGTGTTGTTAATATCATTTTGTATTTACTCAGTCTAATTCTCGATTAGGAAAGGGACTTTGATCAAACTCAAGGATGACATATTACTGTGATCAAGACGTATATCGTAGAACAAAAGGAATAAGCAAATGTTTATTCAGATAGGTTTATGATCGCAGATCATTTCGTTTAACATGGGTAGTCATGACATCAGTCTAGAGGTTACTCATGACTTACGATCTTTAGAAGATCGTTGCCAGCGTTAAAATGGAACCTACACGGTCACACAATGAACTCCATTCGTACGGAATGAATATGCCTCAAAATAGTTATACATATGATGTATACATATGATGTATAAATTAGTGAACGTAATAACCTTAGCTGCCAAGTATTTCGTTATGGAAATACCCATTCTGTTGGCAACGGAATAGGCGCAGATTAGGGTTTTAGTTATGGTAACTGAGCAATCGTTCGCCTCTCTCTCTAGTATAAATAGAAGGGCAGGGTCTCTCTATTTTATACACAACTCAGAAGCCTAAGAGGTTGTCTTTACATGGCTATGGATTTGTAGCTTCTTACTTGAGAGAGAGAGTTTTGAGAGATATTCGGAAAGTATTTCCGAACTTGTCTAGCCAAGCCTGGTTATTCCGTTCGAGTGAAGTTCGCGTGGATACGAGTAGAGGTTCTCTACATTGAGAACTTGCGAGCGATTTATCTTCATCCCTAGGAGAAGAAGGAGTTTTTCGAGCCGAGCTTTAAGAAAGAGTTTAGCGAGTCGAGCTTCAAGAAGGAGTTCTTCGAGCCGAGCAACAGGAAGTAGCTTGGCGAGCCGAGCCTCGGGAAGGAGACGGTTATGAGTCAGAATAGTTCAGACCTACATCCGTTCTTTATCTCACGGATCAGGAAGATCCGAGGTATAAATTTTAATGGCTAATCTCGTACTTTTATTCCCTTAACGTAGATCCTAGGGCGGGTTAATTCCATAGGTTCCATTGCGCATGTAACGTACATGGCTATGGATTTTCCAACAGATTCTCATATGAATAGTGTGCTTGTTCCTACGACCTGAGGTCACCATGAATTTTTGAATGAGGAACTGCATAGTTTAATATGATCTTACGTCATCCGTAACTGGATGATCATTAGGGTCATCATTAGGTATGCACTGAATCATGACGAGGAATGTGAGTGACCAAGATGGGATTTGTTCCTCTCGTTAAGATGGAGATATCACTGGGCCTCCTGATGAAGTAGGACTGAAGGAAATGCATGGCCATGCTCAAAATGGATTAACATGTGTTGTTAATATCATTTTGTATTTGTTGAATCTAATTCTCGATCAGGAAAGAGACTTTGATCAAACTCAAGGATGACATACTTCCATGCCTTGTGATCAAGACATATCGTAGAACAAAAGGAATAATCAAATATCTATTCAGATAGGTTTATGATCGCTGATCATTTCATTTAACATGGGTAGTCATGACACCGGTCTAGAGGTTACTCATGACTTATGATCTTTAGAAGATCGTTGTTAGCGTTAAATGGAACCTACACGGTCACACAGAGAACAATGTCTAGTCGGGAAGGAAATTCTCTTAAATGGTTATACATATGATATATAAATAGGTGAAGGAAATACTCTATCATTGGATGATTGATATGATTGATTGTGCAAAAATCAGCATAGTTCCGTTGGCAACAGAACGGTTCCGTTGCCAACGGAAGTTCTGTTGGCAATGAAGCTGTTCCGTTGGCAACATAACTCAGCCATTTCCTTGACAGCAAAGTTTTAACATTAGGAAATATTATTTCGTTGGGAACGGAATAGGTCCGTTGGGAACGGAATAAGCACTGAAATTAGTTTTTTAGTTATGGTAACTAAGCAATCCTTCACCTCCCTCTCTAGTATAAATAGAGGGGCAGTCCCCCTCTATTAGATACACATTACAGAGCCTCCAGGCTACCGTAATACAGAGAGAAAGAGAGAGAGAGCCTCCTGAAAGTATTTCCGGACTCGTGTAGCCGAGTTCGGTTATTCCGATGATTTGAAGTTCTACGTGGATACGAGTAGAAGTCTTATTCTTTGAAGACTAATGAGCGATCAATTTCTTTACCCTAGGAGAAGCAAGGAGTTCGTTCGAGTCGAGCTTTAGGAGCACGAAGGAGAAGGAAGGAAGATGAAAGTTCGTTGAGACCTACATCCGCTTCTCTCTCCCGGATCAGGAAAATCCGAGGTATAAATTTTAAGAGCATAATCTTGTACTTTTATTCCCTTAACGATGATCCTAGGGCGGGTTGAACCCGTAGGTTCCGCTGCGCTTGTAATGTACATGGCTACAGGTTTCCCTCACTCTTGATCCAGCTCCCCCATGTGGCTTGTCTTCTTGGCTCCTTTTCCTTTTCAATCCTGAGGGCATCAATGACAACTTTTGCCTCTATATCCTTCTCTGCCTGTTTAACCTACTTATGCAATTCCGTGATCGTCGTCTCCATCCAACGCTTATGATATTCAGTAATGAACAAAGCAAAGCTCGGAGGAAGCGATCCAAGAATCATATCAACCGTGAATTCTCTTGGAATAGGCGAACCAAGTCGCTCTAAGTAATCAATATATTTTCTCATCTTGAACACATGAGTATCCACAAAGGAGCCCTGTGTCATCTTGCTCTGGATTAATAACTTAGTGACCTTGTAGCACTGAATACTAGCCTACTTTCGGAATATTTCCTTAAGCACCTTGATCATATCATAGGCATCCATAAAACCTATATACTTCCAAAGTTTAGATTTCATTCCTGCTAGTATCATCCAGTCTACTTCATTAGAATCATGAATACACTTCTGATAAGTGTCTTGATTAACTCTAGAAGCAATCGTAGGAGGTGGATTTTGTATGGGTGTCTCAAGGATGTATAACTTTCCTTCACTCTTGAGAACATTTCTCAGAGTCCTAAACCATTCAGGGAAGTTTGTGCCATCGAGCTTATTCTTCTCAAGGATAGATCGAAAGTCTATAAATTTCAAACTCATTCTGCAAGTTTAATATACAATGTAAAGTTTATATTTAAAATTAGAATTATTCTAATTTTGGTTCATATATTATACTCCCACTATTTTCTTCAAATCAAACACCTTCAATAATTTCATAGTGAGTCAACATCCATATTTTATTGAAGATTAAGTGCGCTTTGGCGCAACCCTTATTGCTCAACTATTTAGGTAGGAACATTTCCAATTGTATCATATACAACTCTTGGCTTTTATGGAATGAGCATCACATGCCCAGTGTATTATCCCATCTTGTGTTCTGAGTCCAAATCCGACTTACTTTCTCAGTTATGTTTAACATGTATGAGTATCGGCGAAATAGAATCCAGCACACTCAGCTTTGGCATGACCTATGCTGAACGCCATTTCCCGTGTCCCTCCACTTAGATTAATTTTCCATATACTCGACTTTGGCATGATCCATGTGGAAAGTTATCATAATAACGAGGGGTCCAGTGACATGGGAGGCAATTCTTTACTTAATATTATGAAGGATTTTGTTTTAGATTTATAAATATAAACATCAAAGAGACAAGTTAAATATGTTATGAGCCTATTCCTCACGAGCGATCGTGATATTCCTAGTCCTAGATCTACCTCTAAATTGTAGCTGTCATCTTGACTGAACCCTTCGTTGTGTGTGCGAAGATCCAATGCCATCTTCTGAAGATTGTGCTAAGGTATTTGCCCTAACAACTATCTTATTGCTAGAAAATATAATTTACAACTTTGGACAACTCACATGTTGCCATAAATATCAATTCTAATTTTGGACAACTGATAAGATGTATTTTTGCAGTCGTTTTATGCTTACCAAAAGAAATTTGTAACCCTAGACTTAACTACAATAAAGTAGACAGTGGAAGTAGGGGTCGAATCACAGAGAGCTATTTAGACTAAATCAGGTAAAAAGATTACTTCTCTAATGAAAATGGACTCTAATAAAAATAGAAAACTAAAATAAGAAGAAACCAATACCGTAAATAAAACCAAACACAAGGCCTAAAACAAGACACACAATTGGGGGGGTTGTTGATTAGTTGATTGCAACAAAATGAAAGTAACAAGTAAAGAGAAAACTTAAAGTAAATACTAAAAGATGTGGTGGTTTTGTGAAATGAGGCATAGTTTCGTGTAGTGAATTTGTGTGTAACTTTATCCTTGATTATAATAATGAATTTGAAATTAATATCTTAAGTGCAGTAAGATGAGCTCTAACCGATAAATAACTCAAACAAAAAGATAGGATTTTAGTTTAGATGAGCTCGTAAATAAAAATACTAACCTACTTGAATATCATGACCAATTCAATAGGAATCATTGGTCATTTAAACAAATCAAAACCTCCTAAACAATGAGCTTGTTCAGAACTGTTTAGTTCGTTATGAGTTATTTGAACTTGGTTATTATTCAAATTCTAATGGAAGCTATTGAGCAAAGCAACCAAAGGAATTTTGTAGCCCTTGTTAATTACTATTGAACATAGAATTGACCAAAATAAACTTAAAACAATTCATTGAGCATGAAAGATAATAAGTAAGTGAAAACAGAATAATAACCGTTCAAATGAAATTCATTATTAATGGTCTCAAAAGTTACAACACAAAAACATAAACACTAACTATGCCTCGAAGGGCTTACTCGAAATACATGGAAAATAAAGAAAATAAAATAATGATAGAACCCATTAATGAAGCGCGGATGGAAGAGTGAAGCTTGCTTGACTTGCCCAACTCCAAGAGAGAGAATGATGAAGTTCAAAAGTAATTAGAATGGATGTCTTGCACCTGGTTATAACCCCCTCAAAAGGTGATCATGAGGGATGAATGAAGCCCCATTCATAGAATGTGAATGAGCATGGCAAAAACATGAAGAGTGAATGCAAAGTGCATGATAGATCTGTCCAGAAGATGGTCAATTTGGGACACGTATATCTCTGAATTGGGCTCTGGTGATATGGAATGAATTGTGGGCCTTGTGCTCTTCTTTCCAACAGGCCCAGATTGTGAGTTATGGACGAAATACTAAGCCTGTGTCGGCAGGTCCGAGTCTTGATTATTATCTCCATCTTGTGCTCCAACATATTTTCTCCAAGCTATGCTCCATCAAAATTGCACCTGAATTCACATAAATATGTCATTAGCAGTATCAACATTCAAGTTGTGATTATTATCCATATAAATAGAATATTAACACATATAATGATGCAATATCATATATGTCTAGGGTATAAAATGTGTATAATTAATGACTTATCAAATCACCCCACACTTAAACATTTGATCGTCCTCGAGCAAACATTGTAACTTGTATTGGTAAGATGGATCCCATGTTTTTGACTCGCTCTTCACTTATATACCAGCCAATAATGATCTTTGGTCCCTTGTGTAAGATTCCATGCACTTTGGTGAAACTCGCACTCACTCTCTTTTTGTATAGTGGAATATGAAAATGGAATATGTGGAGTGTCTCTCATAATAACTCTCAATTCAAATGAATCATGATTTCCTACCTTGGTCGTGAGGGGAATTCTCAAGTTATGTTTGGTGGAATATGATGGAATTTGGTGGATAATACATATATATATATATACTACATAATTGGTTTGCTTGTCTACTTCGCCACTTTCGGTCAAATTGTCACTTGGTTTTCTAAACTCATGCCTCTACTCTCCGAAAAGATATCGCCTATATCTCTATCTTCTTGGAATAATGAACCTCCTAATGTGCATACCTCCTAGCACGTTCAGTCATCTGGCCCAAAATGTGTCAACCTATCTGCTGGCCTGAGATGTATGACTGGGATCCACTCTTTCTCACAAATCGGGTAAACTAAGGTTTAGGCCATGTACAAGGGGAACAAGTTTGAGTCATGCAATCTTTTTTATTTATTTATTTATTTATTTATTTATTTATTATTTTTTTTGTTTTGTTTGTTTGTTTTTTTTTATTTTTTTATTTTTAAGACTGTGACTCAAATCTATTAGGATTATAGGGGCCTAACTTGCCTTTGTGTCAAAAATAGAGTTTACCCGAGAATCTACTCTCATAAATTTGTCTCTAAGATGCATCTCCTCACAAATACACTCGGTGCACAAAGCTCATCTACTACACATAAGCCCTCAACTTCTGACACTAACCTCTACTTCCCGTCCCCAATCTTCTTATATAATGCCTAACCCTCCTTCTCCAAAACCAAGCAACAAAGTGACTTTAGAAGCTAATAGACTTGGATATTATTTATATATATACGAGATGATATAGTGGGTTGTTACGGATATTATACTATAAACCACTTGAGTTCCGGATCACGGTCCAATGGTAAGTCCTCACATAATTTCTCGCGCAAATCCCTAAATTATTGGCACTCAAACAACAAATCGAGTTCACCAGTGACAAAAGATCCCTAAACCAACGACCTCAATTCTTCTTGAACTGGTCTATATGATCCTTTTGAGTCCAAACAAGTTCCCCCACATTATTCAATACAGTTTACAGTTCTCTCTCAATCCTTTTGATTTTTAATTGGGCATTTTTTTTAATTTGAGGCTTAAAAACGGGTTTGTTTTATTTTATTTATTTTTATTTTTTTACTACCTAACATGCAATAAAGACTTTACCCACACTTAGACTTTTACTCGTCCCCGAGTAAAGCTAAGCACAAAGTGGTGATGCAATGCAAGAAAAAGAAAATAAACAAAGAAAAATACAACCTTTATTCACAGGGTTGCATCCCAGTAGCGCCTCTTTTTAACGTCGTTGGCCCGATGTTTCCATCTCCTCAAGCAGTGGATGCTGGCTCTCCAAGCTCGTTAATGTCAATCCAGCTCGTATCGAAACTCTCATGAAACCGCTTCAGTCGGTGCACGTTGACCTTGAAGACTTTCCCTGAATCCAGACCCTGAATTTCTGCTGCACCATAATCGAACAATTTGGTCACAAGAAAGGGCCCTATCCACCTACTTTGTAGCTTGCCCGGGTGTAATTTGAGTCTTGAGTTAAACAGCAATACCTTGTCACCCACATTGAAATCCTTGTGGGCAAGCTTCCTGTCATGATACACCTTGGTCTTCTCCTTGAAGATTCGGGAGTTCTCATACGCGTCATTTCGGATCTCCTCTAACTCTTGGATTTGCAACTTCCGGTTGAGTGCATCGTTTGGGTAATCTAGATGGCACTTCTTGATGGCCCAATAGGCTTTGTGCTCGAGTTCAACCGGAAGATGACAAGCCTTTCCATAGACTAGCCGATAAGGGGACATGCCTACAGGGAACTTAAACGCAGTCCTGTAAGCCCAAGAGTGCGTCATTTAGCCGAAGACTCCAGTCTTTCCTGGTGGGGTTCACCACTTTCTCCAAAACGCCTTTGATCTCCCTATTCGAAAGCTCTGCTTGGCCATTGGTTTGAGGGTGGTAAGCTGTCGAGGTTTTATGTGTGACATGGTATTGCTTCATTAATGCCTCGAAACTCCGGTTGCAGAAATGGGTTCCTCTATCACTAATGATGACTCTCGGGACCCCAAACCTACTAAAGATCTGGTCCTTGACAAAATCCACGACTGTTTTGCATCTGCCCGTTTTGTGGCCTTGGACTCAACCCACTTGGAGACATAATCAACTGCTAGGAGGATATACTCAAAGCCATACGAGGGAGGGAAAGGTCCCATAAAGTTGATACCCCACACTTCAAAAACCTCACATGCAAGAATATACTTCATCGGCATCTCGTCTCTCTTGGTTAGTCCTCCCGTTCTCTGGCATCACTCACATGACTTTACGAAGAAGTAAGCATCCTTATGTAGAGTGGGCCAGAAGAAACCACACTCCAGGACCTTATGAGCTGTCTGCTTGGCGCCAAAGCATCCTCCACATTCCAGAGAGTGACAAAACTCAAGCACGGATCTGACCTCATTATCTGGTATACATCTCCGAATAATTTGATCCGCGCAAATCCGAAAGAGGTAAGGCTCATCCCAAATATAAAATCGAGAATCATATCGGATTCGATCGGCCTGTGCACGTGTAAGATCCTCTGGTAGGTCTTTAGCCACCAAGTAATTCACTATATCAGCATACCATGGTGTTAGCTTTGTACGGCATAGAGATATTCCTCAGGAAAGAATTCCGATATTGGGGTACCCTCCTCAATACTCATAGGAAGGCGGCTAAGGTGATCTGCAACTAGATTCTCTGATCCTCGTTTATCTCTAATCTC
Organism: Juncus inflexus; assembly: GCA_024447665.1. Lineage (NCBI taxonomy): Eukaryota > Viridiplantae > Streptophyta > Magnoliopsida > Poales > Juncaceae > Juncus > Juncus inflexus. Next base: position 6,115,734 of record JAJHPC010000014.1, on the reverse strand, counting down.
CAAATCGAACTCCTGGAGCAACAATATCCAACGAAGAAGTCTGGGCTTGGATTCCTTCTTCTTGAAAAGATGCCTCAACGCGGCGTGGTCAGAGTATATAATCACCTTAACCCCAAAGAGATAGGACCTAAATTTCTCCAGTGCAAAAATAATGGCCAGCAGCTCTTTTTCTGTAGTTGTATAGTTGCACTGAGCATCGTCTAAGGTCTTGAAGGCATAAGAGATAACATGGGGTTCTCGCCCATCCCGCTGCCCAAGGACAGCTCCAACTGCCCTATCACTCGCATCGCACATGATCTCGAAAGACAGATTCCAGTCGGGAGCTTTAATGATGGGGGCAGAACATAATTTCTCCTTGAGAAGGTCGAATGCCGCTTTGCACTTCTCATTAATCTCAAAAGAAGTCTCTTTTTGGAGAAGAAGACAAAGAGGTTGAGAGATTTTTGAGAAATCTTTGACGAAACGCCTATAAAATCCGGCATGACCAAGAAATGATCGAATGTCCTTCACACTGGTTGGGTACGGAAGGGATCTAATGACATCGATCTTTGCTTTATCCACTTCAAGACCCAGAGAGGAAACCACATGGCCTAAGACTATGCCCTGATCCACCATGAAATGACATTTCTCATAATTCAGCACCAGGTCAGTCTCCACGCACCTTTGAAGAATCGTGTTTAGGTTTCCCAAACAGTCATCGAATGAGTCACCATAGACGGTGAAATCATCCATGAAAACCTCAATAATTCGGGTGACATAATCAGAGAAGATGGACATCATACATCTCTGAAATGTACCGGGTGCGTTACACAACCCAAAGGGCATGCATCTATAGGCAAAGGTGCCAAAAGGGCACGTGAAGGTGGTCTTTTCTTGATCCTCGGGGGCGATGGCTATTTGAAAGTAACCAGAGAAGCCATCTAAGAAGTAGTAATGGTGGCGCCCAGCAAGGCGCTCGAGCATCTGGTCAATGAAAGGAAGGGGGAAATGGTCTTTCCGGGTGGCAGTGTTTAATTTGCGATAATCAATGCATACTCGCCATCCATTTTGTGCTCTCGTAGGAACTTTTTCACCATCCTGATTCTCAATTATCATAATACCAATTTTCTTGGGCACCACATCGATTGGTGACACCCATTGTGAATCAGAGAAAGGGTATATGATTCCTGCATCAAGGAGTTTGATGATTTCCTTCTTGACCACTTCCATCATTGGAGGATTTAGCCTACGCTGAGGCTCACGAGATGGTTTAGATCCATCCTCCAACAATATCCGATGCATACATGTAGAGGGGCTGATTCCCTTAATATCAGCCAGAGTCCATCCAATAGCAGTCTTGTGGTCTCTCAAAACATTAACTAATTTCTCTTCCTGAGTAGCAGTGAGGCTACTAGAGATGATCACTGGAAGAGTGTCTCCTTTACCCAAGTATGCGTACTTGAGATGAGCTGGTAGAGGTTTTAGGTCAAGAGAGGGGGGATTCACAATGTAAGGTTTGGTGGGCTCAAGAGAGGGTTTCAAGTCCATCAAGGTAGGAGAAGAAGAAGAGGAAGAAGCCTCTCCAATGGCCAAGGTAGATAGACTTTGAAGAAGGTCCTGCTCATCTGGAGAGAGATCAAGAATAATCTCGAGCAGATCTATGAACTCAAAAGAGGATAAGTAGTTGACACACTCATCAACTGGGTCGATGGTGCAAATAGTGGAGACATGCTCGTCAGAAGGATGCTTGATAGCATCAAAGATGTTGAAAGAGATGTTCTCTCCGTCAAATTCCATAGAAAGAGTGCCATTGTGTACATCAATCTTGGTTCGGGCAGTTTTAAGGAAGGGTCTTCCAAGAAGAATGGGAGTCGAACTCGGTGAGCTATCAGACTCATCCATACGCAGAATATAGAAATCTACAGGGAAGATAAGGCCATTGACCTTAACAAGGACATCCTCTATAACTCCCTCTGGCACAGCAGTAGAACGATCGGCTAGTTGAAGGATCACCCCGGTCTTTTTCAAAGGTTCTAAACCGAGGGAAGAATAGATTGAAAAGGGCATGACATTGATAGATGCCCCAAGATCAAGCATGCACCGAGCAAATTCATGGTGCCCAATGCTGCAAGGAATGGCAAACATGCCAGGGTCTTTTTGCTTCTCTGGAAGCTTCTTGCGAATAACCGCAGAGACATTCTCACTCATTGTTACTCTCTCATGACCATTTAGCTTTTTCTTATTCGTACACAAGTCCTTGAGAAATTTCGCATAGCGAGGGAATCGACGAATGGAATCGAGTAGTGGAATGTTCACTTCCACTTTCTTGATAACCTCTAGGATATCTCTCTCTGCCTCATCCTTTTTGGTGTTAACCGCTAGACAGCTAGGAAAATGGGCTCTAGGTTTATAAGGTGGTATTTCCTTGGACTTTTCTTTCATCTTCTTGGATTCCGGCTTAATTACTTCAATCTCTCCTTCACCTTGCATGTTTCCTTTACTCCCTTCTATTTCTTTACCACTTCTTAAGGTGATAGTACATGCATTCTCACGGGGGTTTAGAGTTTGGGAAGGAAGTTGTGAGGACCCCTGAGTTTTTAACTGGTTTAATTCAGAGGATATTTGAGCAATTTGGGTGCCCAGTTGTGTTAGGGCACTTTGTATATCCTTCTGAAAAGAAGTAATTGATGTGGCCAAGGAGGTCACAATGTCAGAAAGACTTTTCAAAGCAGGGTCAATTGGAGGTGATGAAGAAGAAGAATTTTGATTATGGATTTGAGGAGGTTGTTGTTGGTTTCCTGGGTCACGCCATCTGAAGTTTGGGTGATCACGCCATCCAGGGTTGTACGTTTTGGAATAGGGATCATAATTACGGTTTTGACCCCCATTTGAATTTTCATGTTGGTTTAGCTTGAAGATGCCGCAAGCTGTGGTCGTGACTTTCTCCTCATTATGGAGTGTTGGGCACGCATCAGTGGCGTGTCCTGTCTGAGTGCAGGCACCGCATGCTTTTACTTTCATTTTGGTTCCCATGAATGATGCCATCATATTAGTCAAGCTATCTAATTTGGCGTCCATACCATTCACTCGCTTCTCCAAATCACAGTCTCTAATCTCACTAACTCCCCTAAGTCGAGATCTGGTTCTACTAGATTGGGCATTTTTTGCCATAGTTTCTATCAAGGTTCGTGCTTGCCTAACGGTTTTATCTATGAAAGCACCCCCACTAGCAGAATCTACATTAACCCTAGTCTCTTGAAGCATCCCATCATACAAGTGTTGAATCAAGAGATTCTCTGGGACTTGATGGTTGAAACATTTTGCACACAACTTCTGGAAGCGATCATAGTACTTGTAGAGGGTTTCCCCTACTTCTTGTTGAATACTACAAATCTGCTTCCTAATATAAGCTATAAGAGAGACAGGAAAATACTTGTCTAGAAACAACTTTTGAAGTTCTACCCAAGTTGTTGGAAAAGGTGCTAGATGGTAGTACCAGTCCTTTGCTGGTCCTCGAAGACTGTATGAAATCATTCGCAGCTTGTAAGGACCTTCATCTTCAATCTCCGCCGGCATCATTGTTGCGGTGATATGGTTGAACTCCTGCATGTGAGAGTGCGGGTCCTCTCCGGGCCTCCCATTGAAGGTCGGTAATAATTGAAGAAGACCCGTATGGATCTTAAAATTCGGGACCGGTGGTAATACAATACCATATTGGTTGGTAGCAAAATCAAAGGTAGACAAGTCCCTAAGTGTCCTATCCTCAAAATTAGCCATGACTGTAGTATTACCTCTTGTAGCTTGAGGAGGAGCTGGTGGAGTAGGTGGTTCACTTTCGCTGTCCAAGTTCTCCACTTTTTCAGTTTCTTCGGCTGCTTTCGGTGTTTCCGGAATTGCTCTTCTTCACTCCAGGTGTGTTCTCTCAATCTCCGGATCTAATGGTGCAAGTGGAAGATTAGAACTACGAGTAGCTTTCATGAACTGGAATCAAGTGTAAGAGAGAGAGTTAGTGAATGCAAGTAATGCAGACTCAAAGTGAAAATAAATAGTATGACTGACTTTGGCAAAAAGTGAAAAAGATAACAAAGGTAACGAAAGTGTGACTCTAACAAAAAGTAAAAAAAATGTGACTGACAAAAAGTAAAACGAATTTGGTTTACTCTGACACAAATGCAGACTACCGTACTACACAAGAGAAGTGTGAATATTGACCTAGACTAGTCGCGTTGCTAGCTCCCCGGCAATGGCGCCATTTTGATAAGATGTATTTTGGCAGTCGTTTTATGCTTACCAAAAGAAATTTGTAACCCTAGACTTAACTACAATAAAGTAGACAGTGGAAGTAGGGGTCGAACCACAGAGAGCTATTTAGACTAAACCAGGTAAAGAGATTACTTCTCTAATGAAAATGGACTCTAATAAAAATAGAAAACTAAAATAAGGAGAAACCAATACTGTAAATAAAATCAAACACAAGACCTAAAACAAGACACACAATTGGGGGGGGGGGGGGGGGTTGTTGATTGGTTGATTGCAACAAAATGAAAGTAACAAGTAAAGAGAAAACTTAAAGTAAATACTAAAAGATGTGGTGGTTTTGTGAAATGAGGCATAGTTTCGTGTAGTGAATTTGTGTGTAACTTTATCCTTGATTATAATAATGAATTTGAAATTAATATCTTGAGTGCAGTAAGATGAGCTCTAACCGATAAATAACTCAAACAAAAAGATAGGATTTTAGTTTAGATGAGCTCGTAAATAAAAATACTAACCTACTTGAATATCATGACCAATTCAATAGGAATCATTGGTCATTTAAACAAATCAAAACCTCCTAAACAATGAGCTTGTTCGAACTCGTTTAGTTCGTTATGAGTTATTTGAACTTGGTTATTATTCAAATTCTAATGGAAGCTATTGAGCAAAGCAACCAAAGGAATTTTGTAGCCCTTGTTAATTACTATTGAACATAGAATTGACCAAAATAAACTTAAAACAATTCATTGAGCATGAAAGATAATAAGTAAGTGAAAACAGAATAATAACCGTTCAAATGAAATTCATTATTAATGGTCTCAAAAGTTACAACACAAAAACATAAACACTAACTATGCCTCGAAGGGCTTACTCGAAATACATGGAAAATAAAGAAAATAAAATAATGATAGAACCCATTAATGAAGCGCGGATGGAAGAGTGAAGCTTGCTTGACTTGCCCAACTCCAAGAGAGAGAATGATGAAGTTCAAAAGTAATTAGAATGGATGTCTTGCACCTGGTTATAACCCCCTCAAAAGGTGATCATGAGGGATGAATGAAGCCCCATTCATAGAATGTGAATGAGCATGGCAAAAACATGAAGAGTGAATGCAAAGTGCATGATAGATCTGTCCAGAAGATGGTCAATTTGGGACACGTATATCTCTGAATTGGGCTCTGGTGATATGGAATGAATTGTGGGCCTTGTGCTCTTCTTTCCAACAGGCCCAGATTGTGAGTTATGGACGAAATACTAAGCCTGTGTCGGCAGGTCCGAGTCTTGATTATTATCTCCATCTTGTGCTCCAACATATTTTCTCCAAGCTATGCTCCATCAAAATTGCACCTGAATTCACATAAATATGTCATTAGCAGTATCAACATTCAAGTTGTGATTATTATCCATATAAATAGAATATTAACACATATAATGGTGCAATATCATATATGTATAACGTATAAAATGTGTATAATTAATGACTTATCAACAACTCACAGGTTGCCATAAATAATAAATTGATTTACAAGCATTCAGACACAAGATTACATCATAGAACACTCACAGATCTAAGTCTCATACCACATTTCGATATTCAAATTGTTGGAAAATCCGTAGCCATGTACGTTACATGCGCTGCGAAACCTATGGATTTAACCCGCCCTAGGATCTACGTTAGGGGAGTAAATGTACGAGATTAGCCATGAAAATTTATACCTCAGATCTTCCTGATCCGCGAGATGAAGAACGGATGTAGGTCTGAACTATTCTGACTCGTAACCATCTCCTTCCTTAAGCTCGGCTCGCGAAACTCCTTCTTGATGCTCGGCGAGAAAACTCCTTCTTGAAGCTCGGCTCGCGAAACTCTTTCCTGAAGCTCGGCTCGAGAAACTCCTTCTTCTCCTTGGGATGAAGATAGATCGCTCGCAAGTTCTCAAGATAGAGAACCTCTACTCGTATCCACACGAACTTCACACAAACGGAATAACCGGACTTGGCTAGACAAGTCCAGAAATACTTTCCGAATATCTCTCAAACTTTCTCTCTCCATTCTGTGTAATAGACGGTCTCTAAGGCTTCTGAGTTGTGTATCAAATAGAGAGACTATGCCCTTTTATTTATATTAGAGAGAAGCGAACGATTGCTTAGTTAAGATAACTAAAACCCTAATATATGCCTATTCCATTGCCAATGGAACTATTCTGTTGCCAACGGAATGGGTATAGTTGGCAGCTAAGGTTATTATTGTTTCCATATATATTCCGTTGGGAACGGAACTATTCCGTAGAAAACAGAATGGCACTATTTTGTTTAATCAATTATCCAATAATTGATTATTTCGTTCACCAATTTATACATCATATGTATTAACTGCTTTGAGGCGTATTCATCCCGCACGAATGAAGTTCATTGTGTGACCGTGTAGGTTCCATTTAACGCTAGCAACGATCTTCAAAAGATCGTAGGTCATGAGTAACCTCTAGACTGATGTCATGACTACCCATGTTAAATGAAATGATTAGCGATCATAAACCTATCTGAATAAACATTTGCTTATTCCTTTTGTTCTACGATATACGTCTTGATCACAAGGCACGGTAATATGTCATCCTTGAGTTTGATCAAAGTCTCATTCCTAATCGAGAATTAGACTAAGTAAATACAAAATGATATTAACAACACATGTTAATCCATTTTGAGCATGGCCATGCATTTTTATCAGTCCTAGTTCATCAGGGGGCCCAGAGATATCTCCCTCATAACGAGAGGAACAAATCCCATCTTGGTCACTCACATTCCTCGTCATGATTCAGTACATACCTAATGATGAACCTAATGATCATCCCATTACAGATGACGTAGGATCATATTAAAGTATGCAGTTCCTCATACATGAATCCATGGTGACCTCATGTCGTAGGAACAAGCACACTATTCATATGAGAATGACTAATGACATATACCATATATATTCTCATAGTATGGTCAGTCCAGTACGTGTTCTATAACAAGTACCTATATTCCAGGCTTGACATCTTTATGTCCATGATCAGCAGAACATGATCATCCTGCCTGCGAATATACTATTGTGGATATGTAGCTTCTTACATGAAGTAGGTCTATCTCTATAAACATCCTACATATCACTAGGGACAGTTTAGAATGTCATTCGTTGGTTCACAATTCTACTATCAGAATCACGTATTTTGATGACGTGAACCCGAAGTGTCATTCTTGGTTGATATAAGATTTACATTCACAACCCATACACACAGATATATAAGAAACAACCTTTATTGAATAAATAATAATGTCTTAATACATAATCCATTTTCTAGTACAAATACATTTGGCCTAGGGCACTAATCCTGCACAAATTTCATGTATAACAAAATTAGGATTTTTGCAAAAATTAGCCTTATTCCGTTCGGAAAGGAACCATTCCCTTTAGAACGGAATCAGCGCTAAAAATTTCTTACAGAAATTCTGCCTATTCCATTCTGAATGGAACTATTCCTTTCGGAATGGAATAACGCTGAAAATTTTGTTTCCTTTTATTTTAGTTTCGTTTCCAAAACAGATTCGGAAAAACCATTTTTTGAAACACTAGAAAATCATAATATCCAATATTATATTCTCATAAACTATTTTTGTGATGTTATGAAATAATATTTTCAAAACCCTAAAATTTTTTATACTAGAATTTTATAATTTTAAATCTATAATCCACGATTATTTCCTTAACGAATGCTTTGATGCCACTGTTGGGGATTCCATGGCCTTGTACGTTGCATGGGCAGCAGAACCTATCGATTCAACCCGCCTAAAGATCATCATTAAGGGAATAAAAGTATGAGATTAGCTATTAAAATTTATATCTCGGATCTTCCTGATCCGTGAGACGGAGAATAGACGTAGGTCTGAACTATTCTGACTAGCAACCTTCTCCTTCTTGAAGCTCGACTCTGCGAACCTCCTTACTCTTTCTAGGGATGAAGAACTTGACCGCTCGCTTATCTCCAAAGTAGGAGATCTCTACTCATATCCACGCGAACTGAAGACATACATAATTACTGGATTCAGCTAGACGAGTCCGGAAATACTTTCTGAAATACCTCTAAACTCTCTCTCTATTTCTGTATTAGACGGCCTCCAAGGCTTCAGAATTGTCTCTAAAATAGAGGCGGATGCGTCTCTATTTATACTAGAGAGGAGGATGAATGATTGCTCAGATACCATCACTAGAACCCTAATTATGCACCTATTCCATTCCGAACGGAAAAGGGGTTTCCATGTATAAAATCTTGCCAACCAAAGCAGCACAATTACCATATCTATTATGTTCAGAACAAAATTGTTCCGTTCCGAAGGGAATAGTGCTATTTTGCACAATCAATTATCCAAAAATTTATTATTTCGTTCACCAATTTATACATCACATGTATAACTGTTTTGAGGCATTTTTCATCTCGTATGAATGGAGTTCATTGTGTGACACGTTGGTTCCGTTTAATGCTAGCAATTATCTTTTAGAGATCGTAAGTCATGAGTAACCTCTAGATTGATGTCATGACTTCCCATATTAAATGAAATGATCAGCGATCAAAATCTATCTGAATGGCGTTTGCTTATTCCTTTTGTTTTATGATATATATCTTGATCACAATGCATGGACGTATGTCATCCTTGAGTTTGATCAAAGTCTCTTTACCGATCGAGAATTAGACTGAATAAATATAAAATGATATTAACAACACATGTTAATCCATTTTGATCATGACTATGCATTTCCTTCAGTCCTAGTTCGTTAGGGGACCCAGAGATATCTCCCTCTTGACGAGGGGAACAAATTCCATCTTCGTCACTCACATTCCTCGTCATGATTCAATGCATATTTAATGATGACCCTAATGACATATACCATGACCCTAATGACATTCCTCATCATGATTCCCGTTATGGATGACGTAGGATCATATTAAAGTATGCAGTTCCACATATGCGAATCACTAATGACATATACCATGCATATTCTTATAGTATGGTCAGTCCATCATGTCTTCTCTGACAGGTAAAACTATATTCCAGACTTGACATCCCTGTCTATGATCAGCGGGACATGATCATTGAGTCTGCGAATATACTCGTGTGGATATGTAGCTTCATACCTGAAGTATGTTTATCTCTATAAACATCCTACATATTACTAGGGACAGTTTAGAATGTCTTTCATTGGTTCACAGTTCTACTATCTGAATCACGTATTCTGATGATGTGAACTTGAAGTGTCATTCATGGTCGATCTAATATATGTAAATATATATAATAGTCACCCATACACTCTTACATATATGAACTGAATAAACATATTTCTCATAATCTAATCTCTAGTCGAACACTTTGGCCTAGTGCATAATTCCTTCAAAACAACTAGAAAAGTATATCTCAGTAGTAGACAAAGCCCAGCTGACACAGTTTCAGGAAATCACTCAAGGTTTTAATAAAAGGAGTAATAGTTCAGGCCAACATATGTTGGAACAGCAAATTCCTGACTTTTCTCCAGAAAAATCGATGCTAACAGTGAAGGATGTTTATCACGTGATCACATCTATTAGTTATCAGATAACATATGAGGTACAAGATACAGATGAGATATGAGATACAGTGAATTTTTTGGTAAAACATCACCTGTAATGAATGAAAGACAAAGAAAAAAAGAAAATATTATTAGTTAACAAAGAAATTCACGCAAATCAAATTAGTAACTTGGAATGCCAGATATAGTTTGTTTCCAAGAAACTAAAATACAAAATTATACAAGAAAATTACATGAGGAATTGTTTGAAAAAAGAGTGGAAGAATTTACCAATTTAGAATCTTATGGAGCCTCCGGTGGTATAGTGGTAACCTGGAATAATATAGTTTTCTCACATGTAAATACTCACAAATTTAACAATTCCATTACTCTAATGTTAAAATATAATTGGTGTTATAAAATAAAAGAACAAAGAACAATAAAACAGAGGTTTCGAAGGAGAGAATTTCATTGAATTGTGGATTAAGAAATACAATAGTCACTGCCGTCTTTATATACTAGAGGGTGAGTGCTGGCTAAGAAATCTCTTGCCTAATTCAGGATTACAATAAAGGAAATAATTTGACCTAGAAATTAATAGAAAATATACTAATTAATACCCTGTAATAACTCCTTCCATCTTTACAAGAATCTCCCAATTTATTTTTACTTAAAGGCTAAGTAACAGACATCCATATCAATTATATTTATAACACTCTCACTTGGATATCCGTATTTCATATGCATTAGAAGTTGCATCATTAAAAATCTTGCTAGGAAAACCTAATAGGAGAACACCTTAGCTAAGGAAAAAATAGCACATCGCATATTATCGTTATTCCTCATTATTTTATATATTTAAAATGTCTCGTTAAAATCTTACTAGATAAAACCCTATGGGCAAAAAATCCTAATGGAGGAAAAAGAGTGCATTATCATTCTATATGTTGCGCACAAAAGCTGCCTCGTTAAAAATCTTTCTCGGAAAACCCATTGGGAGAAAAACCATAGACAAGAGAAAAAGAGTGTAAATACGCGAAAACGTGTCGTGGTGTAATCATGTGTTAACAAAACAATTTATATTTTCCCTAATTTCAATATTTAGTGTATATATGGTATTGAGTTTTGGGGTGTCGAACTGAAGGAAGCCAGGTCTTAAATGTTTTAACGTTCGATATTCACTTTTAATTTTAGTGTTGTGTTTTGGAAAGGTTGTTGAGGCTGTTTAAAATAAGAAAAGTTGCAAGAAAAAGATGAAAATAATTTTCCCTTTTTTTAAAAAAAAAGTTTAAAAGAAAAATAGTAGGGAAATGATGACAATTTGTGTGACTTGAGAATCACTAATCACGAAAGATAGAAAATATTATAATATTCGCTAGCAAGGTTTAATTAATTTCCTTGCAAAAATCAATTAATAAACGCATCAACTATCAGATTCACTCAAAAACTTCCACTTTTAAGTTGTTCTTTTATTTGATTCAACCCTTGTTTGAATAAAAGAAGGACTCTTCCAAGCCAATATTACTCAAACAAAACGCTGGCAACGATCTTCTAAATATCGTAAGTCATGAGTAACCTCTAGACTGATGTCATGACTACCCATGTTAAATGAAATGATCAGCGATCGTAAACCTATCTGAATAGACATTTGCTTATTCCGTTTGTTCTACGATATACGTCTTGATCACAAGGCAAGGTAATATGTCATTCTTGAATTTGATCAAAGTCTCTTTCCTGATCGAGAATTAGACTGCGTAAATACAAAATGATATTAATAACACATGTTAATCCATTTTGAGCATGGCCATTCATTTCCTTCAGTCCTAGTTCATCAGGGGGGCCAGAGATATCTCCCTCATAACGAGAGGAACAAATCTCATCTTGGTCACTCACATTTCTTGTCATGATTCAGTGCATACCTAACGATGACCCTAAGGTCATATTAAAGTATGCAGTTGCTCATACAGGAATCCATGGTGACCTCAGGTCGTAGGAACAAGCACACTATTCATATGAGAATCACTAATGACATATACCATGCATATTCTCATAGTGTGGTCATCCCAATACGTGTTCTCTAACACGTACCTATATTCCAGACTTGACATCTCTATGTCCATGATCAGCATAACATGATCATCCAGCATGCGAATATACTAGTGTGGATATGTAGCTTCTTACTTGAAGTATGTCTATCTCTATAAACATCCTACATATCACTAGGGACAGTTTAGAATGTCATTCGTTGGTTCACAGTTCTACTGTCAGAATCACGTATTCTGATGACGTGAACCCGAAGTGTCATTCTTGGTTGATATAAGAAATATACATTCACAACCCATACACACAGATATATAAGAAACAACCTTTATTGAATAAATAATAATGTCTTAATACATAATCCATTTTCTAGCACAAAATACATTTGGCCTAGGGCACTAATCCTACAGATTAAACTTATATGTGCTTGTTACACTTAATTCACATCACATGTAATTATGCTCCCACTGAATTTCTTGTCAACATAAGATTTATCTTTAATTTTTGATAAAACCAAGCTGTTTGGTTATTTTATCAAATAATAAATATTCACCTAGAAATGTTTGCTTTAATTCATAAATGAATTTATGCAACTTGCAAACTCTTTTCAAAATTCCTAGGATAGACAAAACTCTCAAGTTGTATCATATACATACTTTCATATGTTTCAATTAAGAAACAATGTCTTTACATCCACTTGCCATCTTTCATACTATGAATATATGCCCAAGAAAATTCTGAAATATATTAGGATGATGACTTGGAAAAACATTATCGTAGTCTATACTATGAGTTTCTCTTAATCACAAATCATGCATTATATGTTTGCACATTATCCATGTCGGTGTATCCATCTGATGGATCAATAAAATTCCAAACTTAATTGTCTGACATGGGCTATATCTCAACTTTCAAAGTCTCTAACCATTAGAGACTTGATTCATCATAGTCTATTAGTAGAATGTGAATTCATCTTCTATGAGTATGAAATTTTTATCATTAGACACGAAAAATCTATATTTTTTAGGCCTACGATAAATTCTAAAAGATCTACATGAATACACTTATGTTATATACTCAGACTCTTCAACATCTTGACAGTCTTGTTTATTAATTACAGACTCAACCACTAGTTGAAATCTGAATTAATTTCCATCCGAGCATTATGGTCAGTATGTGGAATTTGAACTTTTCAAATTTACTCCCACTAATTCTTTTGGAAACACTTCTTCCAAAGAGATATAATTTTTGAGTAACAAACACTTTGTTCTCATATTAGTTATAGAAGTAATATCTTTTACTTTTCTTAGGATATTCCACAATAAGCACTAATCCGATTAGATGCATGATGCTTCAATTAAGTATCATATCCTCAAATCTTGATAAAAGATAATCGGATATACCTACCAGTCCATATCTCATATGGAATCTTTCATAACCTCTTTAGATGGAATTATATTCAGTATGAACGCAATAAGAGCGTAACCCCGAAAGAAATAGAAGATATATTTGACTTATCATGATCGAACTATATCTAATAAAGTTCGATATCATTATCATGATGATAAACACTTGGTTCTCGACTCCTCGATCTCATCGAAGAAATTTGATATTTCAAAGCCAAGTTTTATTCTCTACTTCATTATTTGTAAGTTTTGAACTTTTCAAAATATTCAAATTAATTATTTCAATAAAGTGATGAATTACTTTTCTCTAGTACCTTCACTCAGTAATGAACATATATCACTATGTATGAGAGCCAATAAGTAACTTGCTTTCACCTTACTTTGTGAAAGACGTTTATATCACCTTGTCTAATAAATAAGTTACACATGTCTCAAATGATTCAAAATCAAATGAATTTGAAAATCCATCTTAATAGATTTAATAAATATTCATCTTATTTAAGTAGACCAAGCGACAATGCTAGATTTAAATTCTTAATATTGATGTTATAGATGGACTTATTCGATATAACACATAAGGTAATTTTTCTATTCGAACATTTCCAAAGAAAAATGACCTTTGTGAATGGTGAAATTATTATTCTCAATAATAAATTAATGACCATTCATAGTTAAACTCGAACTACAAATAATACAAAATTTATTGTCGACATTAAATAACAATTATTTATGTCGGCGATAAGTCCAAAAAGATAATATAAATAAATGAGTTACTTGAGAAAATGCAGCAACATTTGCTACATTTGTTACTCATCTGTTAACATTATATTTACTCAATATATATATATAAGGCTTATGAATGCGAATTCGGGACATGGTCATCATTGTCAACATTTGACAAGTCAAAAAGCAATATTTGATTTGGTCAACATTTGACTAGGTCAACGATCAACATTTGATAAGGTCACCTATCAATGGTCAACATTTTGACTAGGTCATGATCAACTTTTGACCAATTCAATGGTTGATAAGTCATTAATTATACACATTTTATACCCTATACATATGTAATATTGCACCATTATATGTGTTTAAATGGATAATAATCATAACTTGAATGTTGATACTACTAATAAAATATTTATGTGATTTAAGGTGCAATTTAGATGGAGCATAACTTGGGGAAAAGAAGTTGGAGCACAAGAGAGAGATAATAATCAAGACTCGGGCCTGCCGACACAGCCTCAGTATTTCGGCCATAACTCACAATCTGGGCCCCCTCTATATACATACTATATACCGTTGGAAAGAAGAGAACAAAGCCCACAATTCATTCTATATCACCAGAGCCCAATTCGGAAGTCCAAATGGCCTAAATTGACCATCTTCTGGACAGATCTTTCATGCACTTTGCATGCACTCTTCATGCCTTTGCCATGCTTCCTTCACACTCTTTGCATGGATCTTCATTCATCCCTCATGATCACCTTTTGAGAGGGTTATATAACCAGGTGCAAGGCATCCATTCTAATCACTCTTAAACTTCATCATTCTCTCTCTTGGAGTTGGGCAAGTCAAGCAAGCTTCACCCTTCCATCCACGCTTCATTAATGGGTTCTATCATTATTTTATTTTCTTTATTTTCCATGTATTTCGAGTAAGCCCTTCGAGGCATAGTTAGTGTTTATGTTTTTGTGTTGTAACTTTTGAGACCATTAATAATGAATTTCATTTGAACGGTTATATTCTCGTTTTTATTTACTTATTATCTTTCATGCTCAATGAATTATTTTAAGTTTATTTCGGTCAATTCTATGTTCAATAGTAATTAACAAGGGCCACAAAATTCCTATGGTTGCTTTGCTCAATAGCCTCCATTAGAATTTGAATAATAGCCAAGTGCAAATAACTCACAACGATCTAAACAGTTTCCGAACAAGCTCATTGTTTAGGAGGTTTTGATTTGTTTAAATAACCAATGATTTCTATTGAATTGGTTATGATATTCAAGTAGGTTAGTGTTTTTATTTACGAGCTCATCTAAACTAAAACCCTATCTTTTAGTTTGAGTTATTTATCGGTTAGAGCTCATCTTACTGCACTTAAGAGATTAATTCCAAATTCATTATTATAGTCAAGGATAAAGTTACACACAAATTCACTACACAAAACTATGCCTCATTTCACAAAACCACCACATCTCTTGATTTTTACTCTAAGTTTCCTCTTAACTTGTTACTTTCATTTTGTTGCAATCAACCAATCAACAACCCCCCCCCAATTGTGTGTCTTGTTTTAGGTCTTGTGTTTGGTTTTATTTACGGTCTTGGTTTCTCTTTATTTTAGTTTTCTATTTTTGTTGAGTCCATTCTCATTAGAGAAGTAATCTTTTTACCTGATTTAGTCTAAATAGCTCTCTGTGGTTCGACCCCTACTTCCACTGTCTACTTTATTGTACTTAAGTCTAGGGTTACAAATTTCTTTTGGTAAGCGTAAAACGACTGCAAAAATACTTCTTATCAAAAAGACATTGAAAGGCTCGTTTGACTCATCATCGATCGAACCATATCCAATAAGGTTCGATTCCTCCTTTCGGACACTCCATTCCACTGAGGAGTTCCTGGAGGAGTCAGTTGTGAAACTATTCCACATTCTCTGAGATGATCCTCAAATTCTTGACTCAGATATTCACCTCCTCCATCAGATCGAAGTGCTTTAATCTTCTTGCCAAGTTGATTCTGTACTTCATTCTTAAATTCTTTGAACACTTCAATGGATTCAGACTTGTGCTTCATTAGGCAGACATATCCATATCTACTGAAGTCGGCCATGAAAGTTATGAAGTACCGATACCCACCTCTAGCTGGTGTACTCATTGGTGCACATACATCAGTATGTATGAGTTCTAATAAGTCATTGACCCTTTCACCAACATTTGTGAAGGGTTTCTTAGTCATCTTGCCAAGTAAACAAGACTCTCACGTCTCAAATGATTCCAAATCAAATGAGTCTAAAAGTCCATGAGAGTGGAGTTTAGAAATGCATTTCTCATTTATATGGCCTAAGCAACAGTGCCAGAGGTATATCATATTTGAGTCATTCGGTTTGAATCATTTAGTGTTAATGTTATATATGGACTTATAATTCTCTTTCTTAAGATCTAGCACGTAGAGATCTCTTTCTAATAGAGCATTTTCATAGAAAAGATTATCTTTTAAGATAGAACAATCATTATTCTCAATAACAAATTTATAACCATCCAAAGCTAGACAAGAAATAGAAATAATTTTTCTGGTCATAGCAGGTACAAATTAACAATTATTAAGTACTAATACATGTCCACTAGGCAAAGTCAATAAATAAGTTCCTACGGCTAATGCAACAACTCCATTTCCCACATGCAGGTTGACTTCGCCCTTAGCTAATCTTCTACTCCTTTGTAGTCCCTGCACATCATTACAAATGTGAGACCACATCCGGTATCCAATACCCAAGATTTAAGTGTAAGTGAATTAGTTTCAATAATAAAAATACCTGAAGCGGTAGTCACACTACCCTTCTTGATTTCGTCCTGATAGAGTTTGCAGTTTCTCTTCCGATGGCCAACCTTGTTGCAATGGAAGCAAACTCCCTCCTTGTCTTTCTTGATCTTAGGTTTAGGCAACATTTTGCCTTTACCCTTGCTCTTGCTCTCGGTCTTCTAACCCTTCTTCTTGTGAACCATTAGGACATCTTTGACAACATTTGTCTTCATGTCTTCCTGTGCGTTCTTAAGCATCCCATGCAACTAGGTGATGGATTTCTCCATCTAATGCATATTATAGTTCATGATGAATTGCTTAAAACTAGGAGGCAACGACCCGAGAATTATGTCAACATCCAATTCTCTGGGCATAGCTGAACCAAGCATCTCCAATTGATCAAGATAGCTCTTCATCTTGAGTACATGAGCACTAATTCTACACCTTCAACCATCTTCGTGTCAGTTAGAGAGACGGTCATTTTGTAGCGCTAAACTCTAGCCTGCTCTTGGAACATTTCCTTGAAAGTTACGATCATATCGTAAGTACCCATGTCCTCCAATTGGTTCTGAAGCTCGGAGGTCATGATCGCTAGCATGAGATAAGTTGTCCCTCAATACACAACTATTTAGGTAGGAACACTTCCAATTGTATCATATACAACTCATTCCTTTTATGGAGAGCATCATATGCCCGGTGTATTATTCCATCTTGTGTCCTGAGCCGAAGTCCGACTTGCTTGCTCAGTTAAGTTTAACCATGTATGATTATCAGCAAAATAGAGTCCAGCACACTCAGCTTTGGCATGACCCTTGCTGGACGTCATTTCCCGCATACCCTCCTTTACAAAGACAATCCTTCATATGCTCAGCTTTGGCATGACCCACATTTAAGACTATCTAAGTACTGAGGGCTTCAGTGAAATGGGGGGGACTTCCTTACTTGTCATTCTGAAAGATTTTATTTTATATTTATAAATATAAACATCACAGAAACAATGTTAAATTTCGAAGTTCGACATGGATACGAGTAGAGGTCTTCTGTTTTGAAAACTAGCACGCGATCAAGTTCTTCATCCCTAGGAAGAGCAAGAAGATTCTCAGAGTCGAGCTTCAGAAGCCAAGAAAGAGAAGGAAGCAAGACGGACATCTGCTTCTCTCTCTCGGATCAGGAATATCCGAGGTATAAATTTAATAGCATAATCTCGTACTTTTATTCCCTTAATGTAGATCCTAGGGCAGCTTAAATCCATAGGTTCCGCTGCGCATGTAACGTACATGGCTATAGATTTCCCAACAGTGGTATCAGAGCGTTCGTTAAGGAAATAATCGTTGATTATATTTAACTTCGTTGTGTGTGCGAAGATCCAATGCCATCTTCCGAAGATTGCGCCAAGATCTCTTGCCTTGAAGTCTTGAAATAATATCTATCCTAACAACTATCCTATTGCTATAATTACAACTTTGAACAACTCACTGGTTGCCATAGATATTAAATGAAAGTACAAGCATTCACACACAAGATTACATTACAAAACAATCACAGATCTAAATCTCATACCATATTTTTATATTTAAATTCCATGTATAACAAAAATTAGGGTTTCTCGCAAAATCAGCATGATCTGTTGGGAACAGAACTGTTCCGTTCTAAACGAAACTATTCCGTTCTCAACGGAGACGTGCTGAAAGTTCGTATTTTCTTTTGTTTTAGTTCCGTTTCCAAAACGGATTTCGGAAAACTAATTTTCGAAACTCCAGAAAATCATAATATCCAATATTATATTCCTAGAAACTATTTCCGTGATGTTTTGAAATAATATTTTCAAAACCCTAAAATTTATTATACTAGAATTTACTAAATTTTAAATATGTAATCGATGATTATTTCCTTAACGAACGCTCTGATGCCACTGTTGGGAAATCCATAGCCATGTACGTTACATGCGCAACGAAACCTATGGATTTAACCCGCACTAGGATCTACGTTAAGGGAATAAAAGTACGATATTAACCATTAAAATTTATACCCCGGATCTTCCTGATCCGTGAGATGAAGAACGGATGTAGGTCTAAACTATTTTAACTCGCAACCATCTCCTTCCTGAAGCTCAGCTCACGAAACTCCTTCCTGATGCTCGGCTCGAAGAACTCTTTCTTGAACCTCGGCTTACGAAACTCTTTGCTAAAGCTCGACTTGAGAGACTCCTTCTTTTCCTAGGGATGAAGATAGATAGCTCGCAAGTTCTCAAGATAGAGAACCTCTACTCATATCCCTAGGAGAAGAAGGAGTCTCTCGAGCTGGAATGACACTGTTAAATTGATTATTTCATTCATCAATTTATACATCATATGTATAACTATTTTGAGGTATATTCATCCCATACGAATGGAGTTCATTGTGTGACTGTGTAGGTTACATTTAAGGCTGGCAACGATCTTCTAAAAATCGTAAGTCATGAGTAACCTCTAGACTGATGTCATGACTATCCATGTTAAATGAAATGATCAGCGATCATAAACCTATCTGAATAGACATTTGCTTATTCCTTTTGTTCTACGATATATGTCTTGATCACAAGGCACGGTAATATGTCATCCTTGAGTTTGATCAAAGTATCTTTCCTGATCGAGAATTAGACTAAGTAAATACAAAATGATATTAACAACACATGTTAATCCATTTTGAGCATGGCCATGCATTTTCTTCAGTCCTAGTTCATCAGGGGGCCCAGAGATATCTCCCTCATGACGAGAGGAACAAATCCCATGTTGGCCACTCACATTCCTCGTCATGATTCAGTGTATACCCAATGATGACCCTTATGATCATCCCATACGGATGACGTAGGATCATATTAAAGTATGCGGTTCCACATACAGGAATCCATGGTGACTCAGGTCGTAGGAACAAGCACACTATTCATATGAGAATCACTAATGACATATACCATGCATATTCTCGTAGTGTGATCAGTCCAGTACGTGTTCTCTAACACGTACCTATATTCCAGGCTTGACATCTCTATGTCCATGATCAACAAAACATGATCATCCAGCCTGCGAATGTACTAGTGTGGATATGTAGCTTCTTACCTGAAGTATGTCTATCTCTATAAACATCCTACATATCACTAGGGACATTTTAGAATGTCATTCGTTGGTTCACAGTTCTACTATGAGAATCACGTATTATGATGACGTGAACCCGAAGTGTCATTCTTGGTTGATATGAGATTTACATTCACAACCCATACACACAGATATATAAGAAACAATCTTTATTGAATAAATAATAATGTCTTAATACATAATCAAAATATCTTCATTTCTCTTTATTGTGCACAAATGACAAGCTATGAGTATTTTCTATGCAAAATATCTTCATTTCTCTTTATATTGTATTCAAATGACAAGCTATGAGTGGTTTCTATGCAAAATATCTTAATTTCTCTTTATATTGTGCACAAATGACAAGCTCTGAGTATTTTCTATGCAAAATATCTTCATTTCTCTTCATATTATGTACAAATGACAAGCTCTGAGTGGTCTCTATGCAAAATATCTTCATTTCGCACATGAATTGGATTTTATACTTTCAACAATATATTGAAAGAGTTCAATATGAAAGAAAAAATTCTTGCCTACGACGTTCATATAATGAAGACATACATTTATCATCCGTTTATTGAAAAGTTCAATATACAAGAAACAATTCCTGATAATGGGATGAATAAGATTTTTCAAGCCATACAATATACTGTGCAATATGCTTAGAGCATAAGAGAGCAAATGATAGTCATTTGATGACTATAATAAATATCTAAGTTCTTATTAAGAACTAAGATATCCAGAGGAACTAGGTAGTGGTAAGTTATTACACCTTCCTAACATGGATCATTATCGCAATTCGCTTATTTCGAATATAGTAATTTGGAATGATTTCCAAATAAGGTACTGTAACTGAAACAAGACCCCATATTGATACTTTAGAAGCAAACAATATGTATGCTTGGATCAAAACTGTATATTGGAACTAAGAGTAGTTCCGATTGCTCCTAAGGCCTGATGATCTATGTTATGAACAAAAAGTCGCTCAGAATAGAGCTACAAGGATACAAGTACCTGTTTCAGAAGTTCTCGACTAATGATAGAGATCAATAGTAGTCGTTACAAGTTTGCAATGTAAATTTCTATAATCTGATAGGCATATATTTTCCGCTAGTACAACATGAAAGCCATTTTGCCTAATAAGTATTGGATGCTTAAGATTGGCATAGTGCAAGTGGGAGACTGAAGGAACTATGCCCTAGGCCAAAGTGTTGGACTAGAGATTAGATTATGAGAAACATGTTTATTCAGTTCATATATGAATGAGTGTATCGGTGACTAATATATTTACGTATATTAGATCGACCATGAATGACACTTCGGGTTCACGTCATCAGAATACGTGATTCTGATAGTAGAATTGTGAACCAAAGAATGACATTCTAAACCGTCCCTAGTGATTATTTCATTTAACATGGGTAGTCATGACACCAGTGTAGAGGTTTCTCATGAATTACGATCTTTGGAAGATCGTTGTCAGCGTTAAATGGAGCCTACACGGTCACACATAGAACAACATCTAGTCGGGAAGAAAATGCTCTTAAGTAGTTATACATATGATGTATAAATAGGTGAAGGAAATAATCGATCATTGGATGATTGATATGAGTGATTGTGCAAAAAAAATAAAACAACATAGTTCCGTTGGCAACAGAATAGTTCCATTGCCAATGGAACAGTTCCGTTGGCAACAGAACTCAACCAATTTCTTGACAACCATGTTTTCAGATTAGGAACCCTATTCCGTTGTCAACGGAATAGGTCCGTTGGGAATGGATAAGCGCTGTAATTAGGGTTTTAGTTATGGTAACTAAGCAATCATTTGCCTCCCTCTCTATTATAAATAGAGGGGTAGTCCCCCTCTATTAGATGCACATTACAGAGCCTCCAGGCTGCCGTAATACAGAGAGAAAGAGAGAGATAACCTCTTGAAAGTATTTCCGGACTCGTCTAGCCGAGTCCGGTTATTCCAATGATTCGAAGTTCGACGTGGATACGAGTAGAGGTCTTCTGCTTTGAAGACTAGTGAGCGATCAGTTTCTTTACCCTAGGAGAAGCAAGGAGTTCGTTCGAGTCGAGCTTTAGGAGCATGCAGGAGAAGGAAGCAAGACGGAAGTTCGTTCAGCCTACATCCGCTTCTCTCTCCCGGATCAGGAAGATCCGAGGTATAAATTTTAATAGCATAATCTAGTACTTTTATTCCCTTAACGATGATCCTACGACGGGTTGAACCTGTAGGTTCCACTGCGCATGTAACGTACATGGCTACGGGTTTCCCAACAGTGCGTTACATGCGCAGCGGAACCAAGAGATTTAACCCGCCCTAGAATCATCATTATGGGAATAATAGTACGAGATTAACTATTAAAATTTATACCTCGGATCTTACTGATCAGCGAGACGAAGAACGGATGTAGGTCTGAACTTTTCTGATGCGCAACCTTCTCCTTCCTAAAGCTCAACTTGAATGAACTTCTTGCTTCTCCTAGGGTAAAGAAACGGACCACTCGCTATTCTTCAAAGCAGAAGACCTCTACTCGTATCCACGTCGAACTTCAGACGCACGGAATAACCATAATCGGCTAGACGAGTCCGAAAATACTTTCCGAAAATAACTCAAAACTCTCTCTCTCTATTTCTTGTGTATTAGACGGCCTCTATGGCTTCTGAATTGTGTGTAGAATAGAGAAACTATGCCCTTCTGTTTATACTAGAGGGAGATGCGAACGATTGGTCAGTTACCATAACTAAAAACTCTCATCTGCGCCTATTCCATTGCCAATGGAATACTTGGCAGCTAAGGTTATTACAGTTTTCATACCTATTCTGTTGGGAACGGAACTATTCCGTTGCCAATGGAATGGCACTGTTGTTCAATCAATTATCCAATAATTGATTATTTCGTTCACCAACGTATACATCATTTGTATAACTGTTTTGAGGCATATTCATCGCGTACGAAGGGAGTTCATTGTGTGACCATGCAGGTTTCATTTAACGGTGGCAATGATCTTCTAAAGATCATAAGACATGAGTAACCTTTATACTGATGCCATGACTACCCATGTTAACTGAAATGATCAGCGATCATAAACCTATATGAATAGGCGTTTGCTTATTCCTTTTGTTCTACGATATACGTCTTGATCACAAGGCACGATAATATGTCATCCTTGAGTTTGATCAAAGTCTCTTTCCTGATCGAGAATTAGACTGAACAAATACAAAATGATATTAACAACACATGTTAATCCATTTTGAGCATGGCCATGCATTTCCTTCAGTCCTAGTTCATCAGGGGGCCCAGAGATATCTCTCTCTTAACGAGAGGAACAAATCCCATCTTGGTCACTCACATTCCTCGTCATGATTCAGTGCATACCTAATGATGCCCTAATGATCATCCCGTTAGGGATGATGTAAGATCATATTAAAGAATGCAGTTCCACATACAGGAATCCATGGTGACCTCAGGTTGTAGGAACAAGCACACTATTCATATGAGAAGCACGAATGACATATACCATGCATATTCTCATAGTGTGGTCAATCTAGTACGTGTTCTCAAACACGCACCTATGTTCCAGACTTGACATCTCTATATCCCTGATCAGTAGAACATGATCATCTAGCCTGCGAATATACTAGTGTGGATATGTAGCTTCTTACCTGAAGTATGCCTATCTCTTTAAACATTCTACATATTACTAGGGATAGTTTAGAATGGCATTCGTTGGTTCACAGTTTAACTATCAGAATCACGTATTCTGATGACGTGAACCCGAAGTGTCATTTTTGGTTGATTTCAAATTTACATTCACAACCCATACACATGTATTCCTCTTTCTAAATCTCTACTTGGATATTGGATATCCACTGTAATTCTCACATTTTGAATGTCCAGGATATTACTCAGAAGTAGAAAATTAGCTACAGGAGAAGTCAACCTACAAGTGGGGAATGAAGCAAGAGTTGCTACATTAGCTCTAGGATTTTATTGACTTAGTCATTGTGGATTTATAATGAAATAAATGTTATTTCTAAATTAGCGTTAAAATGGTTGTAAAATTTATTATTTGGAATAATAAAATTTTCCTAGATTTGTCTATTTGAAATTTCAATTAGAAAATAACCTTTATATGCTAAATAATAAGTCTATTGATTTCATACTTCTAGCAATGTCATCTAAGTCCATGAATATTACTTCATAGGATGTGTATGGCTAACTAAATCGATGATTACTAAGGAAAGTTTCTCAAGTTCAGCATAATACTAAAACTTTAAGAAGAAGGAAAGCCTGATATATTTTCAGATAATATATGAAAGAAAAAAATCCATTATATCAAAATGATATATTAATTTAAAGACTTACCAAATCAACCAACTCATTCACTAAAAACAAGAACCATTACACATAAAAAATATAATTTTTTGCATTTGACTGATCAGCGGTCAGATCAGATTAAACATAAGAACTGAAAAAAAAACTAAATATATATAATTGGACATTGTACTATATAAAAAATTAACAAAGAAACAACAAAGGATAATCTCTTTAAAAAATTAACAAAAAATAACTAACCCTCCGTCAGATCTGAGCAAACACATCAGATCATCAGCTCCATCTGTCAAAGGATTGTTGCCATCTGTCGCCGGATTGCAGCTATTTGGTGCTTATTTTGGAAGACAGAGAAGATTTTGCGACAATCGACAGATTCATACTCAATTAATAAAAACCTCTCTTTTTCTCACCACCTTCTGTTGCATAAATATTTGAATTATTCAATTAATTAAGATAAAATTGATGAGATTTAACTCTTAATTACTTTGATGAAATGTTAATTAATGAAATGGATGTTTCAGTTACTTATTTTGAGAGCAGCAATTCTCACTGCATGCAATTTCTCCAACTCCGGATCCTAAATAGATATGAATAATTAGGATAGTAAAATCTATTTATTATGAGAAATTAAAAGGGGGAAATGTTATGAAATTTGGCAATTTTTTGCGAAGGTATAAAAATTGGAGATTGTAATGATTGGACTTTGAACTTACATCCAACAATTCATCCAGATCAACTTCCTCATTTGAAGCTGAAACTCCCTAAAAGTTTGAATCTTTTATTTGAGTAAAGTACTGAACCATGCTTATATTACATTAAAAAGACTCAGTTATAGATTTCATCCAGAAAAAGAGGAAGGAAGTACCTTTTGGTAGTCTGCAAGCAGCGGCCATGACCTTGTTCGGTGTCAGGTCTGAGAAGGTCGATCAAAACACATCTGGATCCATCTCTCTCTTTATTTTGTTTCTCTCAGATTTTTTCTTACGAGAGCTGAAAATTGTCGGGTCACCATGAGGTGGGATGGTCGGTGCGGTGTCTGACGGCGATGGCTAATGTGGCGGCGGCCATTTCAGAGGTGGGGTAGACCATTGTGAGGTAGAACGGCCATCGTTAGGTGGGACAGTAATTTTCAAAAAAGGGGGAATAGATGAGGATGAGGGGCTAGCTGAAAAGTTAAGTAAACGAGGGGCCACAAATTTTAGGCTAGCAGAAAATACAAATGGGAGCGCCAATATGAAAAAATGAAAATATTTTACCGCCTAAACAACTAGCCCACATGATAAATAAAAGACTAAATTTTACAATGCAACTTAAAGAAGCTTATTGATCCTACTAATTATCCACATGGCTGGATTTATTTATACTTGCTACTTATTCAAGATGTACCGCGGCAATTTATGTTAAATTCTACATTTTCAATAGAAACAGTAAGATTTTCTACTAAATTCTACATATTTTAAAGAGACAGTAGGATTTATATTAATGCAGCACAAAAAATCTCGCCGTTGGCCGATTTTGTTGTAGTGAATAGAAATAGAAATAATATTTCTGCTCATAGCAGATACAAAATAATAATTATTAAGTACTAATACAAGTCCACTAGGCAATATCAATAAATAAGTTCCTACGGCTAATGCAGCAACTCTTGCTCCATTTCCCATACGCAGGGTCGACTTCGCCCTTAGCTAATCTTCTACTCCTTTGTAGTCCTGCACATCATTACAAATGTGAGTACCACATCCGGTATCCGATACCCAAGATTGAGGAGTAAGTGAATTAGTTTCAATAACAAAAACACCTGAAGCGGTAGCCACACTACCCTTCTTGATTTCGTCCTGATAGAGTTTGAAGTTTTTCTTCCAATAGCCAATCTTGTTGAAATGGAAGCAAACTCTCTTCTTGTCTTTCTTCATCTTAGGTTTAGGCAACACCTTGCCTTTACCCTCGCTCTTGTTCCCGGTCTTCTTACCCATATTCTTGTTAACCATTAGGACATCTTTAACAACATTTGTGTTCATGTCCTCCTGTGAGTTCTTAAGCATCCCATGCAACTCGATGATGGATTTCTCCATCTGATGCATATTATATTTGATGACGAATTGCTTAAAACTAGGAGGTAACGACCCGAGAATTATGTCAACACCTAATTCTCTGGGCATAGCTGAACCAAGCCTCTCCAATTAATCAAGATAGCTCTTCATCTTGAGTACATGAGCACTCACAGATGAACCTTCAGCCATCTTCGTGTCAGTCAGAGAGACGGTCGCTTTGTAGCGCTCAACTCTAGCCTACTCTTGGAACATTTCCTTGAGAGTTACGATCATATCGTAAGCACCCATGTCCTCCAATTGCTTCTGAAGCTTGGAGTGATGGTGTTATGCCCTAGGCCAAAGTGTTTCTGACCTAGATGATGGATTGTAATAACAAGCATAATACTTATTCTAAGATATTTCATATAATCTGTGCGTATAGGTTATTTTAATATAATTAAAATAGACCATGAATATGCAATTCAGCTTTATGTCATCAAAGTGCGTGACTTTGATAGTAAAACTATAACGTGTTATGAATGCTATTCTAAATCGTCCATGATCATTTATAGGATATTTGTGGAGACAAATATACTTGCGGATACATATAAATATATATTTATATACAAGCTATAAATGTACACCAATATATTAGTTGATTGATGATCATGTTTTACTGATCATGGATAAATAGTTATCAAGTCCTTAACATAGGTATATGTTTAAGACGATATACTTGACTGATCCGCCATAAGAATGCTGCATGTTTTACGTCATTAGCGATTCTTGTAACATAAAGTATTTATAATCCATTGACCTGAGATTGTCTCCGTTCCCAACATTAGTAATTTTATACTTTAACATAATCTAACACTGCCTTTAACCGGGGATTCATAACGGTTATGATTACGTATTTAATGAATCATGTAAAGGGATGAGTGCAATCAAGACGGGATTTGTTCCTCTCATAACTGAGAGAGATATCTTTAGGCCTCTTGATAAATTGAACTGAAGAAATGTATAGCCATACTCAAATGAATTAATAAGAGTTATTAATGTCATTTGTTCTTGTTCAATTTAGTTCGAGATCAAGAAATATTAATCGATTAATATAAGTATGGCGTCTTACATGCCTTATGATCGATATAGATATCGCGTGACAAAGGGACTAAATACGTGATTGTTGATTAGGTAAATCGGATCACCGATATTCACTTAAATTGGGTCTTCATGATGGCTTGCTAGAGTCCGCTCATGATTTATAGACTGTCTTAGGTAAATCGGATCACCGATATTCACTTAAATTGGGACTTCATGATGGCTTGCTAGAGTCCGTTCATGATTTATAGACTGTCAAGTATATTGCCAACATTAAGTGAAACTACAGGGTCACACACAAAGAACAAACTAAAACGGGCCCAAAATATCCTAGCGACTTATATGATGAGTTGCATAATAATGTCACAAAATATATTGTCATCTTATATGATAAGATGTGATATATATGTATATAAAGACTATGAGCACAAAAGATCATGTAATCTAGAAGAGTCTAGATTATGGCATATGGATAATGATGAGTGATGTCATACACATCTTTTAGTGTGAAGAGACATGACTCTTCATCTCTATATAGGGACATAGAGGGCTCCAAATTAAATATACAATACATCATTCTCTCTCTCATTATTTCACATTCTCTTTTGTGAGACAAAAGAGAGAAAATATACTTTCTAATTTGTATGACAAAATTACGAAAGGGTACTTTCTTTTTGTATGACAAAAATGAAAGAGTGTGATTATATGAAAGGAATTATATACATCTTCTGTGAGATAAAATAAGAAGAGTTTTTTTATGCAAGAGGAGAACAAGCTACTAGCATATATATTGTTCTTCTTCCTGTTTTAAGAAGTTTGTTCGTGTGGACACCGGTAGAGGCGTTCGTGCTTTCGGCGCTTGTGATCTATTTGGCCTAAGAAGATGAGAACGGTTTGTTGAGAGTTTTGGTGGAGACCGATTGTGTGTGCGGTAGATAACTTCCGCACGATCCGACCTAGACGGCCTAGACGGACGGAAAATCGGTTAGGACGGTAACCAGTTTAGAGGCGCGTGGACAACACGCATGGTTTAAGCATAATCCGAAAGGTATCTTTAAGATTTATTTCTTTGATTTAACCGATATGCACGGATCCTCGGAATGGGTTTTGGATGAATATTTTTGTTTTCCGCTGCGTTATGCACGTACGACACCCAACACGGAGGTCATTGTCACTAACATGAGACAAGCTATCTCCGTGTCGTCCTTGACGTATTTATCATACGCATCTCGGGCAGCCCTTGTGGCTCCCTACTCCGGTTCCTCTGGGTAAGCCTCTTCCATGACATACAGTTTATTGTCAGCCTTGAGAACAATTCTCAGGTTTCTAAACCAGTCAAGGAAGTTAAACCCATTGAGGTTATCATTCTCAAGGATAGATCGCAAATTCAACCCAGTTGAATTATTATTTGCCATTATTCTACAAGTTAAAATGTAAAGTGCCATTATTATTTATTCATTGGTGTTATTTTGTTTTCGTGTTTCTTATATTGTACTCCCACTATTTTTCTTCAAATCAACCACCTTCAGTAGTATTGATTCGGAAACTTCAACTGAATGAGGTTTCATAGTGAGTAAAGATCCGTATTTCATTGTGTATTAAGTGCGCTTTGGCATAACCCTCAATACACAACTATTTAGGTAGGAACACTTCCAATTGTATCATATACAACTCTTTTCTTTTATGGAATGAACATCATATGCCTGGTGTATTATTCCATCTTGTGCCTTGAGCCCAAGTCCGACTTGCTTGCTCAGTTAAGTTTAACCATGCATGATTATCAGTGAAATAGAGTTCAGCACACTCAGCTTTGGCATGACCCATGCTGGACGTCATTTCCCGCATACTCTCCTTTACGAAGACAATCCTCCATATACTCAGCTTTGGCATGACCCACATGGAAGACTGTCTAAGTACTGAGGGCTTCAATGAGATGGGGGGCACTTCCTTACTTAACATTCTGAAGGATTTTATCCTCCATTTGCTACTGAAGCTCGGAGGTCATGGTGGCTAGCACGAGATAAGCTAGTTGAATTATTATTGTTTGACATTATTCTATAAGTTTAAATGTAAAGTGCCATTATTATTTGAAGATTGCCTAAGTACCGAGGGCTTCAGTGACATGGGGGATATTTCCTTACTTAATATTCTGAAGGATTTTGTTTTAGATTTATAAATATAAACATCACATAGACTAAGTTAAATATGGTATGAGCCTAATCCTTACGAGCGATCATGAGATTCCTAATTCTAGATCTATCTCTAGATTGTAGAAGTAATGTTCAATGAACCCTTCGTTGTGTGTGCGAAGATCCAATGCTATCTTCCGAAGATTGTAACTCCATTCGTACGGGATGAATATGCCTCAAAACAGTTATACATATGATGTATAAATTGGTGAACGAAATAATCAATTATTGGATAATTGATTGAACAAAACAGTGCCATTCCGTTGGCAACGGAATAGTTCCATTCCCAACGGAATATATATATATATGGAAACTGTAATAACCTTAGCTGCCAAGTATTTCGTTATGGAAATACCCATTCCGTTGGCAACAGAATAGCTCCGTTGGCAACGAAATAGGCGCAGATTAGGGTTTTAGTTATGGTTACTGAGCAATTGTTCGCCTCTCTCTCTAGTATAAATAAAAGGGCAGGGTCTCTCTATTTGACACACAACTCAAAAGCCTAAGAGGCCGTCTTTACACAGAAAAGGAGAGAGAGAGTTTTGACAGATATTCAGAAAGTATTTCCGGACTTGTCTAGCCAAGCCCGGTTATTCCGTTCGAGTGAAGTTCGCGTGGATACGAGTAGAGGTTCTCTACATTGAGAAGTTGCGAGCGATCTATCTTCATCCCTAGGAGAAGAAGGAGTCTCTCGAGCCGAGCTTTAAGAAAGAGTTTAGTGAGTCGAGCTTCAAGAAGGAGTTCTTCGAGCCGAGCAAAAGGAAGGAGCTTGGCGAGCCAAGCCTCGGGAACGAGACTGTTACGAGTCAGAATATTTCAGACCTACATCCGTTCTTCATCTCGCAGATCAGGAAGATCCGAGATATAAATTTTAATGGCTAATCTCGTACTTTTATTCCCTTAACGTAGATCCTAGGGCGGGTTAAATCCATAGGTTCCGCTGTGCACGTAACGTACATGGCTATGAATTTCCCAACAGTGGCACCAGAGCATTCGTTAAGGAAATAATCGTCGATTAAATATTTTAAATTTAGTAAATTCTAGTATAATAAATTTTAGGGTTTTGAAAATATTATTTCAAAACATCACGGAAATAGTTTCTAGGAATATAATATTGGATATTATGCTTCTCTGGAGTTTCAAAAAATAGTTTTTCGAAATTCGTTTTGGAAACGGAACTAAAACAAAAGAAGATACGAATTTCCAGCACGTCTCCGTTGAGAACGGAGTGCTTCCGTTGAGAACGGAATAGTTTCGTTCAGAACGGAACAGTTTCGTTCCAACGGAATAATGTTGATTTTGCGGGAAACCCTAATTTTTGTTATACATGAAATTTAAATATACAAATATGGTATGAAAATAGTGGGAGTACAATATAAGAAATACCAAAACAAAACCACCCCAATGAGTAAATAATAATGGCACTTTGCATTTTAACTTGTAGAATAATGGCAAATAATAATTCAACTGGGTTGAATTTGCGATCTATCCTTAAGAAGGATAAGCTCAATGGGTCTAACTTCCTTGACTGGTTTAGAAACCTGAGAATTGTTCTCAAGGCTGACAATAAACTGTATGTCATAGAAGAGGCTTACCCAGAGGAACCAAAACAGGGAGCCCCAAGGGCTGCCCGAGATGCGTATGCTAAATGCGTCAAGGATGACACGGAGATAGCTTGTCTCATGCTAGCGACCATGACCTCCTAGCTTCAGAAGCAACTGGAGGACATGGGTGCTTACGATATGATCGTAACTCTCAAGGAAATGTTCCAAGAGCAGGCTAGAGTTGAGCTCTACAAAGCGACCGTCTCTCTGGCTGACACAAAGATGGCTGAAGGTTCATCTGTAATTGCTCATGTACTCAAGTTGAAGAGCTATCTTGATCAATTGGAGAGGCTTGGTTCAGCTATGCGGAGAGAATTGGTTGTTGACATAATTCTCGGGTCGTTACCTCCTAGTTTTAAGCAATTCATCATGAACTACAATATGCATCAAATGGAGAAATCCATCATCGAGTTGCATGGGATGCTTAAGAAAGCACAGGAGGACATGAAGATAAATGTTGTCAAAGATGTTCTAATGGTTCACAAGAAGAAGGGTAAGAAGACCAGGAACAAGAGCAAGGGTAAAGGCAAGGTGTTGCCTAAACCTAAGATCAAGAAAGACAAGGAGGGAGTTTGCTTCCATTGCAACAAGGTTGGCCATTGGAAGAGAAACTGCAAACTCTATCAGGATGAAATCAAGAAGGGTAGTGTGACTACCGCTTCAGGTATTTTTGTTATTGAAACTAATTCACTTACTCCTAAATCTTGGGTATTGGATACCGGATGTGGTACTCACATTTGTAATGATGGGCAGGGACTACGAAGGAGTAGAAGATTAGCTAAGGACGAGGTCGAACTGCGTGTGGGAAATGGAGCAAGAGTTGCTGCATTAGCCGTAGGAACTATATTTATTGACTTTACCTAGTGGACTTGTATTAGTACTTAATAATTGTTTTTTTGTACCTTCTATGAGAAGAAATATTATTTCTATTTCTAGTCCAGCTTTGGATGGTTATAAATTTGTTATTGAAAATAATAATTGTTCTATCTTAAAGGATAATCTTTCTATGGAAATGTTCTATTAGAAAGAGGTCTTTACGTGCTAGATCTTAAGAAAGAGAATTATAAGTCCATATATAACATTAACACTAAACGATTTAAACCGAATGACTCAAATACAACATATCTCTGGCACTGTCGCTTAGGCCATATAAATGAGAAATGCATTTCTAGACTCCACTCTCAGGGACTTTTAGACTCATTTGATTTGGAATCATTTGAGACATGCGAGTCTTGTTTACTTGGCAAGATGACTAAAAAACCTTTCACAAAAGTTGGAGAAAGGGTCAATGACTTATTAGAACACATACATACTGATGTATGTGGACTAATGAGTACGCCCGCTAGAGGTGAGTATTGGTACTTCATAACTTTCACGGACAACTTCAGTGGATATGGTTATGTCTACCTAATGAAGCACAAGTCTGAATCCTTTGAAGTGTTCAAAGAATTTAAGAATGAAGTACAGAATCAACTTGGCAAAAAGATTAAAGCACTTCGATCTGATCGAGGAGGTGAATATCTAAGTCAGGAATTTGAGGATCATCACAGAGAATGTGGAATAGTTTCACAACTGACTTCTCCAGGAAGTCCTCAATGGAATGGAGTGTCCGAAAGGAGGAATCGAACCTTATTGGATATGGTTCGATCGATGATGAGTCAAACGAATCTTTCAACGTCTTTCTGGGGTTATGCTCTTGAGACAGCTGCATTCATACTGAACAAAATTTCATCAAAGGCGGTTAAAAAGACACCATATGAGATATGGACGGGGAATAGCCCCAAGTTATCTTTTCTTAAGATTTGGGGATGTGAGACTTCTGTCAAACGTCAAGTTTCCGATAATCTCGAACCCAAATCCGATAAGTGTCTGTTCGTGGGATATCCTAAAGAGACAAGAGGATATTACTTTTACAACCCATCAGAAAACAAAGTGTTTGTTGCCCGCAATGGTGCTTTCTTAGAAAGAGAATTTGTCTCCATGAGAAGCAGTGAGAGTAAAGTACAACTCGAAGAAATTCGAGACTCACCTACAGTTACAGAACCCGTGACGGAAGACCAAACAAGCTCTCAAAGAGTTGGCAAGCTTGAAACATAACAGACTCAACGTAGATCTAGTAGGATTCATCATGAGCCCGAGAGATATGGATTTCTCGTGTCTAATGATGATGATGTGAAATTCATAGATGATGAACCCACGTCCTACCAAGATGCTATGAAGAGTCCCGACTCTCAGAAATGGTTAGAGGCCATGAGAGCCGAGATGCAATCCATGAAAGAGA
Organism: Juncus inflexus; assembly: GCA_024447665.1. Lineage (NCBI taxonomy): Eukaryota > Viridiplantae > Streptophyta > Magnoliopsida > Poales > Juncaceae > Juncus > Juncus inflexus. The sequence continues at coordinate 6,082,302 of JAJHPC010000014.1, read as the reverse complement.
ATCAAGTTTGGAATTTGATTGACCCATCCGAAGGCTTGAAGACCATCGGACGTAAGTGGGTCTTCAGGAAGAAGACTGACTTGGATGGAAAGGTACAAACCTACAAAGCAAGGCTTGTGGCGAAAGGTTTCAAACAAGTTCATAGTATTGACTATGATGAAACTTTCTCACCTGTAGCTATGCTTAAATCCATCAGAATTCTGTTAGCCACAGCAGCATATTGTGACTATGAAATATGGCAAATGGATGTCAAAACAGCTTTCCTAAACGAAAATCTGACCGAGGACGGGCATATGATGCAACTCGAGGGTTTTGTTAATCCTAAGAATTTTGGTAAGGTTTGCAAGCTTCAGAAATCCATCTATGGATTGAACCAAGCATCTCAAAGTTGGAACCTTCGTTTTGATGAAGTCATCAAAAGTGTTGGTTTTACCAAAAGTGAAGGTGAGCCTTGTGTTTACATGAAGTTCAGTGGGAGCACGTTAGTGTTCCTGGTGCTTTACGTAGATGACATATTACTCATGGGAAATGACATCCCTACATTATTGAACGTCAAGAAATTGTTGGGAGATAGTTTCTCGATGAAAGACCTGGGAGAAGCCTCCTACGTGCTAGGAATCAGGATCTATAGAGATAGATCTAGAAGGCTTATAGGTCTGAGTCAAAGTACATACATAGACAAGGTAATGAAACGGTTCAGAATGCAAGAATCCAAGAAAGGATTTTTGCCCTTGTCACATGGCGTGTCTCTCAGTAAGACATAGTGTCCTACAAGTGAGCAGGAACGAATACGCATGACTAAGATCCCATATGCTTCGGCTATAGGATCTATCATGTATGCCATGATATGTACTAGACCGGATGTGTCATACTCATTGAGCGCAACAAGCAGGTTTCAGTCTAATCCAGGTGAAAGTCACTTGATAGCTGTTAAAAGAATCCTTACGTACTTACGAAGAACTAAGGACCTGTTCCTAGTCTATGGAGGTCAGGAAGACGAGCTCGTTGTAAAGGGTTACACCGACGCGAGCTTCCAGACAGACTCAGACGATTTTTGATCGCAATCAGCTTATTTATTTTGCCTAAATGGAGGCGCAGTGACATGGAACAGTTCGAAACAATGTACTGTGACAGATTCTTCAACGGAAGCAGAGTATATAGCCGCTGCAGAACCGGCGCTAAAGAAGCTGTTTGGATAAAGAACTTTTTGGAGGAGCTAAGAGTAGTTCCTAGTATCTCGGAACCAGTGGATCTATATTGTGACAACAATGGAGCGATCGCACAAGCAAAGGAACCGAGATCTCACCAAAAGTCCAAGCACATACTGCGACGCTTCCATCTGATCAGAGAGATCATACAAAGGGGTGATGTTAAAATGTGTAGAGCGCCATCGGACGACAATGTCGCCGATCCAGTAACTAAACCACACCCACAAGCAAAGCATGAGGGTCATGTGAGATCTATGGGCATAAGATGCTTAGAATTGGCCTAGTGCAAGTGGGAGACTGTAGGATTAGGGCCCTAGGCCAAATGTATTTGTGCTAGGAAATGGATTATGTATTAAGACATTATTATTTTGTTCAATAAAGCTTGTTTCTTATATATATCTGTGTGTATGGGTTGTAAATGTAAATCTTATATCAACCAAGAATGACACTCCGGGTTCACGTCATCAGAATACGTGATTATGATAGTAGAACTGTGAACCAACGAATGTCATTCCAAACTGTCCCTGGTGATATTTAGGATGTTTATAGAGATAGACATACTTCATGTAAGAAGCTACATATCCACACTAGTATATTCGCAGACTGGATGATCATGTTCTGCTGATTATGGACATTGAGATATCAAGTCTGGAATATAGGTACGTGTTAGGGCACACGTACCGGACTGACCACACTATGAGAATATGCATTGTATATATCATTAGTGATTCTCATATGAATAGTGTGCTTGTTCCTACGACCTGAGGTCATCATGGATTCCTGTATGTGCAACTGCATACTTTAATATGAACCTACGTCTTCCGTAACAGGATGATTATTAAGGTCATCATTAGGTATGCACTGAATCATGATGAGGAATGTGAGTGACCAAGATGGAATTTGTTCCTCTCGACAAGAGGGAGATATCTCTGGGCCCCCTGATGAACTAGGACTAAAGGAAATGCATGGCCGTGCTCAAAATGGATTAACATGTGTTGTTAATATCATTTTGTATTTACTCAGTCTAATTCTCGACCAGGAAAGAGACTTTGATCAAACTCAAGGATGACATATTACCGTGCCTTGTGATCAAGACATATATCATAGAACAAAAGAAATAAGCAAATGTCTATTTAGATAGGTTTATGATCGCTGATCATTTTATTTAACATGGGTAGTCATGACATCAAAATAGAGGTTACTCATGACTTACGATCTTTAGAAGATCGTTGTCAGCATTAAATGGAACCTCTACGGTCACACAATGAACTCCGTTCGTACGGGATGAATATGCCTCAAAACAGTTATACATATGATGTATAAATTGGTGAACAAAATAATCAATTATTGGATAATTGATTGAACAAAACAGTGACATTCCGTTGGCAACGGAATAGTTCCATTCCCATGGAAACTATAATAAGCTTAGCTACCAAGTATTTCGTTATGGAAATACCTATTCCGTTGGCAACGGAATAGGCCCAGATTAGGATTTTAGTTATGGTAACTGAGCAATCGTTCGCCTCTCTCTCTAGTATAAATAGAAGGGTAGAGCCTCTCTATTCGATACACAATTCAGAAGCCTTAGAGGCCATCTATTACACAGAAAAGAGAGAGAAAGTTTTGAGAGATTTTCGGAAAGTATTTCCGGACTTGTCTAGCCAAGTCCGGTTATTCCGTTAGTCTGAAGTTCGCGTGAATACGAGTAGAGGTTCTCTATCTTGAGAAATTGCGAGCAATTGATCTTCATCCCTAGGAGAAGCAAGGAGGTCGCGAGTCGAGCTTCAGGAAGGAGAAGGTTGTAAGTCAGAAAAGTTCAGACCTACATCCGTTCTTCGTCTCGCGGATCAGGAAGATCCGATGTATAAATTTTAATAGTTAATCTCGTACTTTTATTCCCTTAACGTAGATCCTAGGACGGATTAAATCCATAAGTTCCGCTGTGCATGTAACATACATGGCTATGGATTTCCCAACACTTCTTACCTGAATTATGTCTATCTCTATAAACATCCTAGATATCACTAGGGACAGTTTAGAATGTCATTCGTTGGTTCACAGTTCTACTATCAGAATCACGTATTCTGATGACGCGAACTCGAAGTGTCATTCTTAGTTGATATAAGATTCACAACCCATACACACAGATATATAAGAAACAAGCTTTATTAAATAAATAATAATGTCTTAATACATAATCCATTTCCTAGCACAAATACATTTGGTCTAGGGCACTAATCCTACAGTCTCCCACTTGCACTAGGCCAACTCTAAGCATCTTATGCCCATAGATCTCACATGACCCTCATGTTTGGCTTGCGGGAGTAGTTTAGTTAATGGATCGGTGACATTGTCGTCCGATGGCACTCTACACATTTTAACATCACACCTTTGTATGATCTCTCTGATTAGATGGAAGCGACGCAATCTTGGACTTTTGGTGAGATCTCGGTTCCTTTGCTTGTGCGATCGCTCCATTGTTATCACAATATAGATCCACTGGTTCCGAGATGCTCCAAAATGTTCTTTATCCAAACAGCTTCTTTAGCCGCTGCTGCAGCGGCTATATACTCTGCTTTCGTTGGAGAATCTGCTACAGTACATTGCTTGGAACTCTTCCATGTCACTGTGCCTCCATTTAGGAAAAATTAATAACCTGATTGCGATCTAAAGTCATCTGAGTCTGTCTGTAAGCTTGCGTTGGTGTGACCCTTTAAAATCAGCTCGTCTTCCATACCTCCATAGACTAGGAACATGTCCTTAGTTCCTCCTTAAGTACTTAAGGATTCTTTTAACAGCTATCAAGTGACTTTCGCCTGAATTAGACTAAAACCTACTTGTTGCGCTCAATGAGTATGACACATCTGGTCTAGTACATATCATGGCATACATGATAAATCCTATAGCCAAAGCATATGGGATCTTATTAATGCGTCTTCGTTCCTACTCACTTGTAGGACATTGTGTCTTACTGAGAGAAACGCCATGTGACAAGGGCAAAAATCTTTTCTTGGATTCTTGCATTCTGAACTGTTTCATGACCTTGTCTATGTATGTACTTTGACTCAGACCTATAAGCCTTCTAGATCTATATCTATAGATCCTGATTCCTAACACGTAGAAGGCTTCTCCTAGGTCCTTCATCGAGAAATTATCTCCCAACCATTTCTTGACATTCAATAATGCTGGGACGTTATTTCCCATGAGTAATATGTCATCTACGTAAAGCACCAGAAATACTACCGTGCTCCCACTGAACTTCATGTAAACACAAGGCTCACCTTCACTTTTGGTAAAACTAAAACTTTTGATGACTTCATCAAAGCGAAGGTTCCAACTTCGAGATGCTTGCTTCAAACCATAGATGGATTTCTGAAGCTTGCAAACCTTACCAGAATTCTTAGGATCGACAAAACCCTCAGGTTGCATCATATGCACGCCCTCGGTCAGATTTCCATTTAGGAAAGCTGTTTTGACATCCATTTGTCATATTTCATAGTCATAATATGCTGCTAAGGCTAATAAAATTATGATGGATTTAAGCATAGCTACAGGTGAGAAAGTTTCGTCATAGTCAATACCATTAACTTATTTGAAACCTTTCGCCACAAGCCTTGCTTTGTAGGTTTGTACATTTCCATCCATGTCAGTCTTTTTCTTAAAGACCCACTTACATCCGATGGTTTTCAAGCCTTCGGATGGATCAATCAAATTCCAAACTTGATTGTCATGCATAGATTGCATCTCGGCTCTCATGGCCTCTAACCATTTCTGAGAGTTAGGACTCTTCATAGCATCTTGGTAGGACGTGGGTTCATCATCTATGAATGACACATCATTATCATTAGACATGAGAAATCCGTATCTCTCGGGCTCATGACGAATCCTACTAGATCTACGTTGAGTCTGCTGTGTTTCAAGCTCACCAACTCCTTGAGAGCTTGTTTGTTCCTCCATCATAGGTTCTACAACTATAGGTGGGTCTCGAATTACTTCGAGTTGTACTTTGCTCCCACTGTTTCTCATAGAGACAAACTCTCTTCCCAAGAAGGCTCCATTGCGAGTAACAAACACTTCGTTCTCCGATGGTGTTGGGAAATCCACATCCATGTACGTTACATGCGCAACGGAACCTATGGATTTAACCCGCCCTAGGATCTACGTTAAGGGAATAAAAGTACGAGATTAACTATTAAAATTTATTCCTCGGATCTTCCTGATCCACGAGACGAAGAACGGATGTTGGTCTGAACTTTTCTGACTTGCAACCTTCTCCTTCCTGAAGCTCGACTTGCGACCTCCTTGCTTCTCCTAGGGATGAAGATCGATCGCTCGCAAGTTCTCAAGATAGAGAACCTCTACTCGAATCCACTCAAACTTCAGACGTACGGAATAACCGGACTTGGCTAGACAAGTCCGGAAATACTTCTCGCAAATCTCTCAAAATTTTCTCTCTCTTTTCTGTGTAATAGACGGCCTCTAAGGCTTCTTGAATTGTGTGTCGAATAGAAGGAGGCTACCCCTTCATTTATACTAGAGAGAGGGATGAAAGAATAGTAACTTTCGTTAAGGAAACAAATCCTGCCTGCCGCGTGAACAGTAATTCCTGCTTCGAACGGACCATCGTTTCCATATAAAAGATGTTTTTTCGCCAAGCAAATCAGCACATACCATATGTGTTCCGTTCGAATGCGTGAACAGTAATTCCTGTGCGTGAACAGTAATTCCAGCACAATCAAATATCCAATATTTGATTTAATCTTTTGCCCATTTATACATCACATGTATAACTGTTATTGAGGTATTTTCATCCCGTACGAATGGAGTTCATTGTGTGATCGTGTAGGTTCCATTTAATGCTGGCAACGTTCTTCTAAAGATCGTAAGTCATGAGTAACCTCTAGACTGATGTCATGACTACCCATGTTAAATGAAATGATCAGCGATCATAAACCTATCTGAATAGACATTTGCTTATTCCTTTTGTTCTACGATATATGTCTTGATCACAAGGCATGGAAGTATGTCATCCTTGAGTTTGATCAAAGTCTCTTTCCTGATCGAGAATTAGATTCAACAAATACAAAATGATATTAACAACACATGTTAATCCATTTTGAGCATGGCCATGCATGTTATTAGGTTCATATTAAAGTATGCAGTTGTACATACAGGAATCCATGATGACCTCAAGTCGTAGGAACAAGCACACTATTGATATGAGAATCACTATTGATATGTGTTTCCTAACACGTACCTATATTCCAGACTTGATATCTCTATGTCCATGATCAGCAGTACATGATCATCCAGCCTGCGAATATACTAGTGTGGATATGTAGCTTCTTACCTGAAGTATGTCTATCTCTATAAACATCCTACATATTACTAGGGATAGTTTAGAATGTCATTCGTTGGTTCAATGTTCTACTATCAGAATCATGTATTCTGATGACGCGAACCCGAAGTGTCATTCTTGGTTGATATAAGATTCACAACCCATACACACAGATATATAAGAAACAATATTTATTAAAAAAATAATAATATCTTAATACATAATATATTTTCTAGCACAAATACATTTAGCTTAGAGTATTAATCCTATAAATTCATCATTTTTTGTAAGGCATCCATCGCGATCATGAAAAGTAGCGGAGAAAGCGAGTTGCCGTGACGCATGCCTCGTTTGTCTTTGAAACTTTTCGACCGAAGTGCATTGATGTGGACCGATGATTTAGAGGTGATGAAGAAAAAAAGAAAAGTTTTTTAAAGACATCATGTGAAAAAAGATAAAAATAAAAAAATTTATCAGGTGACTATCGGGTACACTCCTCTAGACATCCTTGTAAAATTATCATGATATTTGAAATCCGGTAGCTCAATCACAGGTTTCAAACTCCAATTAAAAAATCAGATTGCAAATTGGACCTCTACCAATTAAAATAGATAAACATAAGCAACAGCAACTAGTCATGAACTAGTGCACTGAAATGGCTTCTCTCCTTCCAGCACAACCCTCCCGCTTCTTCAGCTCAAATCACACTCCAAAGACGAATGGCAATTCATTTCCTCTCTACCATTTCCCAAAGCTCAAATTCTTCAAAGCAATCAGTGTGTATCCGTCAGATGATTCGCTTTCTAGCATAGTAGATGATAATCCCAACATGCCTGACTCCGTAAAGCTCGCCTTCGCCAAGGCTGCTGCTTACAGAAAGAACAAGCTTTCTAAGCAAAGCGAGGAAGTGGAGAAAGCCTTAGAAAAATCTGGAACAAGCTCTGGTACGATTGTGGTGGTTCTGTTTGTTCGTATTGATTTAATTCCTTGTGTTAATTGGACGCTTGAATGGGAGTAGTGGTTATTAACAAAATCTCAATTCTAATGGATCAATCCAAAATTCCAATAAATTCTTCACCAAATTTAAGCGCCAAATTAATCATCTCCAAACTGGGAAGGATGAAGTTTCTTGATTTTTCTTGGATTATTTGGATTTTTGGGTAATTCATTCATAAAACACAGAACAGAAGCAAGAAAAATAATTGGGTCAGAGACATTTTTGCTAACTATTACCTTTAGAATACTAATTTTACTTCTAAGTTATATTTTCTTTTGCATGTCCAATTACTAGGTGACACTGTGCACGATTCTAGGGTTTCAGAAGGGTCTGATGACAAATTTCCTGCGGCAGAGATTATTTATGGTGATCCCACCAACTTTGGAAATTTACAGCCCAGAATTGAGCAATCAGAAAATAATGTCGAGACAGAAGGTATATTGAGTTATTAGTGCACAAAATGGTATATTGATAAATCATATATTTAAAATGGTACAAATACACAAGATTTTATTACTATACAAGATTTAGTCTAGAAAATTTTATTTATTTAGCATTACTTATATTTGGCACGATCAATAATCAGATGGAGCTATGCAAGATTCAAGGATATCAGAGGGATCCAATGGTAAAAATCAACAACCAAGCTTTGAGCAATCAAAAGATGATATTAAAACAGAGGATATATATGAACCAAAGGTCTCAACATGGGGTGTTTTTCCAAGGCCAAGCAACATCTCTAAAGCGGTACGAGAAACATGTATTCGTGGTAAACCAATCATATTAGCTTATCACATATACATTTTTGGGTTAGCCCGTACATATGTTTCTCTTACCACCTTTTAGTGAGAGGAAGACAAGCATGTTTTCCTAAAATTTAGTTTCTCTTTTTATATATCTGATGACCATGAAATATGAATACAATATAATATTAATGCAATGCATTGCATTGCAGTATAATACAATATAACATAATATAATTTCAGTATGGTGGAGGCAGAGTGATAAGGCCAGGTGAAGCTCTTGAGACGGAAGAAGATAAAAAGGAAAAAGAGAGAAGGAGTAAAGAACTAATTGCTGCTTATGAAAGTAGAATTAAAAAGGGTTTGGTTGTCGATCCAAAAATCAAAGCTGAATGTGAAACGGTATATATTTTTGTACGTTTATATTTAGGAAAAATACTTTGAATTCCTAAAATAAGTTTCTTTTTTCCCTCTTAATTTCTGTACAAGGCATTAAATGAAGGAAGTGATTTGATGGATCGAGGTAGACTAAGACAAGCAATTCCGTTCTTTGAAAAAGTAACGAATGAAATGATCTTTGAGGTATATCTATTTTGTTTTAATTTGGTTATATTAACTTTATGATAAGATCTTTCTTTAATACTTACTAAACTTTTACTTTTGATTAAATTTCATATTATCAGAGTAAACTTCATGGAATGGCTGCATTCCAGTTAGCTGTTTGTCTTGATTCACTTCAAAGGTATATTCTCTTTTCTGGAAAAGAAAAGAAATAATATAATTGAAGCTGATTAGGAATACTATACTTTTCATTTGATTTTTGTTTAGGTCAAGTGAAGCTAAAGTTATGTATGAAAAGCTTAAAAATCATCCGAACTACGAAGTCAACACAAAGGCCAGGCATTTTTTTTTCAGTTTTGAGGTAATTTTAATTTCATATATTAATCTTATTTTGCTCAGAAAATTTGTTCAGTTAATTGATCTCATTCAAGGTTAATGAAGAAAGGCAGTATTTTATTTTTATCTTGTTCCTATATTATCCTGCAAGATCTCAAAGGATCACATATATACCCTTACAAAATGGGAAATGTCATAGATACCCCTCCTTTCATGTTTAACCCTATAGAACATGACATGAGTCCAGTTAAGAAATGATTTCATTTGTATGCATGTATTTGTTAAATACTAAGATATTACTTGTATCTCTATGGAAATTAGTTTAATACCCCTATACAAACTTAGGTGTTGTGGCCCTGTGTGTACGTATTTGTGCAAGGCACAATTTCATCTATATCCCTATAAAATACATGTATGTCATTGTAAAATTGAAATTATCATGTATACCCTACAAAAATAATATACAAGAAATTGACTTATGGTAGACGTCTAATTAATACATAATTTCATTTTTGCTTCTGAGAAACTGAAAATAGCATTATAGTACAGAGGATCAAAAATCACTTCACTTTATACCCTGTGAAATTTTTAGAAAAATATGCATCTTCGCAGCAAAAATGAAGCATTATGGCTTTGAGTGCACTTATTTGTTTTAACTTTTAAGGCATAATTTTTGTCCCTATAAAACATCAAACCATCATGTATATTCTTGTAAAATGTAATTTTGTATGTATAACCCTATAAAACATGAGAAATTGATTTTGTATGTATAACCCTATAAAACATGAGAAAGTTGACAATCTTACATATGTCCTTTTAAAACATAATTTAATTTGTACCCATGCAAAATAATATTCATAGCACGAAAACATAAGAAAATATCAACTATCATTATCTTTTTTTAGGTAAAATATCATCTTTATCTCTCTCAATCATCTATATAAATAAAGGGCCTGTTTGATTTGATGTACTTAAGAATAATTGTCTTTAAAAATTAAAAATACATTTAGTTGATAATGCATGCCATGTATCTTGAAAATGCATGTTACATGTTTGATTTCATGAATTATAAATTTTTGCATTTAGAAAGTTGATTGATTTTTGTTGTAAAATCTTGGATTTGGTGTAAATAATAATAGTTAGTTGATATAATTATTCCGGTGCGTATCTCATATAACCCGTTATTCCATCTTTAGTGACCTGCATTTAACTATGGTAAATAAGAAATATAATTATTCTTTTATGATTACATCTTTAATTAAAAAAAATTACCTTATGCCAAAATTGCTGAAAACCCCCTACATTATTGAAAATTGCAAAAAAGCCCTTGCATTATTGCCAAATTGCAAAAAACCCATACCGGTAATTGAAAAATGACTTGTTAGTTTTCTACTCTAATTATTAAAAAAATATTAAACTTTAATTAATCTCTCTCTCATTTTAAAAAACTCAAATTCTTAAAGTTGAATTAAAAATTCTTGAAAGTAAAAAAAATCAAAGTTTAATTAATTTCTCGCTCACCTTGAACAACAATCTTAAAAGTATTTTTAAAGTTTAATTAAAAATCTTAATCAAATTTAAGAAATGTTATTTCAAATAAGATAATAAGATATTGAAGGGAGAAAGATGTTAATTAACTAGAAAATTTTATGAGAGAGAAATGTTAATTAATATTAAAATATGTTTTTTAAGTAAGTAATGTATGAAAACATACGGCAATAACTCCCAACTAACCCTAGTCACTTTTTTGCTTTTTCAGCAATAATGTAGGGTCTTTTTTGTGATTTCCAATACTGCAGGGGCTTTTTGACAATTTCCAATAATACAGGATTTTTTTTTTGCAAATTCCCCTAAAAGGAGTGATATCTTTTCAATAAAAGAAGTATTTATTGCAAAATTAAACCATACTAGAATATATTGACATTGTGAATAAAAGAGCAATAACAATTCATAGACTAAGAGTGTGACATAAAAAAACAATTCATAGACTAAGAGTTTGAAGAAATTCAAAACTGATTGAGTTTAGGGGCGGGCATTCGGTCGATTCGGTTCAAACCGAACTGAATAAATATAGAACTGATTTCTTATTCGGTTGAACCGAATAAAAAATAAATATCCTTTAATTTTATAATTTTTTAAGAACAAAAATTATTCTAACTTAAATTAAGAGTACAACTAGATCAATTAAACTCATGATTAATTTATTTTAAATATGATTTTTTATTTTAAAGATGAAAATTTGAACAAAACATAAAGAAATAAGAAAATAATAACGTATATCGGTTCGGTTTATTCGGTTTTTCCAAATCAAAACCGAACCAAACCGTTTAAATCAAATAATCTCAATTTTCAAACCGAACTGAACCGGATAAACCGAAAAACCGAACCGATTAAACCGAATTCGACCGGTTCGGTTCGGTTCCCGAATAAACCGAACCATTTGCCCATCCCTAATTGAGTTGCCATTTGATTCAGGATATGAAAATTAATTTAATAATCTTGACGCTCAATTAAAAGGAAGAAATATAAAAAATATCAACAAAATCATAAATTGGACTCGGACAATATATGAATTTAATGGCTAATTAATTAAAAGCTGAATGACATTGCTGCAGATTTTTTTTTAGGTATAAACCTTTCAACTGTAAACTGTAAATAAAACTCACTTCATTACTCCAAAAAAAAATCAAATAATTCTTTTAACTAATGAATTATGAACTCTAAATTTATTTTTCTAGGAGTTGAATTTAAACCCTCAATATTATTTCTCCTACCGATTTTAAGTATGTGTGGCTGACTCTTCGTCTTGTTCTTTCGTCAATTACCCACCAAACTATCCAAATTAAACATATATGACACCATTTCAAAGCACAGTGAATATACTTGTAATTCGTAAAATAGACTGTCTTTTTATTTCTTTAACCAAGTTGCATATTTTGTTCTATTTTCAATCCAGGCCATGGATTTCATGAAGGTGAAATCTTCATACCTGTCCAAAACAACTGGATATGAAACATACTTCGATTCATTTGTGGAAGGGAAAAATGTTTATGCTGCTATAAAAGCCACACAAGAAGAAGATGATTCCCCTGGATTTAACCAAATATTGCCTTATATTGTATTTATGGTTTCCCCTATTTTTGTTGTGCTTTTAATTGCTGCAAGAAAATAGTTCAGTTATAGAGGGGAAAATATTTATTTATGGTATAAATATCCCATAAGCCCTAATATTTTCATTATTGTATATAATGTTTTTGTTTTCATTTGTTTTACATTATTGCTTGCATTACAAAATGGGAGTTGTCACTGGTGATATATGTATTATATATATTTTGTTTTCAAAGAAACGTGGGATGAGTTAGTGCTCAATGGATGCATGGAAGTAAAATTGATTGATGTTAAGTCGAAATCAGGATAAATTGTACATATTAAGTAGAAAGCATAACAAGTAATATTAATTAGCATTAGGGTTAGGAACATCATTTACATGCTGAAGAAAAAAGAAGGGATTGATAGGGAAAGAGGAAGTACGCAGCCTAGTTGGACCGAAATAAGACGAAGCTTTTTATCACTTTGTTGCTTGAAAGTGATTTTGGGCCGGGTGAAATGAGCGGCCCAGAAGCCTAAAAACCACAACTTTACACCGGAATTTTTTTTATACCATTTTCATCAAAAAGAAACCAACAAATACCACCCCTTTAAAAAAAAATTCTGAGAAAAAATTAATTTTTTTTCTATTCCGCCAGTGGAAGTGACGGAACACGTAAATTTTTCCCCTGTTCCACCACTACTAGTGGCGGAACACATTTTTTTTATTAATTAATCTCGTTTTGGAAAAATTATAAAATCTACATGTTCCACCACTACTAGGGCGGAACAAAATCTGTTCTGCCACTAGTAGTGGCGAAAATGGTAGATACCCCGTTATTTTGAAAACAGTGGCATTTGCTGGTTTATTTTGAAAAAAAATTGTATATAAAAAAAAGTCTTTACGCCGATCGAAACCTATAAGAAATTAGATTTGTTTTTGTCTTTCTTTTCTAATTTAATAACCAACTGGTTCGGGACCCTCCTCTAGGCTTTATTCTAAAAAAGGAGAAATAAAAAAAAAGGCGAATGCAACCTAGTTTCATCCTCACTCAAGGTCAAGGCACTCTACTCCGCACAAGAGCTCGCTTCAGGCGGCATAAAAATTACACCTCCAATAGCGACGGAAAGAAATAGGGAAAAAAGAAAACGAAACAAAAGAATAAAAAATATGAAATGAAAAATACAGTGAAATTGAATGAAATTACGACGGGGTAGAGTACGCCAAAATCACAATGAAATTTATATATATTATTTTTTCGCCTTCTATATATTGTTTTCACCGTTTTATACATATTTTTTTGTGCATTATTTACTCTCTGAAATTTTTATATATTGTTTTTTCACTTTTTAATATCTTTTCTATATATTGTTTTCATTGTTAATATATATATTGTTGACAAAAATGAATTATATTATTATTTTTTTTTTAATTTTATACATTGTCTATTAGCTAATATACTGTCACCGTGCTGCATGAGGGAAACTCCGTTGTGATATATCAGGTCCCAATAATTAATGTGGGACAAAAAACAATTTTCATTCAAAATAAGAAATGGTAATTCTTTTGAAGAATACTTCTTGCAAATTCGTAACTTCTCCTATTTTTTTTTTCTTTTTGGAAGAATATTTGTTATTTTAATGTTATGTAACTTCTTTTAATTCATTTATAGTGCTTATTAATTTCTTGTGTTTGCAAGTTTGTGTAGAAGTTTAGCATAACGAGAGAAATTGATTGTAACTTAGTTATGCGGTTCGTTGAGCTATGTATGTAAATATCAAATTATTTCCAATCAATATGATATGGTTTGTGTTTCAGTTGTAGTCAAGCAACTCAGATGCAAGCGCAGAGTTTGACTGAATTTACTGAGGGGTCGAATAAATTTTTTCCTATTGATTAACATTGTATAAAAATTTTGGGTGACCAAATGAATAGAAATACATATATTTTAAAAAAAAATCTACTAAAGCACTATTAATATATACTACCCGTCAAAATTTTGGAGGGCCCATAACCCCAAAGATACTGAAACTTTTTGAAACTTCATATTGTTTTGAGTTTAGAATTAAATTTTAATCAGTTCAATAATACATATTTGGATTAAGTTAGATCCCGATTCAAATGGGACAAGCATGTTTCTACATTGAGATGGTGTCTAACAGGCCGGGAAAGTAAGTGAATGATGTATAACTGTTAAATTAGTAACAATACATTAATATCTTAACACTATTCAACGCATTGACTAGATTCAAACCATTGCTCCAGTTTGACCCGTTTGAAATTTGAACGTTAGATCTATATTCGAATTCAAATAACCCATGATTCCATGTGGAAACAGATTGCAGTGTGCTCTGGGCCCTTCTGCCAGTGCAATCAATAAACAAAATAATGGGATAACTTACATCAAAATTTCCCACAAGTTAGGATCAAAATTTTCAGCTCGTTTACAAACCCGTTACTAACCGAATCGGAACCTGTAACCAGTGAAAGCACAGAAGGCTGCAGAAGTGTTCACGTGTGGCACGCAACTCCAATTCAAACCTTGTCGATCGGAACAAAAAAGACTTTCATAAAATCTAAAGGGAAATTTACAAAAAAAAAAACACTATCTTCTCTGATTATTACAAATAATATCCTGTATTTTCATTTATTACAAATATACCCTGTGAGAAATATTTTCTTTACAAATATCCTCCTCCATCCATTTAAAGTTTATTTTTTTAAAAATGACAAAAATATCCTCACCTAAAAGAAATTAAATAAAAATAAATTAAATTAAATAAACATAAAATAAATAAAAATATAACGAAATAATTATTTAAAAAATAAAATTGATTAAATATAAATAAAATTAATTAAAATAAATAAAATTTAAAGAATAAAAATAAATAAAAAAGTTTAAAAACAAAAATTATTAAATAAAAATAAAAATTATTAAAGAATAAAATATTATAAAAATTATTAAAAAAGTATTCAATAAAAATTAATTAAAATAACAAATTAAACAAAATAAAATAATTAAAAATCTAGAAATAATAAAGTAAAAATATGGTAATGATAATCGAAAATAGAAAATAGAAAATAAATAATTAAACAATATTAAATAATAATTATTATTATTTATTATTGACACATGAAATCATCATTAACAGTGGTGGAACTTTACAGAAATTGGGGGTGCATCTAGCATGCCCCCCACTCCAAGATTTTGACAGAATAGTACATATCAATAATGCTTCGTTAATTTTTTTCGAAATACATGCATTAAATAGAATTTTTTGTATCAATATTTTTTTGTATTGACATAAAAAACCTTCTTTTATATTAAATAGAATTTTTTGTATCAATAATTTTTATTTTTATTTATTTTAATTATTATTATTTTAATTATTTTTTGTTTTTATTTTTATTTAATTTTTATTTAACTTAATTATTTTCTACTTTGTAACTCTTTTATTTTTTTAATTATTTTTATTTATTTTATGTTTATTTAATTATTTTGGGAAATTTTAAAAGAGGGGATTTTTGTGAAATTTAGATGGAAATTATTTAATTATTTATTTTATGTTTTTTCTGAAATTTAATATTATTTATTATTTATTTTCTATTTCCTATTTAATTATTTCTATTTGTATTTTATTATTTCTAGCTTTTTAATTATTTTATTTTGTTTATTTAATTATTTAATTATTTTAATTATTTTTTTATTGAATACTTTTTTAATACTTTTTATTTTTTAATTATTTTTATTTTTATTTAATTATTTTTGTTTTTAAACTTTTTTATTTATCTTTATTATTTAAATTTTATTTATTTATTTAAATTAATTTTATTTCTATTTAATTAATTTTATTTTTAAATAATTATTTAGTTATATTTTTATTTATTTTATGTTTATTTAAATTAATTTATTTTTATTTAATTTCTTTTAGGTGAAGGTATTTTGGTCATTTTTAAAAAAAATAAACTTTAAATGGATGAAAAAATGGATGGAGAGGATATTTGTAAAGAAAACATTTCTGACAGGGGGTTATTTGTAATATTAAGAAAAGATAGGATTTTGTTTTTGTAAATTTCTCAAATCTAAACAATGAAGTTGGCGCACGAAGGAAATTATTAGATGAGTATGGATGCCTAATTAAAAAATGTGTGGCATACAACTAACTAACCATTTAAAAATGTATTGTTTAAAAAATAGGGATAATTTTATATATGCCACTACAAAAACTCGAAATATCATATTTGTCATTATAAAAACTTAAATATCATATTTGCCATCATAAAAACTTAAAAATATCATATATGCCATTATAAAATCTAAAATATCATATTTGCCATTACAAAAACTTAATATATCAAATTTTCCATTAAATTTACTTAAAACTTAACACCATTTATTTTTTCCGTTAAAATTAACAGATCCAATCTTATAATTACCATTATATCCCTAAATTCATTTCATGAATTAGATTCATATTAAACATCTCTCTCTCTCTCTCTTCATGATTTAGATTCATATATAAAGCAAAAAAAAATTCTTTCAAAGTAAAAAGAATTTGATATGAGAGAAATGAATTGATTATTTTTTTGAATAATTTTTTCTCTCATGTCAAATTATTTTGACTAACAGATTAAAGTGAAGATTATTTTTGTTTATATATGAATTTCAATCACGGAGAGAGAGAGAGAGAGAGAGAGAGAGAGAGAGAGAGAGAGATCATCAAATGAATTTTTAATGTGAAATATAATTCATTATCTAAATTTAGGGGCATAATGATAATTATAAAATTGGACCGTTAATTTTGGGTGATTTTAAGTTTTGAGTAAATTTGATGGGAAATATTATATATTAAGTTTTTGTAATGGCAAATATAATATTTAAGATTTTGTATTGGCATATATGATATTTTTAAGTTTTTACAATGGCAAATATGCTATTTAAGTTTTTATAATGATAAATATGATATTTTGAGTTTTTATAATGGCATATGTAAAATTATCCCTAAAAAATAAAGCTATTTAAAAATGTCCCATTTGAAGGAGAGAAAAATAATCCTAATATTCCACCATCAAAGTTGATGCAACCGAGTCAGCATCAACTTCTTATATCAACCTTATTCAAAGTGGTAAAGATTTTATATGCCCAAGTCTCATGTGTCCTTTTGATTTTTCTTTTGAGTATATATGGTATTGTTTTAAAGATATTTTTAGACAACCCATTATTAGTGGAAACTTCCTAAATATCAATTATATTAAATTAGTTTTTTAAGTTTTCAAATTTGAGAAATCTTCTATAGTTCAAGAAGTGCATATCGCTTGAATTAGAAATATTCGGCAGCATTGTTTTAATGAAAATTCCGTCATATCCCAAAACTGCCTTCACATCGCCCACATGTTGGAATATACATGAAGTAACATTGCCAGGTGAAAAAAATGGATTTTAGTTTAGGTGGTGATAACGATCCTCTAATTTTGAAAAATCAGGATGATTTTACATTAGAAAATGGAATGACATCCTATCACGTCACACCACATATAGACTAGTAGAGTTTAAGATTATTAATGCTAAAGTGAGTGTAATGATAATTTTTTTACAAGCTTTGCTTATTTAAATTTGCTCATTTAATTGTTAATGAAATTGCAAAAGTTTATATATTAAGGTTTAGTAATCCTAAATTCTACTAACCTCCTTGTGGTGCGATGTTATAGGATGTCATTACATTTACAAAAGTAAAATCATCCCGATTTTTCAAAACCAGAAAATTATTTTTACTTATCAACTAAACTAAGACCGATTTTATTCACCCGTCAATGCTAATTGTCATTTGTTGCGTCATGCCGACGTCATGTGGGCGTTGTGAAGCCAATTCTGGGGCATGACAAAAAAAATTTATAAAGATTATATTTTTGTTTATCTGTATTCAATTTTCCTTGCTACAATTCATATATTTTTAATTATATCAGGAGTGTGCCAAACCAAATGTATATAATTATTATTATTTTTTTCTATTTTTGTTTATAGAGAATATATGCACACCAACTATTTTTGTAGGTTGTATTTATTTATCTAATATTTTGCAAATAATTTACATAAAAATTCGAGGGATGAAATTAATCATTATTTTGAATATATTATTATCAATTGAAATAAATTATTTTATATAAATATTTTCATTGACAATTTAAAAAGTATTATAGTCGTTAATATAGCACTTATAGCAATAATAGTTCATTTAATGTTCGTGCATTCACATATTTATAAATGTATCTCCTTATTTATTTTATTTTGAAATCACAATTTGTTTTATTGATATTCAGATATACTTCTTTGTATTTTTTAGATTCAATGTGTATATAATAATTACAATTAATATATTTATCTTAAAAAGCAAATATATACATTGAGTAATGTTACACAAAAAAAAATTCTCACTTGTTAAATTATCTTCATAAATTATTAAAATTGCATATTTATTAAATTCAAAGAGTTATGTTAATTACTTATTTATATTTTTTTATATGTTTAATATGTTAAAAGATATACTCTTTTGAGGATAGAAATCACATTAATAACATAAATCAGTCATGTTATGTCCATGGCTGTAGTCTTAACCATAGAGGATCAATGTGCATTCAAAATTTCTCCTTGCGCAATCACAATCACAATCACACCTAGGGAAATAATGACCCACCTCAGCCGTCCAGTCCACTTTCCAAGTCTTAAAAGCAAAATCCAGAAGAATTCTCTCTTTGCTCTGTTTTCTTTCTTCTCACTTTCCCCTTCCTTTCTCTTTCCTTTACTTCCATCTCACCACCTCCTTTTATCCAAAGCAAAACAAAACTGAAGATCGAAGATAGCAATCTTTACTTGTAGGCTAAAATTTCTCAATCTCCTTCACCATGGTTCAAAGGAAAGAACCCTCCAAAATTACCCCCAAAACTAAAGGAAAAACCAAGCCATACTCTTGTAATCATCGCCATGAGAGCCCAGTAAGTAAAGAAATAAGTTCTACTAGTTCAAACAAAAAGAAGATGAAGTATTTGCCGAACTACATGAGACCCACAAGCAGTTCAGATGCGAGGAAAGATTACTCGCAGGTAACTCGCCATAACTCTCCATCTGTAACTAGTTCAACTAAAACCTTTACGCCAAAAATAGTATCCTCTCTCCCGTCTATAACCTCAAAGAGAAATCCAGCAAAGCCTTTTCTAAAGAGAAACAAAAGCAAAATCCTTTTCCAACAATTACATCTGAACAGAGCAACATGTTCGTCAATTCTCAAAGATTCGAAATTTCCCAAGGCTTTGGATCTGAATCATGGTGGTACTGAATCTGACGGCACATCAGTTTTTCGAGTATGCCCTTACACTTACTGTTCGTTAAATGGTCATGCTCATGAACCTTTGCCTCCTTTGAAGAGCTTTTTGGCTTCCAAAAGGAAATTAATCAAGACCCAACAAAGCATGAAGCTCAAAGGGTTCTCTCCTTTTAGAAAAAAGGAACCAAAGAAGAGTGAGAAGGAGGTTTCTCCATTGATGCAAGAGATAGTCAATGATTTCATTGTAGAGATTTATGCTAGTGGTAAGGAGAAAATAGAGGAACCAGCAAAAATTGAAGAAAAGGATGTTAGTGAATGCCATGAAGCGGATAAAATTATTGGTAAAAGAGAACGGGAGGCTATATACACTGGTTTAGAACACAGTAGTGATTTCTCGATTGAAGAAATGGATGCTATGGTGAAATTTGTCGAGTATGTGAGTTGCGATCAGGGTTTAGGAGGTAAAGAAGAAGAGAAATGTTCTGATTTAATAGTAGAAGCAGAGACTGAAGAAAAGAATCCAGTTGGTTCAGACGAGAATAGTAAGAAGCTTGAGGGTTTTGAAGAATATTCTGATCATGTGGATTTCATGGAGTATTTAGATGTTTTCTCTGATAATCAGAGTTTCTCTTCTGAGTTCACTGATGGCGGATCGGATCGTAAATCACAAGAGACTGTACAAAAAGATGGAGTAGAAGAATCAGTTGAGGAGATAAAAGAAAGAGAGGAAGAGATTGAACCTGGTAAAGGAGTAGAACAGCTGATTGATTTCAAAGTCGATGAGAAGTCGGATAGTGAAATTCAAAACCAAATGGATCTGTGTTGTAATGAAGAAGGATTTGAAGGGGTGAAAGAGGATGATAAATCCAATTTGGTTGTAGATTTTGAAGAGAGAGACAATGGTATTGGGCGTGAAGAGGAAATTTCTGAAGAGAAAGAAGAGAGAAAGGAAGAGACTAATTCAAAAGTTGATCCCTTGTATTTAGGTAATATGAACTCAAACAACTCCTTGGAGGTAGAAAACACAAGTGAGGTCGAAATTCCAGCTCAAAAACTGAATTCCTCGGTAGCGTTAGGAAATACAAAAACATTGGATATTGAAGAATTACAATTAGCGTTTAGTAACATGGGTCTTGAGGGAGAGGACTTCTCCTTCGACCCCACATGTCAGAATCAGAAAACCCGATTAATATTCGCGAAAAGACGAGATGTCAAAGATGACGCAGAATATTTAAGAAAATTCAACCCTCGGGCTCCGAACTTCTTGGAGTTAGAAGCGGACCTGTCAGGTGAGAAGGTGGATTTGAGGCATCAGTCAATGGATGATAGGAAGAATGCAGAGGAATGGATGATTGACTACGCGCTTAGAAGAGCAGTGGATGAGCTGGCACCAGTGAGGAAGAAGAAGGTTCAGTTGCTTGTTGCGGCTTTCGAGACTGTCGTGCCTATACAGGGAGGCGGAGCCGGAGTCACTTGTAATTGACGGATTTAATTTCTTCTTAGAGGTAACAAAAAACATACTAATATGTACTTTCTTGCTACTAATCTGTTTATAGTTCAAGTTACTGTAATAGTAATCCCATTTACCTAAAAATTAAAATTCTAATTTCAATATTTTTTCTTTATCTTTTTTCATAGCTGAAGCTTGATACTAATCTGGAATGACGATAATATAACCTGATGGTAACTGCAATTTTAGTGCCAGGGACCAGCATTTGAGAAAGCTTGTTTAATTTGAATAAAGCATGTTTGAGATGGAGTGTTGAGCATTTACTAATTAAGTACTTGTGTTGTGTAAATCATGTAATTTTAGACATGTAAGGATTTCATAATTGTCGCAAATTAACTTGTGGTTGTTCATGGATATATCTTGAGGATTATACGGAATAAACAACATTTCTAATTCAATCAGGAAATGAAGATATGATAGTAGAAAATGTCTTTCACTATCAAGTTAATGCCACTCTACACTAAACATATATTTTTTTTTTTGGTTTTTCCGTAGTACCAAACAAAGTGCTGATAATATAATACAGTAGTAGGGACAAAACCTTCATGTCATTATATCTCCCACAGGCCACACCTCGCTGAATGATTATGCTAACCTCATCATTTTATTTAATTATACAATCTTTTAACTATCTTTTTGTCTGATAATTTCAATCTATTTGTATCTTTATATAAAAAATGAATAATAAAATATAGGCAGTATCACCATTCACAATCACATTACTGAACTTTTTCGTTTTTTTTGGTGGTGGGTTATAATAACCCTAAAAATCTTAAACCTGCTATTTTCAATAATCTAAGGGAGATAGCTAGAGGTGTACAAATAATTTTCTGACCCGTTCAACCCGTCCAACCCAACCCGACCCGACACATTTTTTGCGGGTTTTGAAGTTGTTTGATTGGGTCCGGGTTTGAATATTGAATAACCCGAAGTTATGGGTCGGGTTGCGGGTTTTAAGTTGTAAATCCATATTAACCTGACCCAACCCGTACATACCAAAATTATATATGGAGTATACTATATTCAATTTATTTGTTTCCTATTCTACATCAAATTTCTATGTTATATTATATTATTTAATTTTCAATTATAAATTTAACATAAAAGAATTATATATTATATATTTAGTTTCCAATTATAAACTTAACATTAAAAGACTTCTATACCGAGTATAATACATTTCACAAATAAAGACAAACCTTATAATCAGTCATTTATAATATTTTCACTTGAAGAAAAATAAAGCATAACAAAAACTTGTTAAGGTACATTGTACAAAAACAAGTATGTTTGTTTCGTTAAAAATGATTTATTTTTAAAATAATAAATTATTTTTATCTTTTTTTTTCTATTCATGTATCAAAATCTTATGCTTTATTTCGTCAATATATGTTATAACAATATATATTTAGAAAAAGTTCAAAATCTTATCAACCCGCCTAATCCGTCCAACCCGTCCAAGAAAATTATGGTCGGGTTAAAAAAAAATTTAAGTAGTATGGGTTGGATTGGGTTTAAAAATGTAAACCCGTTCTTATTGGGTTGGGTTGCAACTTTCATACAAACCCGTCAAACCCGGCCAATGTACACCCCTAGAGATAGCTACTCAGAGCTTTTTGTAGAAAATAAGGGATAGCTATTATTTTCAATAAATAACGTTTTTAAATGCAACGTATTCGAGGCTAATTTTTTTTTGTTTTTATTTCAAACTCTACTAGTTCAAAATTACTTTTATGAAATCAAATAGTAAAAAAACAGTAATAGTTAATTTTGAACTCTAAAAGTTCAAAATAGAAAAGAAAAGTATTACCTTCCGATCTCTAGAGTTCGAGGGAACTACATACAAATGGAAGTATATTTTTGCAAAAAAAATTACAAGGTCATTTAACAAAAAACTCGGTAACTCCCCTAAACCCTTAATAGCTATTCAATTGATCATTCATTCCACAATAAGCATAGTTAATCCTATGGAATATATAAGCACTAGGAAATTGCCCGCGCTACGCTGCGGTATTTATAATTTTATTAATTTACCATCATTTTTCTCAATTTATGAACAAATTTATGATATATATCAGCGTTATAAAACCCGGACCAGCCGGTCAAACCGGAAAAAACCGGACCCGGACCAAAATCTGGTTCGGTCCCGTATAAAGACCGGATATGCAATTGAGCCGGTTAAAACCGTGTGAACCACCCGATTTTTATTCAAAACCGTGAACCGGACAAAGTAAAAAACTGGTCTTTTCACTGTTTTTCCCATTGATTCATGTTCTTCTTTCTCTCTTGCGATTTATTTCTTCTTTCCCACGAATTTGCTCTTTTCTCATCTTCATCTAGTGGAAAAAATAAGAAAATTTAATTTATTTCCTTCTATTTTTTCGAATCCATCTTAATGAGCCGTGAGCTCAAGTCTCAAGTTTACCGCTCTATCCAAATCTTCTTTGTTCTACTGAAGAATCAGATTAGTTTTCTCTAAAATTACATTATGCTCTTAATGATTTATCTTGTTAAGTTTTTCATGGCTGTGTGAGCCTCTGAAAGTGAGGTTTAGAGGGTTTATCAATTGATTTGGCTTGTGTTTGAACTTTGAAAGCCAAGAGGAAAAAGAAGTCAGGTTTCAGGTTAGATAGAGCTCTAATGTGAGTAACTTCGTGCTGTTTTGTGATAATTAGTATGTTTTTTGAATTGAGTAGGGTTGGACCTACCTTATGAGCTTCAATTTTAGTTCAACAGTTCAGTTAGATGCATTATACTTTGAGAATTTGAGAAAAAATAAACTATCCATGTTGCGGCTATGATGAATGTTGAAATGTGTGGGAGACTAATACGAACAAAAATACATGATGATTATTGAAATATGTTGCAAAATAACATGATGAAATTTTTTTATGTAATCACTTATTATTAGTTAGTCAATTTAAATTTATATTTATGTGATGTTTGTGTAATTTCTAAAATTATCTAAGGGTTTTGTGTTTGGTATTTGTGAGTTAAGATACTGATACTTAGTACTAATAAGATAAGAATTTTTGTGTTTGGTATTTTGCAAGTTAAGAGAATTAAAGTTTTAAATTAGACATGTAAATAATTATATTATATATACTACTATTACAAAAATGAACGGTTTATTATCAGCGGTTCAACCGGTTGACCTACTGGTCCGACCAGTGAACCAGTGACCCGGGACTCAACCGGGTTGGTGTCCAGTCCGGGTTTAATAAAATTGATATATATTTATTTGAACCAAAAGATTGATGCACTACATACATGTGTTCTTGTACACATTTTGCAAGTAAAATTTTATTCCTAAGAAACAATAGACAATGCAAAATCAATATATATATACACACACTCACCATTTCTCATAATGATAGTCAATATTTATTTGCACCCACTCACAAATTATCAATAACAAATGTAAGAAAGCAATAAAAATTTTACCAGCCAGCCAACAAGCTATCTTTTCTATAGCATCACTAAAATGCATTAGCATAATCATACAAAGCTTATGACCATCCCCCCAACGATATATGTAAAACAAGTCATAATAAAATTTCTTAAAATCTATGACAAATCAGAATAGAGAGCTAAAAAACTCCCAAAGAAAAAAAAAGAATTAATATTAGTTTTCCTAATATTAAAACTCTTATTGCTTGACCATCAATGCTTCTATTCTCCCAAATCGCAATTAGCTCAAACCCTACAATTTCTTAAAAATTCCATAAATTTAGAATCCCCAAGAAAATCCATCATTGTCGCAACATATATATACAAAATTAAATTAATATACTTTAAAAAAAATACTTAATAATTACCATTTACAGGTTTTCAGAAGAATACCATCCAGTTCAAGGGCAATCATGATCCCATTGTTTTTTCACGCGATTTAAATTTAAATTATTATTGTTCATTTGATTTATTTCGGTTTCTTGTAAATATGATTAATTACTTTCTCAATCTAAAAACTCTTCTTCTTCTTCGTACTCAATGGAGGCGTTTCGTTTGTTAATTTCATTGCAAATTGCACATTCATGCAATTAATTGAAAAATCCATTGTGGAGAAAATCTTCAAAAACAAAAAAAAAGGAAAATTTTCCAAAAAAAATTATATACTTTACTGTAAAAGAACACTTAACTCTTAGTTTTTATTATGAAAAAAACTCTCATACGTTTCAAATCCACTTAGTTATCATATCCAATATTTAGAAATATATAAGAATATTAATAAGAAGATTTTATAATAGAGAATATATGAACCACTTTTAACTTCAGCTTTGCTAGCATTTTTTGACACGCCTAATATGGAATAAAAATCCTGCAAAAATAAATTAATTATTCAGCCCTCCTATGGCTTCAAAAAAGTTGATATAGAAAAAAATGAATATAAAGTGGCTAATTTGACCAATATACCGCTACAAAAATAAAAAAATAAAAAATATATAAAAAGAAATTCATGCTATCAGCTCTAACAACAAGTCTTGGATTCGTTTTCTGTCTAAAGTTTGGAGATGCGACATGTGAATTTGGATACCATAACTAAATTAGGGCTACATTCAATTGGGCAAATATTTTATTTTATTTCATAAAGACCCAACACGTGTATAAAAAAATAAATTCAATTTTTTTAAATAAAGCATAGAATAGAAAAAGACGGGTTTCTCTTATCAGGTATTATTGCTATTACCTTATTAGCTCACTTTATTTACGAATTGATTAGTATTGACAATTGAGAATAATTAGATTTTTTTCGCAAGTTGAGTTACTCCATTTATGTCCTCTATCAAACCTACAGACACAAAATACACAATCTAAAGTCTCATCTTAATCATCTACATATTATCCTAGTTAAAAATAAAATTAAATCAAACAAACTACTTACATAATACACAAAGATATACATAATTCCTTAAGATAGGGGTCGAATATCATGGATATTATTTGAGCGAATAAGAAAAATTGCAACCATGATTAAAAATGGGGATTTTTTTCGACCGAACAGAAACTACATTCTTTATAAATCATGGATCAGAACAGAAAAATCATGCATTTTTTTTTCATTAAACCAATATTTTCCCTCAATTAACTCTCAAGAACCAAGATTTTGTCTCATCCACTCTAATTGCAAAGAAAATTGCAAAGGAAAATCAACAGATCTAAGAATTATCAGTCATAAAAAAATCATGACAACAAATAATTTTGGTTTAGAAGATTTATTTTGGAGTATGTTGCTTGAGAGCGACAGAGAGAGGGAGGAGCAAAATCAAACTTGAATAAGTCAATAGACACATTGCAAAGACAAAATTACCGCTACTAATAGTTGCATGCACACTCCCTGAATTCATGGCCAATAATATCGCTAGTAATAAATGCCCATTATTGTTCATTTTCCTATTTTTTTCTGATGTAAATCTGCATTTCATTTCTTTCCTAATTTTTCAAAAACAGATTTGGGCTTAGAAAAAGAGGATAGAAAACATACCTTACAAACTGATTCACTGATCGGCCGGCCAGGCTGCCGCTGGCGGAGCACGCAGACGTCGCCACCGGGGTAGAACTCCGTTAGTAAGAAAAACCATCGCTCGTTCTCAGCCACTCCATATAATCGAGACAAGAAGGGGTGATCAATCGTCTACAATATTTCCTTTTCTGTTGTGGCCCTGCCTTCCTTGTTCCGCCCCTTCAGCTCCTTCTTGTTCATCACTTTGGGGGCCGTCACGCAGCCGTGTGCTTCCGGCGATCTCAGCTCCGCCAGGTAGACACTACCTATGTCGCCGGATCTGAACTGGCGATAAGGGGAGTAGACGGAGAGCAAGTGAGAGCGGGAGACAAAGAGAGTAGAGGGAGAGGGGAGACGGAGTAAGGGAGACAGAGAGTAGAGGGAGAGGGGAGACGGAGTAAGGACAGAGAGAAAGGGAGTGAGAGAAGGAGCGGGCTCTATTTCACACTAAATCCCGTATACGATAACTCGTTAAGTTTTCGCGGAGAAATTTCACCGAAGATCAGTATTTTTCAGAAATTTAACTGCCGAAGTGAAAACACGTATTTTTATCTGACAGTAAAAAATTGTTCACTACGTGGCCTCCCTCTGAATTCCAACACGCACTGCCTCTATATTTGGGGGGGTTAATTATTTTATCTTTGGTTTAAAAAAAAGGGAAATTTTCATATTTGCCATTAGAAAAACTTAAAATATCATATTTGCAAATAGAAAAACTTTAAAATATCATATTTGCCATTAGAAAAACTTAAAATATCATACTTGCCATTACAAAACACAAAATTTATCAAATTTACCCTTTCAAAACTTCAGGAATATCAAATATATCCAAAATCATTAATTTTCCGTTAAGTTTTATTTAAAATGACCAAAATATCCTTTTATTTCTTCTTCTCAAATAAATATACACATTATCTTTTCAACCTAAACTGTCATCCTCGTTTTCACACCTTCTCACATATTCTCCTTATTTACTTTTTCTCTTCAAAAATAATTATTTCAAAATTCAATGGAATTGGAATAATTGATTCTTTCTTTGAATATATATTTTTCTCATATTAAATTCTGATTTTACATTAGAAAAATGAAAAAAAAAAATAATTTTTGTTTGTATATGTGAATCTAAATCTTTAAGAGAGAAGGGTACATAAATTTGGAATAAGTAATCAACTCAACGACAAGTATAATTTATTTGATGAAATAAGTTTAGGGGTAAAATGATAATTACAAGATTAGACCGTTAGTTTTAACGGAAAAAGATGGATGGTTTCAAGTTTTGGATAAATTTGATAGATTTTGAATTTTGGAATGTTAAATATGATATTTTAAGTTTTGTAATGACAAATATGATATATTCAAGTTTTTGTAATGGCAAATATGATATTTTGATTTTTGTAATGGCAAATATGATATTTTGAGTTTTTGAAATGGCAAATATGAAATTATCCCAAAAAAAAATTACACTTAACCATTCCACACAAAGTTCATGTCTTATCATCTCAAATCTTCAAGTCTGAGTTGATTTTAATTTCAGGGCAATTACCTAATAGAATAACAAGATCTCTATATTGCTGCTCCAATTTGTTTGAATTGTTTCCATCTTCTGACCTAAATATCTCTTCAGAATGGTCGCAGGAATCAAAAGATTGCATTGATTTATTTTGGATTATAACTTGATGATAAATTCTAAGTGCATCATCACTTGAAATTTCCTTCACAGACTTAAATAAATCCAATAATTTTTGTCTCATCTCAATATTAGGCACTAATTTCTCAATAGAACTCTCTGGAAGGCCAGCAAGTGCACTAGTTAATGCAAAAATTAAATAAAATAAAGAAAATTAGAAGAAATATTTATCAAATAACTAAAGATTAGAAATTATAATATATTTACCTAATAATACCCCTAATAAGTCCCCATTTACGTCCTACTGTAGCAGATTGCTTAAATCCAATATTAAATCCCTCTTGTGCAGAATCTTTCTTTCCTAAAGTGATCCCCTCTCGATATCCCATCTGAAATCAAATCAAAAACCCAAATTAACTTCAATTTGGAAGAAAAAATATCATAAGTTATGAATAAATGTTTGTTCACATACAGTGTGAAATTGGTTGTGCCTCCAATTCCATTCTCTCTTCAAATTTGATTCAGGATTTGAATTCTCGTCAGATTCATCGTCCCAAATTTCTCCGTCATGAAATGCATCTTCCTGACCTTCAAAAAGGAAAGAAAGAGGTTATAATTTGAATTGCTAATTAATTAATAAAAATTTGTAAATTATTATACCTTTCGTCTGAATTTGATCATCTCTGTTTGGTGATCCAATGAACGCCTTTTCGAGCTCTGAAGTTGCTGATGTAAGAACTTCATGAGAACATGTAATTACAGTATTGTCTTCCATGGAATCTGGATGGAGTATTAAGAAATAAAAATTGATAGTACAAAAATTAACTTTAATCAAACCTACAATAAACTACTTAGAAGCTACCAAGATCATTCGGAATGGTTCTTAATTAGGGCTGACTTAGTTATTTCGATTTAGATTGATGTCGGCTACCAAGATCAGATTAAGAATACTAACACAATTTGATAAGAATTGATAGAAAAATATTGAAAATTTCAGATAATTTGCCTTAGCAGCTAAGTCAACACAACAATTGAATGCTACTTTTGCAAATAGCTCCTTCCTTTTCTCTAAATTTAACAACTTAGCCAAACCACCGATTTGAGGTTGTGACAATTGATTTAATTTAGTAATATCGTTTTGGGCACTTACTAAAGAAATTTTTATTTAACTAAGCAGCAAAGGAATTTTTGTAAACAGCAAAATGAAACTCGAGTTCAACCATTCATGCCTTTACTAATGGCAATTTTGTTTCTGATTTGGTAATTAATTCTTTCACTCTCTACATTATGGTAGCGGTAATATCTATATAAATATTGCAAAGACGGTAGGCAACCACTAGGGCGAATAATCAGGGCCTAGGGGGCCGATAATTTATTCAATTTTTGATAAAAAGGGGGCCGATAATTTAAATATATATTTCCAGGTTTTAGCAATATAACATCAATTATAACAAAAAAAAAACTAATTAAACATGTAACATGAAGCAAAGTGAAAGGAGAGAGTATGAAAAGATAGTTGGGCTAAATAGGTGCTTAAGGCATTTTCTCAAACAGCAACATAACAACATAAACCTTGATTGAACTTGAACACCATTGATACAGTGTTCAACCCCACTGTTAAAAATCTCTCTCTTTGAAATTTGAAGTTAAAAACGAGATTAACCAGAGGAGAAAACAGAAAACCCTAATCCCAAAACCTAAAGAGAGAGAAGAAGAATCTAACATGGAGCTGGACTGGAAGAACACGTAGCCTGAGAATCCGAACCCAAACGACCCGAGACCCGAAATACCCGGAACCCAAACGACCCGAAATCCGAAATACCTGAGACCCAGACGACCCGAAACCTGAAAGACCCAAGAGCCGAATGACCCGAACCTAAATGACCTGAACTTGCATATAATAAATGAATAATCATGCACCTGCTGATTTCAATGTTATGCTAGTATTATATATTATTTTATAATATCTTATTTTGTTTCTTATAATGTCAACATATTATTTTAGAAAATAATATATTAATTATATTGGTTTCTAAGACATAAAATTCTATTTAAGACTTTTTAGTCCATCGGCCTCCTTTTACAGCTTGCGCAAAATTGAAAATAGATAGATATTTATTTAATCAAAGATTTTTCATCACAAATTAAATACGGTGCGTAACTAGAGTTGGCAAAATCTAACCTGACCCGAAAACCTTACCCGACCCACCCGAACCCAAACACTACCCGACCCGACCCGAAAATGTTGACATGACTACGACCTGAAATCCCACCCGACCCGAACCCGAACGACCCGAGACCCGAAATACCCGGAACCCGAACGACCCGAGACCCGAACGACCTGACCTGACCCACTTATTTGCCACCTCTAATCATATGTATGAAAAAGTGAATCTTTATTTCATTTATTACTTTTTAGAGTACCTTCGAAACAGTGGAGTGTTGGGTGGAATGATGGTTACAAAACATGGAGTCGCCAGAGCTGAGATGTCTGATATTTTTCATGGTCATGCATAATGCGAGTTTTCACCATTGTATTTGAGAGCAACAAAATTGAATGTTCTTTCTCTTTCTTCACAATAAGGGACCAAACTAAATTAAACATAACTTATTTGTACATATTTTTGCCTTAATCGAATCAAATCATTAATTGATTCCCTATTTTAGCCACCGAACTATTATTCAGTTTCAATACAGTTGGTTTGAACACTAACAACAAGAAGTATTAGAAACATATACTACCTCAATGAGCACATCTGAAGAATCGACGGTGATTTGGTTAATTATTGATCCAACGCAATTAGGGAGAGAAAGTGGAAGAACTGAGATTGCAGAGGGGCGGAGAAACGATCCGACGGAGCTGACCTCCTGATAGGTCCGATACAATCAGTGGAGGAATAGAGACGAAGGAAAAATGGAGATTGTGGTGAAGGAGAAACGATCGGACGCGTTGAGAATGGAGAATCAGGAAACCAACGAAAAGGGAGAAGGAAAAGTGGGTACAGAGCCCATAAACCCAATTACTTCATCTTACGGTTCACATAGACCAAGGCTATATGAAATACAAGATTCACATGCTGTGTCAAAGTATGACTTAAACGACTCAATGGTGTACAATTTCACTATTATATATTATTTTATATTATCTTATTATATTTTTTATAATTCCATTATAATATCTTAGAGAATAATATATTATTTTATAATACTGTATTATAAAATCGGCTGGTTCGATAAAAATAAATCGGGTTGTATGCATATCTAATCTAATTATCAAACCGAACCGGAAATGGCACCGGGTTCATTTTTTTCGGTTTAAATACTGAATCGGGTCTGTTCTGATAATACTACAACCAATAGTATGGAGGCATCTCATTGACAAATAAAATCAAGCCACATTTACTACTCAAATTAATTAAACCGGATTTAATGTTGCCACTTTACTGCTTATTTATATTTTCTCTGTAAAATCACAACACATGATGAAAACATAGGATTTTATAAGATTATGCCATAATAGATCTTTTCCCATAAATGCAACTCTGTCTCCTCCAAATGATGCCTCCATGGAAAACAATGAAAAACTCAAAAACACTCCAAATTGAAATTCTGAATCCAAATTATAAAAGATTATTCAAATCGAAACATATAATCCTTAGATTCACAGTATCTCCCACGACCAACTCTATTGGACAACACTTTCATTTGATAGACTTCAAATATTTAAAAAATAAGAAACCTAAATGGTTGCCGCAGCTCAGTTGGCTTCCCTGTAGGATTAGTGCTCTAGGCCAAATATATTTGTGCTAGAAAATAGATTATGTATTAAGGCATTATTATTTATTCAATAAAGCTTATTTTTTATATATATCTGTGTGTATGGGTTGTGAATGTAAATCTTATATCAACCAAGAATGACACTTCGGGTTCACGTCATCAGAATACGTGATTCTGATAGTAGAACTGTGAACCAACGAATGACATTCTAAACTTTCCCTGGTGATATGTAGAATGTTTATAGAGATAGACATACTTCAGGTAAGAAGCTACATATCCACACTAGTATATTCGCAGGCTGGATGATCATGTTATGCTGATCATGGACATAGAGATGTCAAGTTTGGAATATAGGTACGTGTTAGAGAACACATACTAGACTAACCACACTATGAGAATATGTATGGTACATGTCATTAGTGATTCTCATATGAATAGTGTGCTTGTTCCTACGACTTGAGGTTACAATAGATTCCTGTATGTGGAACTGCATACTTTAATATGATCCGACATCATCCATAATGGGATGATCATTAGGGTCATCAATAGGTATGCACTGAATCATGACGAGGAATGTGAGTGACCAAGATGGGATTTGTTCCTCTCCTCATGAGGGAGATATCTCTGGGCCTCCTGATGAACTAGGACTGAAGGAAATGCATGGCCATTCTCAAAATAGATTAACATGTGTTGTTAATATCATTTTCTATTTACTAAGTCTAATTCTCGATCAGGAAAGAGACTTTGATCAAACTCAAGGATGACATATTACCGTGCCTTGTGATCAAGATGAATATCATAGAACAAAAGGAATAAGAAAATGTCTATTCAGATAGGTTTATGATCGCTGATCATTTCATTTAACATCGGTAGTCATGACATCAGTCTAGAGGTTACTCATGACTTACGATCTTTAGAAGATCGTTGCCAGCGTTAAATGGAATCTACACGGTCACACAATAAACTCCATTCGTACGGGATGAATATGCCTCAAAAACAGTTATACATATGATGTATAAATTGGTGAACGAAATAATCAATTATTGGATAATTGATTGAACAAAACAGTGCCATTCCGTTGGCAACGAAATAGTTCCGTTCCCAACATAATATATATGGAAACTGTAATAACCTTAGCTGCCAAGTATTCCGTTATGAAAATACCTATTCTGTTGGCAACGGAATAGTTCGTTGGCAACGGAATAAGCGCAGATTAGGATTTTTAGTTATGGTAACTGAGCAATTGTTCGCCTCTCTCTCTAGTATAAATAGAAAGGCAGAGTCTCTTTATTCCATACATAATTCAGAAGCCTTAGAGGCCGTCTATTACACAGAAAAGAGAGAGAAAATTTTGAGAGATTTTCGAAAAGTATTTCCGGACTTGTCTAGCCAAGTCTGGTTATTCCGTACGTCTGAAGTTCACGTGGATACGAGTAGAGGTTCTCTATCTTGAGAAATTGTGAGCGATCGATCTTCATCCCTATGAGAAGCAAGCAAGTCGCGAGTCGAACTTCAGGAAGGAGAAGGTTGCAAGTCAAGAAATGTTTAGACCTACATCCGTTTTTCATCTCGCGGATCAGAAAGATCCGAGGTATAAATTTTAATAGTTAATCTCGTACTTTTATTCCCTTAACGTAGATCATAGGGCGGGTTAAATCCATAGGTTCCGCTGTAATGTACATGGCTATGGATTTCCCAACAGTGGTATCAGAGCGTTCGTTAAGGAAATAATCGTCGATTACATATTTGAAATTTAGTAAATTTTAGTATAATAAATTTTAGGGTTTTGAAAATATTATTTCAAAACATCATGGAAATAGTTTCTAGGAATATAATATTGGATATTATGATTTTCTGGAGTTTCGAAAAAAAAAGTTTTCGAAATCCGTTTTGGAATCAGAACTTGTAAATCGCGTTAAAACCGTCGTTGAATTTCACACAATTTAACAAAACAATTTATATTTCCCTATTAATCAATTACGAGTATGAGTGGTAATGAGTTTAGGGGTCGAACACAAGGAGGTGTGGCCTCAAGTATTAACTAGTCTCAATGATTATTCTTTAGTATAGAATCTTGTAATTCAAGGGTTATTAGATGAATTTCCAAGTTTAAATCTTATTTGCAGCCTTATTGTAAAAATTCAGCACGTCACACTTTGGTGTTTTAATTCGTAACTTGACCAAATAAACTCCGATTCCAACACACAAGATACCGTTGGAAACTAGAAAGACAGATCTATGATATGGTACTTTACTGGTATTTCTATTTTATTCAAAAATTTCGAGATATTTGTAGTTTAAATCCAGATCTTACTTCAGATTCATACTTAATTCAACAGTAACTTCAGAAATTTATAGAAAAATCACCAAGTCTTGAAAAATTCTAACATTTATACCGAAATTCAATTATCAAGTTTTAGATTATCTGTTAAAATTTCATAAAATGATGTTTTGTAGTTTGGGATTTATAATGAAAATTCAGATCTGGACCAGAAACTAGTTCTGACAGACCAATACTCACAAAAGTTGGTATATCTCCTAATCTGATTTAACAACTAATATCTTAAAATTCATATTTGGATTCTACACTTCAAAATACTTCCAGTAGGACTATTTTTGTATTTTTAGTATTTATTTTTATATTTTTAAAAATTCAGAAGAAAAGAAACAGTAAATCTGGACTGAAAGTTTAAAAACAGAAATATTACAAACTTAGAAAATTAATATCTCACAAATTATAAATCGGAATTGGGCAAAATTTGATTTGAAAATTATATACTAAATGAGAACTAAATTTTAAAAATATTTATTTAATTTTTAAGATCTGAATTAGACACGAAATTAAGGGAAAAAAACTGAAAAAACAGAGATGAAACAGCAGCAAACAGAAACTGATTAGGGTTTGATTTTTGGTTTAAAAGTAGGGATTTTTAAGAGTATTTGATCAAGAATACCATCCTTAATCACTGAATATTCAATCTTCAAGATTTGTACAACAAGTTTAAGTAAATTCAAGCTAGAAAAACTCAATTAATGGACCGAAAATTGGATCTAAACAAAAATCAGCCAACTCATGTTCAAATCATAAAATTCAATCCAAAACTTCAATTAATCAATCAAAATTCTCAGCCAAGACCTTGAATGACTAATTGGTCATAATACACACGCAATTATAGGTCTAATTGATCTAATAAATTCAGCCAAATCAATCAAATCAACGATTTTCATTTTTAATAGTGATATATGAACAATTACACAAATCGGTCAAATTGATTCAAAATAAAGCAAGATTTCAAGTGATTCCTTCACAAATATCTATCCCTACACAGATCTACTCAATCATGATTAAACAAACATGATTCGATCTCAAATTCATCATTTTACACCAAAAATTCAGATTTGAAAAATTAGGAGAAAAAGAAAGAATTTAAGGAGGATTTAATCAAACCACAATGAGAAATCCAAGCTAGGACCTTCCTTGAGTTGATTTGAAGCTCCAATTGCACCTCGATTTAAGCTAGAATCGACCGATTCGACTTTTCCCCAAATCAGCCCCGAATTGCATGATTTCACTCAAAAACGAAAATTAGAGCTCAAGAAAGCTCGAAACTCATTAATGGAGATTTTAGAGGTTAGAGAAGATGAATGGAGAGTGGTGTATAAGTTAAGGAGAGTGGGATAATGAGTGATTTGAGAGAATGGATGAAAGAGCGTGTTTTGATGGATTGAAATACGGTTCTTTATATAGAGAGTTGAGGGATATTTTGGGGCTTGTGATTGGCTTAGGAGGATCAAGGAACTGTACTGAAGATCTGGACCGAATTTCATTGTATTCCGTTGAAAAATGAGGGAGAATTTCGAATTTTAGTATTTGGCGGTTATTTTGAAATCTGGTTATTTCGTCGAACGGTTTAGTGGCATCATTTCAAACTCAAATATCTCTCTTATTTCTTCATCATTTTTGGTGTTCTTCATATCCATGGAAAGAGGAAAGAGAGAAGAAGAGAATGGAATTAGTTTCACGTGAAACGGAGCTCTGTGGAGTGAGTTATGGACTTGAGAAATTTCAGCTCGAATTGAGTTATTTCAGCAAAAACAGAATTCAATTTCATCGAATACTTATTTCAAACTCTATTATCTCACTCAATTCTTCATCATTTTATGAGTTCTTTATATGGTTGGAAAGAGGGGATCAAGAAGAAGAGAATGGTGTTGGAATTTCGTCAATTAGAGGTCTGTGGAGGGAATGACAAGCTCGAGAATTCCTCAACTCAAACGGTCTATTTTCATGGCTGACAGGGGGTTTTTCGCGTTTTCCGGCCAGCTCCGGCCGTTCCAGCGGTGACTAATCATACGGTTGTGCTTGTCTTGTCAAGACGAGTCAAATGGTGGTGAGTTTGTTCAATTCCGAGCATTTCGGAAAATCAGCGCTTTGAGAGAGAAAGAGTTGACTTTGACTGCGACGGTTGACCAGAATTTTGATGCGTCATTTTTCTCTGTTCTTTTGCTGCTAGGTTTATGTTGAGGTGTAAAACGATGGTTAGGATCCATTTGATCGGAACGTCACATTCCGATACGAAACGTCACATTCCGATACGAAACGTCATAAAAAACGTGGACGTTTCTTCTCTTTTTGGGACCGAACGTGGTCAGTTCACGTATCGGTTTGGCTGAAGAACGTCATGAGACAGTGGATGTTTTCATAACATTTTGTGGTCGTTTCTTACTCGTTTCAATGTTTGCTCTTTTCCAACAACGTTTTCCATCGTTTAGGGTTGGGAAA
Source organism: Juncus inflexus (assembly GCA_024447665.1). Lineage (NCBI taxonomy): Eukaryota > Viridiplantae > Streptophyta > Magnoliopsida > Poales > Juncaceae > Juncus > Juncus inflexus. The sequence continues at coordinate 6,045,515 of JAJHPC010000014.1, read as the reverse complement.
TTATATGTATGGAAAATGTGAGCGTTTTTAGGGAGAATTTGGCCATCATTGGCCCATTGTTTACGTTTTTGTCCAATTCTTCATTTTATGGTCTTTTCGCCTGTAAAATAGCACAAAAATGTATTAAGAGGTTTCAAATTGTGTTTTATGAGTTATGAGTCTTTTTCATACGTTTTATGTGAAATTTGATTGAATTTGTGATGATTTAAACCCTAAAAATGTGTATAAAAATACACATTACAGAACTAAAACAAAAGAAAATACGAATTTCCAGCACGTCTCCGTTGAGAACGGAGTACTTCCGTTGAGAACGGAATAGTTCTGTTTAGAACGGAATAGTTTCGTTCCCAACGGAATAATGCTGATTTTGCGAGAAACCCTAATTTTTGTTATACATGGAATTTAAATATAAAATATGGTATGAGCTTTAGATCTGTGATTGTTCTGTGATGTAATCTTGTATGTGAATGCTTGTAATTTCATTTAATATCTATGGAAACTAGTGAGTTGTCCAAAGTTGTAATTATGGCAACCTGTGAGTTGTCCAAATTTGTAAATTACCTTTTCTAGCAATAGGATAGTTGTTAGGATAGATATTATTTCAAGACTTCAAGGCAAGAGATCTTGGCGCAATCTTCGGAAGATGGCATTGGATCTTCGCACACACAACAAAGGGTTCGTTGAAGATTGCTTCTACAATCTAGAGATAGATCTAGAATTAGGAACCTCATGATCACTTGTGAGGATTATGCTCATACCATATTTTACTTAGTTTGTGTGATGTTTGTATTTATAAATCTAAAATAAAATCCTTCAGAATGTTAAGTAAGGAAGTGCCCCCCATCTCATTGAAGCCCTCAGTACTTAGACAGTCTTCCATGTGGGTCATGCCAAAGCTGAGCATATTGAGGATTGTCTTTGTAAAGGAGGGTATGCGGGAAGTAGCATCTAACATGGGTCATGCCAAAACTGAGTGTGATGGACTCTATTTCGTTGATAATCATACATGGTTAAACTTAACTGAGCAAGCAAGTCTGACTTGGTCTCAGGGCACAAGATGGAATAATACATCGGGCATATGATGCTCATTCCATAAAAGGAAAGAGTTGTATATGATACAATTGGAAGTGTTCCTACCTAAATAGTTGTGTATTGAGGGTTACGTCAAAGCGCACTTAATACTCAATGAAATATGGATCTTGACTCACTAGGAAACCTCATTCATTTGAAGTTTCCGAATCAATACTACTGAAGGTGGTTGATTTGAAGAAAAATAGTCGGAGTACAATATTAGAAACACCAAAACTAAACAACCCCAATGAATCAAGTAAGAAGCTACATATCCACATTAGGTATGCAATGAATCATGATGAGGAATGTGAGTGACCAAGGTGGGATTTGTTCCTCTCGTTAAGAGGGAGATATCTTTGGGCCCCCTGATGAACTAGGACTGAAGGAAATGCATGGCAATGATCAAAATGGATTAACATGTGTTGTTAATATCATTTTGTATTTTCTCAGTCTAATTCTCGATCAGGAAAGAGACTTTGATCAAACTCAAGGATGACATATTACCGTGCCTTGTGATCAAGACGTATATCGTAGAACAAAAGGAATAAGCACATGTCTATTCAGATAGGTTTATGATTCCTGATCATTTCATTTAACATGGGTAGTCATGACATCAGTCCAGTGGTTACTCATGACTTACGATCTTTAGAAGATTGTTTCCAGCGTTAAATGGAACCTACACGATCACACAATGAACTCCATCCGTACGGGATGAATATGCCTCAAAACAGTTATACATATGTTGTATAAATTGGTGAACGAAATAATCAATTATTGGATAATTGATTGAACAAAACAGTGTCATTCCGTTGGCAACGGAACAGTTCCGTTCCCGACGGTATATATATGGAAACAGTAATAACCTTAGCTGCCAAGTATTTCGTTATGAAAATACCTATTCCGTTGGCAACGGAATAGTTCGTTGGCAACGGAATAGGCGCAGATTAGGGTTTTAGTTATAGTAACTAAGCAATCGTTCGCCTCTCTCTCTAATATAAATAGAAGGGCATAGTCTCTCTATTATACACACAACTTAGAAGCCTTAGAGGCCGTCTATTACACAGAAAAGAGAGAGAAAGTTTTTGAGTTATATTCGGAAAGTATTTCCGGAATTGTCTAGCCTAGTCCGATTATTCCGTACGTCTGAAGTTCACTTGGATACGAGTAGAGGTTCTCTATCTTGAGAAATTGCGAGCGATCTATCTTCATCCCTAGGAGAAGAAGGATTTTCTCGAGCAGAGCTTCAAGAAGGAGTTCTTCGAGGCGAGCATCAGGAAGGAGCTTCGCGAGCTGAGCTCCAGGGAGGAAATGGTTGCAAGTCAGAATAGTTCAGACCTACATCCGTTCTTCATCTCGCGGATCAGGAAGATCCGAGGTATAAATTTTAATTGTTAATCTCGTACTTTTATTCCGTTTACGTAGATCCTAGGGCGGGTTAAATCCATAGGTTCCGCTGCGCATGTAACATACATGGCTATAGATTTTCCAACAGTGGCATCAGAGCGTTCATTAAGGAAATAATCGTCGATTACATATTTAAAATTTAGTAAATTCTAGTATAATAAATTTTGGGGTTTTGAAAATATTATTTGAAAACATCACGGAAATAGTTTCTAGGAATATAATATTGGATATTATGATTTTAAAGAGTTTCGAAAAATAGTTTTTCGAAATCCGTTTTGGAAACGGAACTAAAACAAAAGAAAATATGAATTTCCAGTATGTCTCCGTTGCGAACGGAGTACTTCCGTTGAGAACGGAATAATTTCGTTTAGAACGGAACAGTTCCGTTCCCAACGGAACAAGGCTGAATTTTGCAGAAACCTTAATTTTTGTTATACATGGAATTTAAATATACAAATATGGTATGAGCTTTAGATCTGTGATTATTCTGTGATGTAATCTTGTGTGTGAATTCTTGTAATTTTATTTAATATCTATGGCGACCAGTGAGTTGTCCAAAGTTGTAATTATGGGAACTTGTGAGTTGTCCAAATTTGTAAATTATCTTTTTTAGCAATAGGATAGTTGTTAGGATAGATATTATTTCAAGACTTCAACGGAATAGATCTTGGCGCAAGCTTCGGAAGATGGCATTGGATCTTTGCACACACAACGAATGATTCGTTGAAGATTACTCCTGCAATCTAGAGATAGATCAAGAATTAGAAACCTCATGATCGCTCATGAGGATTAGGCTCATACCATATTTAACTTAGTTTCTTGTGATGTTTATATTTATAAATCTAAAATAAAATCCTTCAGAATGTTAAGTAAGGAAGTGCCCTCATGTCACTGAAGCCCTCGTTACTTAGACAGTCTTCCATGTGGGTCATGCCAAAGCTAAGCATATGGAGGATTTTCTTTGTAAAGGAGGGTATGCGGGAAATGGCGTCCAGCATGGGTCATGCCAAAGCTGTGTGTGCTGGACTCTATTTTGTTGATAATCATACATGGTTAAACTTAACTGAGCTAGCAAGTCGGACTTGGGCTCAGGTCACAAGATGGAATAATACACGGGCATATGATGCTCTCCATAAAAGGAATGAGTTGTATATGATATAATTGGAAGTGTTCCTACCTAAATAGTTGTGTATTGTGGGTTGCGCCAAAGCGCACTTAATACTCAATGAAATAAGGATCTTGACTCACTATGAAACCTCATTCATTTGAAGTTTCCGAATCAATACTACTGAAGGTGGTTGATTTGAAGAAAAATAGTGAGAGTACAATATAAGAAATACCAAAACAAAACAACCCCAATGAATAAATAATAATGGCACTTTACATTTTAATTTGTAGAATAATGATAAATAATAATTTAACTTGGTTGAATTTGCGATCTATCCTTGAGAAGGATAAGCTCAATGGGTCTAACTTCCTTGACTGGTTTAGATACCTGAGAATTGTTCTCAAGGCTGACAATAAACTGTATGTCATAGAAGAGGCTTACCCAGAGGAACCAGAATAGGGAGCCACAAGGGCTGCCCGAGATGCGTATGCCAAATACGTTAAGGACGACATGGAGATAGCTTGTCTCATGCTAGAGACCATGACCTCTGAGCTTCAGAAGCAACTGGAGGACATGGGTGCTTACGATATGATCGTAACTCTCAAGGAAATGTTCCAAGAGCAGGCTAGAGTTGAGCGCTACAAAGCGACTGTATCTCTGACTGACACGAAGATGACTGAAGGTTCTTCTGTGAGTGCTCATATACTCAAGATGAAGAGCTATCTTGATCAATTGGAGAGGCTTGGTTCAGCTATGCCCAGAGAATTGGCTATTGACATAATTCTCGGGTCCTTACCTCCTAGTTTTAAGCAATTCATCATGAACTATAATATGCATCTGATGGAGAAATCCATCACCGGGTTGCATGGGATGCTTAAGAACGCACATGAGAATATGAAGACAAATGTTGTCAAAGATGTTCTAATGGTTCACAAGAAGAAGGGTAAGAAGACCGGGAACAAGAGCAAGGGTAAAGGCAAGGTGTTGCCTAAGCCTAAGATCAAGAAAGACAAAGAGGGAGTTTGCTTCCATTGCAACCAGGTTGGCCATTAGAAGAGAAACTACAAACTCTATCAGGACGAAATCAAGAAGGGTAGTGTGACTACCACTTCAGGTATTTTTGTTATTGAAACTAATTCACTTACTCTTAAATCTTGGGTATTGGATACCGGATGTGGTATTCACATTTGTAATGATGTGTAGGTACTACAAAGGAGTAGAAGATTAGCTAAGGGCGATGTCGACCCTGCGTGTGGGAAATGGAGCAAGAGTTGCTGCATTAGCCGTAGGAACTTATTTATTGACTTTGCCTAGTGGACTTGTATTAGTACTTAATAATTGTTATTTTGTACCCTGCTATGAGCAGAAATATTATTTCTATTTCTAGTCTAGTTTTGGATGGTTATAAATTTGTTATTGAGAATAATAATTATTCTATCTTAAAAGATAATCTTTTCTTTGGAAATGTTCTATTAGAATGAGGTCTTTACGTGCTAGATCTTAAGAAAGAGAATTATAAATCCATATATAACATTAACATTAAACGATTCACACCGAATGACTCAAATACGACATACCTCTGCCACTGTCGCTTAGGCCATATAAATGAGAAACGCATTTCTAAACTCCACTCTCATGGACTTTTAGACTCATTTGATTTAGAATCATTTGAGACGTGCGAGTCTTGTTTACTTTGCAAGATGACTAAGAAATCCTTCACAAATGTTGGTGAAAGGGTCAATGACTTATTAGAACTCATACATACTGATGTATGTGGACCAATGAGTTTGCCGGCTAGAGGTGGGTTTCGGTACTTCTAGAGGTGGGTTTCGGTACTTCATAACTTTCACGGACGACTTTAGTAGATATGGATATGTCTACCTAATTAAGCACAAGTCTGAATCCTTTGAAGTGTTCAAAGAATTTAAGAATGAAGTACAAAATCAACTTGGAAAGAAGATTAAAGCACTTCGATCTGATCGAGAAGGCGAATATCTAAGTCAGGAATTTGAGGATCATCTCAGGAATTTGGAATAGTTTCACAACTGACTCCTCTAGGAACTCCTCAGTGGAATGGAGTGTCCGAATGGAGGAATCGAACCTTATTGGATATGGTTCGATCGATGATGAGTGAAATGAGTTTTTCAATGTCTTTCTAGGGTTACGCTCTTGAGACTGCCGCATTCATACTGAACATGATTCCATCCAAAGCGGTTCAAAAGAAGCCATATGAGATGTGGACGGGGAAAAGCCCCAAAATTTGGGGATGTGAGACTTATGTCAAACGTCAGTCTTTCGATAAACTCGGACCCAAATCTGACAAGTGCCTATTTGTGGGATATCCTAAGGAAACAAAAGGATAATACTTTACCACCCATCGGAGAACAAAATGTTTGTTGCTCGCAATGGAGCCTTCTTGGAAAGAGATATTGTTTCTATGAGAAGCAGTGGGAGCAAAGTACAACTCGAAGAAATTTGAGACCCACCCAAAGGCTTGAAGACTGACGTGGGTGGAAAGGTACAAACCTACAAAGAAAGGCTTGTGGCGAAAGGTTTCAAACAAGTTCATGGTATTGACTATGACGAAACTTTTTCTCCTGTAGCTATGCTTAAATCCATCAGAATTCTGTTAGCCATAGCAGCAAAAGTGAAGGTGAGCCTTGTGTTTACATGAAGTACAGTGGGAATACGCCTGGTACTTTACGTAGATAATATATTACTCATGGAAAATGATGCCCCAACATTATTGAACATCAAGAAATGGTTGGGAGATAATTTCTCGATGAAAGACCTAGGAGAAGTCAACTATGTACGAGGAATCAAGATCTATAAAGATAGATCCAGAAGGCTTATAGGTCTGAGTCAAAGTACATACATAGACAAGATCATTAAACAATTCAGAATGCAAGAATCCAAGAAAAGATTTTTGCCCTTGTCACATGGTGTTTCTCTTAGTAAGACACAATGTCCTACAAGTGAGCAGGAATGAAGATGCCTGAATAAGATCCCATATGCTTCGGCTATAAGATTTATCATGTATGCCATGATATGTACTAGGCCATATGTGTCATACTCATTGAGCGCAACAAGCAGGTTTCAGTCTGATCCAGGCGAAAGTCACTGGATAGCTGTTAAAAGAATCCTTAAGTACTTACGAAGAACTATGGACCTGTCCGTAGTCTTTGGTGGTATGGAAGACGAGTTCGTTGTAAAGGGTTATACCGACGCAAGCTTGCAGACAGACTCAGACGACTTTAGATCACAATCAGGTTATTTATTTTGCCTAAATGGAGGCGCCGTGACATGGAAGAGTTCCAAGCAATATACTTTTTGGAGGAGCTAAGAGTAGTTCCGAGCATCTCGGAACTAGTCGATCTATATTGTGACAACAATGGATCGATCGCACAAGCAAAAGAACCGAGATCTCACCAAAAGTTTAAGCACATACTGCGATGCTTCCATCTAATCAGAGAGATCATACAAATGGGTGATGTTAAAATGTGTAGAGTGTCATCGGACGACAATGTCGTCGATCAATTAACTAAATCACTCCCGCAAGCGAAGCATGAGGGTCATGTTATGGGCATAAGATGCTTAGAGTTGGTCTAGAGTAAGTGAGAGACTGTAGGATTAGTGCCCTAGGCCAAATGTATTTGTGCTAGGAAATGGATTATGTATTATTATTTATTCAATAAAGGTTGTTTCTTATATATCTGTGTGTATGGGTTGTGAATGTAAATTTCTTATATCAACCATGAATGTCACTTCGGGTTCACATCATCAGAATAAATGATTCTAGTAGTAGAACTATGAACCAACGAATGACATTCTAAACTGTCCCTAATGATATGCGGGATGTTTATAGAGATAAACATACTTCAAGTAAGAAGCTACATATCTATACTAGTATATTTGCAGACTGGATGATCATGTTGTGCTGATCATGGACATAGGGATGTCAAGTCTGGAATATAGGTTCATGTTAGAGAACACGTGCTGGACTGACCACACTATGAGAATATACATGGTATATGTCATTAGTAATTCTCATATGAATAGTGTGCTTGTTCCTAGGACCTGAGGTCACCTTGGATTCCTGCATGTGGAACTACATACTTTAATATGATCCTACGTCATCTGTAAGGGAATGATTATTAAGGTCATCATTAGGTATACACTGAATCATGACGAGGAATGTGAGTGATCAAGATGGGATTTATTTCTCTCGACAAGAGGGAGATATCTTTGGGCCCCCTGATGAACTAGGACTGAAGGAAATGCGTGGCCATGCTCAAAATCGATTAACATGTATTGTTAATATCATTTTTTATTTACTTGGTCTAATTCTCGATCAGGAAAGAGACTTTGATCGAATTCAAGGATGACATATTACTAGAGGTGGCAAATGGGCGGGTTGGGCCGGGTTCGGGTCAAGTCATTTCGGGTTTCAGGTCGTTCGGGTCACGGGTTGTTCGGGTCAGGGGTCATTCGGGTCACGGGTTGTTCGGGTCTCGGGTCGCTCGGGTATCAGGTCGCTCGGGTATCGGGTTTTTCGGGTCTCGGGTCTATCGGGTCTCGGGTCTATCGGGTCTCGGGTCGTTCAGGTTATGGGTCAGGCGGGTTCGGGTTACAGGTCAATCGGGTTATGGGTCATTCGGGTTTGTATTTCGGGTAATTCGGGTCTGTGTTTCGAAAAAGTTTGGTCTGTGTTTTGAGCAATTCAAGTTTGTATATAGATAGACGAAATATCGAAAATTCGATTTAATTTTCATAGTTCCTAAAATTGGAATCAGGATCTAACTCGTTCACTGTCTGTGTAGTGAGAATCATCCGACTCTGATTGGAATTGGCCGAGTCGAATCGGAGAATCTGATTTTTTTAAAGTATTATCTTTAAATTAAAAAAATGGAATAAAATGAATTTTTTTTTTAAAGTTATAAAAATATGGAAAGATTCAAATAAAATATAATCATATACATTTGGATATATCTATTATATATGATATTTTTGACTATATTTTTTATTTAAGAGGGGCAATGAAAAAAAATCGAAAAAAAAAAAAAATCAGAAAAAATAAAATAAATCGAACTTGGTTTAATTTTGTTGTTGACCTGTTTATTGCACGATATTATATAATATTAATTTTGTATGTTGTTATTAGTTATGTATTATTTATACAAAATGAGTTCACTATAACAAACCAAGTTTTCTATTAAAAAATATTAATTCATTAATGTATTAATAATTTAATATCATAAGATGTGAGAATTCAAAAATCATCATTATACACATAACAAATGTAGATATACAACTTTTTCAATGTAAAATTACAGAAAGTCCAATAATTATGGCAAAATCAGCACACAAATATTCAGCTTCATGTTATTCATCTTGCATTACATGTTATTCAGGTTTCGAAAATTGGGCGGGTCATTCGGGTTCGGGTAATTCGGGTTATGGGTCATTCGGGTTTCGGGCCGCTCGGGTTATGGGCCATTCGGGTTTCGGGCCATTCGGGTTTCGGGTCAGGTCGGGTTTCGGGCCGTTGACTTGTCAACATCTTCGGATCGGGTCAGGTTCGGGTTCGGGTCGGTCGGGCGGGTTTTTTGGGTCGGGTCAAGATTTTGCCACCTCTACATATTACCGTGCCTTGTGAGCAAGACGTATATCGTAGAACAAAAGGAATAAGCAAATGTCTATTCAGATAGGTTTATGATCGCTGATAATTTCATTTAACATTGGTAGTCATGACATCAGTCTCGCTGTTAATAATCTTTTCAAATGACCATTTTGCCCCTGATTCCTTTTTCTATTAGCCCTCTCTCCGTCCAATTCCAGAACTACTCACCACCACTCGCTAGTCGCCCTCTGTCGTTCTTTCTCAAATCATGGTCCCACCCTTTTACCGTTGGACTCCTCTTTTCTACTTTGGCTCGTCCTAGTTGCTCCACCCCCTTGTCGCCCGCACTCCTTGACCCGTTCACTCTCTTTCTTTCTAGATAGATAAAGACTGTTACAACCCAACATGATACTCCAACCCAAAAGACTAATTTATTAGGCGGGAGAGTACAATGGGTTATAAACCCCAACTCAAATGCCCATACAAGTGAGGTGGGCTAAATCCCATGCTTTGTAATTGGTAATGGGTCATGACAATCATCCCTTCTTTTGGACCGACGTTCTCGTTGGTCACAGTTATGATGGTGTCATGTTGGTCACGACTGGCTCTTCCTTTCCAGCACTTCGTAGGCCACCACTCCTTATGTCACCACTCTGAGTTGGCTCTGATATTAATTGTTACAACTCAACACGAGAGTCCAATCCAAAAGACTAGTTTATTAGGTGGGAGAGCACATTGGGTTATAAATCCCACCTCAAGTGTCTATATAAGTGAGGTAGGACAAATCTCATACTTTGCAATTGATTCCGGATCATGACAAAGACGATCATATATGCTCTCGCTCTCTCTCCAATTAGGTCTATTGAGATGGTATGCCAATTAGGTCTAACCCGTCAGCTAGCTCATTTTGAGGGTATAAACTATTGGTTTTCACTTTCTATTTGAACAATTGAAGGTATATTGAGACTATTAGGGATAATTGTGAGTTAATTGGGGCTGAATAAGGAGATTATGATGACGCAAAATAATACAAGTATTGACGGTTCTAATTCTATCTCAATTCTTGGCAAATTCTCTGGATCTGCTATGTCCAAAATAGTACAAGTTCACCTTCCATTATTCCAATTGAGGTATGAACTTGCAAAAATGACAACTTTCCTTAAAATATAAATTATTATCATTCATCAGTTTTTTACTTTTTTTTTCTTTTTCGGAAAAATGCATAATCAGTTAACGTAAACTTAACTGAAGAGGAGATGTTGATTTCTCAAATGGCATCTGAATCGTCCAAATTCGCCCATATTGATTTACAGAAGAAGGTAAGCTTATTTTTTTTTATTACTTTCTATTTTAAGTTTAATTTCCATTGTATTTTTTTCCTCTATATTCAAAGTCTGTAGAAGAAAATCCATCTAAAGACTTGCTCACTTTATTTTCCAAAACCCTAAATTAATTGGGGTTGAATAAGGGTTAAATCTAGCTTAATTAGGTTTAATTGCATATGAATTTACCATTAAATTTTTTTGATTAAAATGTAATACGTGATTTTCAGTGCTGGATTCATAACTCAACTAATGGAGAAAGGACCAATGGGGCATAAAATTATCTTCTAATTTATATATTCATTGTAATAGTGTAATTTGGAATGTGGTTGGAGATATGATTGAATTTTTAATTTAATCAAGTAAATTGTATTTATACAAGTTAATTTGGATATAATGAAGTTTTTGCATTGGGTTGCTGCTTGGTCAAATTCATATCTATATTTTAATATCATAATTACTTCCTTTGTATTTTATTTCAGCACTTTTTATATTATTGTAAGTTTATTTTGTTAGAATTCAGTTACTGTTGATGTTTGTCTTTACTTTCATGAAAGAGCCAAATGGAGCCAAAAAGCAACATCTTGATCTACATAAAGGGGAGACCGAAGTCGGATCATGGGCTAGGCCTCCATTATCGCAACCGTGGTAGCTACTACAATAACCATGGGTCGCTTCCTAGTAGCAGTCTGTAGGATTAGTGCCCTAGGCCAAATGTATTTGTGCTAGGAAATGGAATATGTATTAAGACATTATTATTTATTCAGTAAAGGTTATTTCTTATATATCTGTGTGTATGAGTTGTGAATGTAAATATTATATCAACCAAGAATGATACTTCGGGTTCACATCATCAGAATACGTGATTCTGATAGTAGAATTGTGAACCAACGAATGACATTCTAAATTGTCCCTAATGATATGTAGGATGTTTATTACTAGGACTGAAGGAAATGCATGGCCATGCTCAAAATGGATTAACATGTGTTGTTAATATCATTTTGTATTTACTTAGTCTAATTCTCGATCAGGAAAGATACTTTGATCAAACTCAAGGATGACATATTACCGTGCCTTGTGATCAAGACATATATCGTAGAACAAAAGGCAAATGTCTATTCAGATAGGTTTAGGATCGCTGATCATTTCATTTAACATGGATAGTCATGACATCAGTCTAGAGGTTACTCATGACTTACGATTTTTGGAAGATCGTTGCCAGCCTTAAATGTAACCTACACGGTCACACAATGAACTCCATTCGTATGGGATGAATATACCTCAAAACAGTTATACATATGATGTATAAATTGGTGAACGAAATAATCAATTATTAGATAATTGATTGAACAAAACAGTACCATTTCGTTGGCAACAGAATATACATAGAAACTATAATAACCTTAGCTGCCAAGTATTCCGTTATGGAAATACATATTCCGTTGGCAACGGAATAGGCGCAAATTAAGGTTTTAGTTATTCTAACTGATCAATCATTCGCCTCTCTCTCTAGTATAAATAGAATGGCAGAGTCTCTCTATTATATATACAACTCAGAAGCCTTAGAGGCCGTTTAACACACAGAAAAGAGAGAGAAACTTTTGAGAGATATTTGGAAAGTATTTCCGAACTTGTCTAGCGAAGTCCGGTTATGCCGTATGTCTGAAGTTCGGGTGGATACGAGTAGAGGTTCTCTATCTTGTGAACTAGCGAGCGATCTATCTTCATCCCTAGGAGAAGAAGGAGTTTCTCGAGCCGAGCTTCAAGAAAGAATTTCACGAGCCAAGCTTCAAGAAGGGGTTCTTTGAACCGAGTTTCAAGAAGGAGTTCTTCGAGCTGAGCGTCAGGAAGGAGCTTTGCGAGCCGAGTTTCAAGGAGGAGACGGTGGTGAGTCAGAATAGTTCAGACCTACATCCGTTCTTCATCTCGCGGATCAGGAAGATCCGAGGTATAAATTTTAATGGTTAAACTCGTACTTTTATTCCCTTAATGTAGATCCTAGGGCGGGTTAAATCCATAGGTTCCGTTACGTATGTAACGTACACGGCTATGGATTCCCAACACTTGCTTCCTTCTCCTTCCTAGCGTATGAAACTCGACTCTGAGAACCTTCTTGCTCCTCCTAGGGATGAAGAACTTGATCGCTTGCTAGTCTTCAAAACAGAAGACCTCTACTCATATCCACGTCGAACTTCGAATCGTCGGAATAACCAGACTCGGCTAGACGAGTCCGGAAATACTTTAAGGAGGCTCTCTCTTTCTTTCTCTCTATATTACGGCAATCTGGAGGCTCTGTAATGTGTGTCTAATAGAGGGGGATTGCCCCTCTATTTATACTAGAGAGGGAGGCAAATGATTGATTAGATACCATAACTAAAATCCTAATTACAACGCTTATCCATTCCCAACAGACCTATTCTGTTGCCAACGGAATAGGCTTTCCTAATCTGAAAACTTGGCTGTCGAGAAATTGGCTGAGTTCTGTTGCCAACGGAACTATTCCGTTGGCAACGGAACTTCCTTTGGTAACGGAACTGTTCTATTGCCAACAGAACTATGCTGATTTTTTGCACAATCACTCATATCAATCATCCAATGATCGATTATTTCCTTCACCTATTGATACACCATATGTATAACTATTTAAGAGCATTTCCTTCCCGACTAGATGTTTTTCTATGTGTGACCGTGTAGGTTCCATTTAACGCTGTAAACGATCTTCCAAAGATCGTAAGTCATGAGTAACCTCTAGACTGGTGTCATGACTACCCATGTTAAATGAAATGATCAGCGATCATAAAACTATCTTAATAGACATTTGATTATTCCCTTTGTTCTATGATATACGTCTTGATCACAAGGCTTGGTTATATGTCATCCTTGAGTTTGATCAAAGCCTCTTTCTTGATCGACAATTAGACTGAATAAATACAAAATGATATTAACAACACATGTTAATCCATTTTGAGCATGGCCATGCATTTCCTTCAGTCCTAGTTCATCAGGGGGGGCCTAGAGATATCTCTCTCTTAACGTGAGGAACAAATCCCATCTTGGTCACTCACATTCCTCGTCATGATTCGGTGCATACCTAATGATGACCCTAATGATCATCCCGTTATGGATGACGTAAGATCATATTAAAGTATGCAGTTCCTCATATATGAATCCATGGTGACCTCAGCTCATAGGAATAAGCACACTATTCATATGAACTACCAGTATGCACGTCGAACTTCAGATCGTCAGAAAAACCAAACTTGGCTAGACGAGTCCGAAAATACTTTCGAAAGGCTCTCGCTCTTTGTCTCCATTTTACGGCAGCTTGGAGGCTCTGTAATTGTATCTCTAATAAAGGGGGCAGCCCCTATATTTATACTAGAGAGAGAGGCGAAGGATTGCTCAGTTACCATAACTAAAATCCTAATTTCAGAGCTCATTCCGTTCCCAACAGACCTATTTTCTTATCACAAACCTTGGCTGCCAAGTAATTGGTTGAGTTCTATTGCCAACGGAACTATGAGTCGAGCTTTAGGAGTATGAAGGAGAAGGAAGCGAGACGTAGCAGTTCAGACCTACATATGCTGTAATCTCCCGGATCAGGAATCTCCGAGGTATAAATTTTAATAGTTAATCTCATACTTTTATTCTCTCAACGATGATCCTAGGGTGGGTTGAATCCATAGGTTCCATTAACTATGTATTCCCCAACAGTGGCATCAGAGACTTCGTTAAAGAAAAAATCGTCGATTATATTTAAAATTTATGAAATTCTAGTAAAATAAATTTTAGGGTTTTGAAAATATTATTTCAAAACATCGCGGAAATAGTTTCTAGGAATATAATATTTGATATTATGATTTTCTAGACTTTCGAAAAATAGTATTTCGAAATTTGTTTTGGAAACAGGACTAAAACAAAGGAATAATGAATTTTCTAGTAGGATTCCGTTCCTAACGAAATAGTTCCGTTGAGAACGGAATAACGCTGGATTTTGTCAAGATTTTCATCCTGATTCCGTTAAGAACATAATAGTTTCGTTCCCAATGGAATAAGGCTGATTTTGCAAGAAACTCTTATTTTTGTATACATGGAATTTGAATATATACATATGGTATGAGGCTTAGATCTGTGATTATGCTGTGATGTAATCTTGTGTTTGTATGCTTGTATTTTATGTAATATCTATGACAACCTATGAGTTGTCCAAAGTTGTAATTATGGCAACCAGTGAGTTGTCCAAAATTTTAAATTATTTTTTCTAGCAATAGGATAGCTGTTAGGAAAGATATTATATCAAGACGAGATGAGGATCTTGGCACAATCTTCAGAAGAAGGTATTGGATCTTTGAACACACACAACGAAGGGTTCATTGAAGATTCACCTACAATCTAGAGATAGATATAGGATTAGGAACCTCATGATCGCTCGTGAGGATTAGGCTCATACTATATATATCTTGTTTCTATGATGTTTATATTTATAATTCTAAAACAAAATCTTTCAGAATGTTAAGTAAGAAAGTCCCCCCCCCCATGTCACCGAACCTCTCGGTACATAGACAATCTTGCATGTGGGTCATGCCAAAGCTGAGCATATGGGGGATTGTCATTGTAAATGAGGGTATGCGGGAGATGGCGTCTAGCATGGGCCATGCCAAAGCTGAGTGTGCTGAACTCTATTTCGCCGATAATCATACATGGTTAAAATTAATTGAGTCAACAAGTCAGACTTGGTCTCAAGACACAAGATGGGATAATACACCGGACATATGATGCACATTCCATAAAAGAAAAGAGTTGTATATAATACAATTGGAAGTGTTCCTACCTAAATAGTTGTGTATTGCGGGTTGCGCCAAAGAGCGCACTTAATACTCAATTAAAAACGGATCTTGACTCACTATGAAACCTCATTTAATTGAAGTTTCTGAATCAATACTACTGAAGGTGGTTTATTTGAAGAAAAATAATGGGAGTACAATATAAGAAACACATAAACAAAACAACCAAAATGAATAAATAATTATGGGACTTTACATTTTAACTTGTAGAATAATGGCAAACAATAACAATTCAACTGGGTTGAATTTGAATCTATCCTTGAGAAGGATAAGCTCAATGGCTCTAACTTCCTTGGCTGGTTTAGAAACCTAAGAATTGTTCTCAAGGCTGACAAAAACTGTATGTCATAGAAGAGGCTTACCCAGAGGAACCAAAATAGGGAGCCACAAGGGCTATGCGGGACGCGTATGCTAAATACGTCAAAGATGACACCGAGGTAGCTTGTGTCATGCTAGCGACCATGACCTCTAAGCTTCAGAAACATCTGGAGGACATGGGTGCTCACGATATGATCGTAACTCTCAAGAAAATATTCCAAGAGCAGGCTAGAGTTGCGCACTACAAAGCAACCGTCTCTCTAACTGATACGAAGATGGTTGAAGGTTCATCTGTGAGTGATCATGTACTCAATAAGAAGAGTTATTTTGATCAATTTGAGAGGCTTGGTTCAGCTATGCCAGGAGAATTAGTAATTGACATAATTCTCGGGTCGTCGCCTCCTAGTTTTAAGCCATTCATCATGAACTATAATATGCATCAGATGGAGAAATCCATCACTGAGTTGCACGGGATGCTTAAGAATGCACAGGAGGACACGAAGACAAATATTGTCAACGACGTCCAAATGGTTCACAAGAAGAAGCGTAAGAAGACCAGGAATAAGAGCAAGGGTAAAGGCATGGTGTTACCTAAACCTAAGATCAAGAAAGACAAAGATGGAATTTCCTTCCATTGCAACACGGTTGGCCATTGGAAGAGAAACTGCAAACTCTATCAGGCCAAAATCAAGAAGGGTAGTATGACTACTACTTCAGGTATTTTTGTTATTGAAACTAATTCACTTAATTCTAAATCTTGGGTATTCGATACTGGATGTGGTACTCATAATTGTAATGATGTGCATGGACTACAAAGGAGTAGAAGATTAGCTAAGGGCGAAATCGACCTGTGTGTGGGAAGTGGAGCAAGAGTTGCTGCATTAGCCGTAGGAACTTATTTATTGACGTTGCCTAGTGGACTTGTATTCGTACTTAATAATTTTTTTTTTTACCTGTTATGAGCAGAAATATTATTTCTATTTCTAGTCTAATTTTGGATGGTTATAAATTTGTTATTGAGAATAATTATTGTTCTATCTTAAAGGATAACCTTTTCTAAGGAACTATTCTATTAGAAAGAGATCTTTACGTGCTAGATCTTAAGAAAGAGAATTATAAGTCCATATATAACATTAATATTAAATGATTTAAAATAAATGACTGAAATCCGACATATCTTTGTCATTGTAGCTTAGGCCATATAATTGAGAAGCACATTTCTAAATTCCACTCTCATGGACTTTTAGACTCATTTGATTTGGAATCATTTGAGAAGTGAGAGTCTTGTTTACTTAGCAAGATGACTAAGAAATCCTTCACAAAAGTTGGTGAAAAAGGTTAATGACTTATTAGGAATCATACATACTGAAGTATGTGGACCAACGAGTATGCCGGCCAGAGGTGGGTATCGGTACTTCATAACTTTTACAGACGACTTCTGTAGATATGGTTATGTCTACCTAATGAAACATAAGTCTGAATCCTTTGAAGTGTTCAAAGAATTTAAAAATGTAGTAAAAATCAACTTGGCAAAAATGCTAAAGCACTTCGATTTGATCGAGTAGACGAATATCTGAGTCAGGAATTTTAAGATCATCTCAGAGAATGTGGAATAGTTTCACAACTAACTCCTCCAGGAACTCCTCAATGTCATGGAGTGTTTGAAAGGAGGAATCGAACCTTATTGGATATGGTGCGATCCATGATGAGCCAAACGAGTCTTTAGATATCTTTTTGGGGTTATGCGCTTGAGATTTGGGGATGTGAGACTTATGTCAAATGTCCATTTTCAGAAATTGGACCCAGATCCGATAAGTGCCTGTTTGTGAGATATTCTGAGGAAACTAAAGGATATAACTTTTACCACCCATCGGAGAACAAAGTGTTTGTTGCTCGCAATGGAGCCTTCTTGGAAAAAGAGTTTGTCTCCACGAGAAGAAATGGGAGCAAAATACAACTCGAAGAAATTCGAGACCCGCCTACTGTAGGATTAGTACCCTAGGCCAAATGTATTTGTGCTAGGGAATGGATTATGTACTAAGACATTAATATTGATTCAATAAAGGTTATTTCTTATATATCTGTGTGTATGGGTTGTGAATGTAAATCTTATATCAACCAACAATGTTACTTCGGGTTCACATCATCAGAATACGTGATTCTGATAGTAAAACTGTGAACCAACGAATGACATTCAAAATCATCCCTAGTGATATGTGTAGGATTAGTGCCCTAGGGCAAATGTATTTGTGCTAGGAAATGGATTATGTTTTAAGATATTATTATTTATTCAATAAAGGTTGTTTCTTATATATCTGTGTGGATGGGTTGCGAATATGCATTTACATATCTTATATCAATCATGAATGACACTTCGGGTTCACCTCATCAGAATACGTGATTCTGATAGTAGAACTATGAACCAACGAATGCCATTTTAAACTGTCTCTTGTGAAATGCATGTAGGAAATGCGTGGCCATGCTCAAAATGGGTTAACATGTGTTGTTAATATCATTTTGTATTTACTCAGTCTAATTCTCGATTAGGAAAGAGATTTTGATCAAACTCAAGGATGACATACTTCCATGCCTTGTAATTAAGGTATATATCGTAGAACAAAAGGAATAAGCAAATGTCTATTAAGATAGGTTTATGATCGTTGAGCATTTCATTTAACATGGGTAGTGATGACATCAGTCTAGAGGTTACTCATGACTTACGATCTTTAGAAGGTCGTTGCCAGCATTAAATGGAACCAACACGGTCACACATTGAACTCCATTCGTACGGGATGAATATGCCTCAAAACAGTTATACATATGATGTAAAAATTTGTGAATGAAATAATCAATTATTGGATAATTGATTGAACAAAACAGTACCATTCTATTGGCAACAGAATAGTTCTGTTCCTGATAAGTCATTAATTATACACATTTTATACCCTATACATACATATATATATATATACGTTTCCCAAATTCAGAGATATACGTTTCCCAAATTGACCATTTTCTGAACAGATCTATCATGCACTTTGCATTCACTCTTCATGTTTTTGCCATGCTCATTCACACTCTTTGCATGGGGCTTCATTCATCCCTCATGATCACTTTTTGAGAGGGTTATAACCAGGTGCAAGGCATCTATTCTAATCACTTTTGAACTTCATCATTCTCTCTCTTGGAGTTGGGCAAGTCAATCAAACTTCATTCTTCCATCCGCGCTTCATTAATGGGTTCTATCATTATTTTCTTTTCTTTCTTTTCCATGTATTTCGAGTAAGCCTTTCGAGGCATAGTTAGTGTTTATTTTTTTGTGTTGTAACTTTTGAGACCATTAATAATGAATTTCATTTGAACAATTATTATTTTGTTTTCACTTACTTATTATCTTTCATGCTCAATGAATTATTTTAAGTTTATTTCGGTCAATTCTATGTTCAATAGTAATTAACAAGGGCCACAAAATTCCTATGGTTGCTTTGCTCCGTAGCCTCCATTAGAATTTGAATAATAGCCAAGTGCAAATAACTCACAACGATCTAAACAGTTCTGAACAAGCTCATCGTTTAAGAGATCTTGATTTGTTTAAATAACCAATGATTTCTATTGAATTGGTTATGATATTCAAGTACGTTAGTGTTTTTATTTATGAGCTCATCTAAACTAAAACCCTATCTTTTTGTTTGAGTTATTTATCAGTTAGAGCTCATCTTACTGCACTTAAGAGATTAATTCCAAATTCATTATTATAGTCAAGGATAAAGTTACACACAAATTCACTACACAAAACTATGCCTCGATTCACAAAACCACCACATCTCTTGATTTTTACTCTAAGTTTTCTCTTTACTTGTTACTTTCATTTTGTTGCAATCAACCAATCAACAACCCCCCCCCATTGTGTGTCTTGTTTTAGGTCTTGTGTTTGGTTTTATTTACGGTCTTGGTTTCTCTTTATTTTAGTTTTCTAATTTTGTTGAGTCCATTTTCATTAGAGAAGTGATCTTTTCACCTAGTTTAGTCTAAATAGCTCTCTGCGGTTCGACCCCTACTTCCACTCTCTACTGTATTGTAGTTAAGTCTAGGGTTATAAATTTCTATTGGTAAGTGTAAAACAACTGCAAAAATACCTCTTATCAAAATGGCGCCGTTGCCGGGGAGCTAGCAACGCGACTAGTCTAGGTCAATATTAACACTTCTCTTGTGTAGTACGGTAGTCTGCATTTGTGTCAGAGTAAACCAAATTCATTTTACTTTTTGTCAGTCACATTTTTTTTTTTACTTTTTTGTCAGAGTCACACTTTCGTTACCTTTGTTATCTTTTTCACTTTTTGTCAGAGTCAGTCATACTATTTATTTTCACTTTGAGTCTGCATTACTTGCATTCACTAATTCTCTCTCTTACACTTGATTCCAGTTCATGAAAGCTACTCGTAGTTCTAATCTTCCACTTGCACTATTAGATCCGGAGATTGAGAGAACACACCTGGAGCGAAGAAGAGCAATTCCGGAAACACCGAAAGCAGCCGAAGAAACTGAAAAGGTAGAGAACTTGGACAGCGAAAGCGAACCTCCTACTCCACCAGCTCCTCCTCACGCTACAAGAGGTAATACTACAGTCATGGCTAATTTTGAGGATAGGACACTTAGGGACTTGTCTACCTTTGATTTTGCTACCAACCAGTATGGTATTGTATTACCACCGGTCCCGAATTTTAAGATCCATACGGGTCTTCTTCAATTATTACCGACTTTCAATGGGAGCACCGGAGAGGATCCGCACTCTCACATGCGGGAGTTCAACCATATCACCGTGACAATGATGCCGGCGGAGATCGAAAATGAAGGTCCTTACAAGCTACGAATGTTTTCATACAGTCTTCGAGGACCAGCAAAGGACTAGTACTACCATCTAGCACATTTTCCAACAACTTGGGTAGAACTTCTAAAGTTGTTTCTAGACAAGTATTTTCCTATCTCTCTTACCACTTATATTAGGAAGCAGATTTGTAGTATTCAACAAGAAGTAGGGGAAACCCTCTACGAGTACTATGATCGCTTACAGAAGTTGTGTGCAAAATGTCCCAACCATCAAGTCCCAGAGAATCTCTTGATTCAACACTTGTATGATGGGATGCTTCAAGAGACTAGGGATAATGTAGATTCTTCTAGTGGGGGTGCTTTCATAGATAAAACCGTTAGGCAAGCACGAACCTTGATAGAAACCATGGCAAAAAAATGCCCAATCTAGTAGAACCAGATCTCGACTTAGGGGAGTTAGTGAGATTAGAGACTGTGAT
Organism: Juncus inflexus; assembly: GCA_024447665.1. Lineage (NCBI taxonomy): Eukaryota > Viridiplantae > Streptophyta > Magnoliopsida > Poales > Juncaceae > Juncus > Juncus inflexus. Next base: position 6,024,522 of record JAJHPC010000014.1, on the reverse strand, counting down.
TTGGAGAAGCGAGTGAATGGTATGGACCCCAAATTAGATAGCTTGGCTAATATGATGGCGTCATTCATGGGAACCAAAATGGAAGTAAAAGCATGCGGTGCCTGCACTCAGACAGGACACACCACTGATGCGTGCCCAACACTCCATGATGAGGAGAAAGTCAGGACCACAGCTTGCGGCATCTTCAAGCTAAACCAACACGGAAATTCAAATAGGGGTCAAAACCGTAATTATGATCCCTATTCCAAAATGTACAACCCTGGATGGCGTGATCACCCAAACTTCAGATGGCGTGACCCAGGAAACCAACAACAACCTCCTCAAATCCAAAATCAAAATTCTTCTTCTTCTTCACCTCCAATTGACCCTGCTTTGAAAAGTCTTTCTTGACATTGTGACCTCCTTGGCCACATCAACTACTTCTTTTCAGAAGGATACAAAAAGTGCCCTAACACATCTGGGCACCCAAATTGCTCAAATATCCTCTGAATTAAACCAGTTAAAAACTCAGGGGTCCTCACAACTTCCTTCCCAAACTCTAAACCCCCGTGAGAATGCATGTGCTATCACCTTAAGAAGTGGTAATGAAATAGAAGGGAGTAAAGGAAACATGCAAGGTGAAGGAGAGATTGACGTAATTAAGCCGGAATCCGAGAAGATGAAAGAAAAGTCCAAGGAAATACCAGCTTATAAACCTAGAGCCCCTTTTCCTAGCCGTCTAGCGGTTAACACCAAAAAGGATGAGGCAGAGAGAGATATCCTAGAGGTTTTCAAGAAAGTGGAAGTGAACATTCCACTACTCGATTCCATTCGTCGATTCCCTCGCTATGCGAAATTTCTCAAGGACTTGTGTATGAATAAGAGAAAGCTAAATGGTCATGAGAGAGTAACAATGAGTGAGAATGTCTCTGCGGTTATTCACAAGAAGCTTCCAGAGAAGCAAAAAGACCCTGGCATGTTTGCCATTCCTTGCAGCATTGGGCACCATGAATTTGCTCGGTGCATGCTTGATCTCGGGGCATCTATCAGTGTCATGCCCTTTTCTATCTATTCTTCCCTCGGTTTAGGACCTTTGAAAAAGACCGGGGTGATCCTTCAACTAGCTGATCGTTTTACTGCTGTGCCAGAGGGAGTTATAGAGGATGTCCTTGTTAAGGTCAATGGCCTTATCTTCCCTGCAGATTTCTATATTCTGCGTATGGATGAGTCTGATAGCTCACCGAGTTCGACTCCCATTCTTCTGGGAAGACCCTTCCTTAAAACTGCCCGAACCAAGATTGATGTGCACAATGACACTCTTTCTATGGAATTTGACGGAGAGAACATCTCTTACAATATCTTTAATGCTATCAAGCATCCTTCTGACGAGCATGTCTCCGCTATTTGCACCATCGACCCAGTTGATGAGTGTGTCGACAACTTATCCTCTTTTGAGTTCATAGATCTGCTCGAGACCATTCTTGATCTCTCTCCAGATGAGCAGGATCTTCTTCAAAGTCTATCTGCCTTGGCCATTGGAGAGGCTTCTTCCTCTTCTTCTTCTCCTCCCTTGATAGACTTGAAACCCTCTCTTGAGCCCACCAAACCTTCCATTGTGAATCCCCCCTCTCTTGACCTAAAACCTCTACTAGCTCATCTCAAGTACGCATACTTGGGTAAATGAGACACTCTTTCAGTGATCATCTCTAGTAGCCTCACTGCTACTCAGGAAGAGAAATTAGTTAATGTTTTGAGAGACCACAGGACTGCTATTGGATGAACTCTGGCTGATATTAAGGGAATCAGCCCCTCTACATGTATACATCGGATATTGTTGGAGGATGGATCTAAACCATCCCGTGAGCCTCAGCGTAGGCTAAATCCTCCAATGATGGAAGTGGTCAAGAAGGAAATCATCAAACTCCTTGATGCATGAATCATATACCCTATCTCTGATTCACAATGGGTGTCACCAATCCATGTGGTGCCCAAGAAAACTGGTATTACGATAATTGAGAATCAGGATGGTGAAAAAGTTCCTACGAGAGCACAAAATGGATGGTGAAAAGTTCCTACGAGAGCACAAAATGGATGGCGAGTATGCATTGATTATCGCAAATTAAACACTGTCACCCGGAAAGACCATTTCCCCCTTCCTTTCATTGACCAGATGCTCGAGCGCCTTGCTGGGTGCCACCATTATTGCTTCTTAGATGACTTCTCTGGTTACTTTCAAATAGCCATCGCCCCCGAGGATCAAGAAAATACCACCTTCACGTGCCCTTTTGGCACTTTTGCCTATAGGCGCATGCCCTTTGGGTTGTGTAACGCACCCGGTACATTTCAGAGATGTATGATGTCCATCTTCTCTGATTATGTCACCCGAATTATTGAGGTTTTCATGGATGATTTCACCGTCTATGGTGACTCATTCGATGTCTATTTGGGAAACCTAAAGACGATTCTTCAAAGGTGCGTGGAGACTGACCTGGTGCTGAATTATGAGAAATGTCATTTCATGGTGGATCAGGGCATAGTCTTAGGCCATGTGGTTTCCTCTCGGGGTCTTGAAGTGGATAAAGCAAAGATCGATGTCATTAGATCCCTTCTGTACCCAACCAGTGTGAAGGGTATTCTATCATTTCTTGGTCATGCCGGATTTTATAGGCGTTTCATCAAAGATTTCTCAAAAATCGCACAACCTCTTTGTCTTCTTCTCCATAAAGAGACTTCTTTTGAGTTTAATGAGAAGTGCAAAGCGGCATTCGACCTTCTCAAGGAGAAATTATGTTCTGCCCCCATCATTAAAGCTCCCGACTGGAATCTGTCTTTCGAGATCATGTGCGATGCGAGTGATACGGCAGTTGGAGCTGTCCTTGGGCAGCGGGATGGGCGAGAACCCCATGTTATCTCTTATGCCTCCAGGACCTTAGATGATGCTCAGTGTAACTATACAACTACAGAAAAAGAGCTGCTGGCCATTGTTTTTGCACTGGAGAAATTTAGGTCCTATCTCTTAGGGGTTAAGGTGATTATATACTCTGACCACGCCGCGTTGAGGCATCTTTTCAAGAAGAAGGAATCCGATTGTTGGATAAGAGATTGTTGCTCCAGGAGTTCGATTTGGAGATTAGAGATAAACGAGGATCAGAGAATCTAGTTGCAGATCACCTTAGCCGCCTTCCTATGAGTATTGAGGAGGGTACCCCAATATCGGAATTCTTTCCTGAGGAATATCTCTATGCCGTGCAAAGCTATACACCATGGTATGCTGATATAGTGAATTACCTGGTGGCTAAAGACCTACCAGAGGATCTTACACGTGCACAGGCCGATCGAATCCGATATGATTCTCGATTTTATATTTGGGATGAGCCTTACCTCTTTCGGATTTGCGCGAATCAAATTATTCGGAGATGTATACCAGATAATGAGATCAAATCCGTGCTTGAGTTTTGTCACTTTCTGGAGTGTGGAGGACACTTTGGCGCCAAGCGGACAGCTCATAAGGTCCTTGAGTGTGGTTTCTTCTGGCCTACTCTACATAAGGATGCTTACTTCTTCGTAAAGTCATGTGAGCGATGCCAGAGAACGGGAGGACTAACCAAGAGAGACGAGATGCCGATGAAGTATATTCTTGCATGTGAGGTCTTTGAAGTGTGGGGTATCGACTTTATGGGACCTTTCCCTCCCTCATATGGCTGTAAGTATATCCTCCTAGCAGTTGATTATGTCTCCAAGTGGGTTGAGGCCAAGGAGACAAAACGGGCAGATGCAAAAACAGTCGTGGATTTTGTCAAGGACCAGATCTTTAGTAGGTTTGGGGTCCCGAGAGTCATCATCAGTGATAGAGGAACCCATTTCTGCAATCGGAGTTTCGAGGCATTAATGAAGCAATACCATGTCACACATAAAACCTCGACAGCTTACCACCCTCAAACCAATGGCCAAGCAGAGCTTTCGAATAGGGAGATCAAAGGCGTTTTGGAGAAAGTGGTGAACCCCACCAGGAAAGACTGGAGTCTTCGGCTAAATGACGCACTCTGGGCTTACAGGACTGCGTTTAAGTTCCCTGTAGGCATGTCCCCTTATCGGCTAGTCTATGGAAAGGCTTGTCATCTTCCGGTTGAACTCGAGCACAAAGCCTATTGGGCCATCAAGAAGTGCCATCTAGATTACCCAAACGATGCACTCAACCGGAAGTTGCAAATCCAAGAGTTAGAGGAGATCCGAAATGACGCGTATGAGAACTCCCGAATCTTCAAGGAGAAGGCCAAGGTGTATCATGACAGGAAGCTTGCCCACAAGGATTTCAAAGTGGGTGACAAGGTGTTGCTGTTTAACTCAAGACTCAAATTACACCCGGGCAAGCTACAAAGTAGGTGGATAGGGCCCTTTCTTGTGACCAAATTGTTCGATTATGGTGCAGCAGAAATTCAGGGTCTGGATTCAGGGAAAGTCTTCAAGGTCAACGGGCACCTGCTGAAGCGGTTTCATGAGAGTTTCGATGCGAGCTGGATTGACATTCACGAGCTTGGAGAGTCAGCATCCACTGCTTGAGGAGATGGAAACGTCGGGCCAACAACGTTAAAGAGAGGCGCTACTGGGAGGCAACCCTGCGAATAAAGGTTGTGTTTTTCTTTGTTTATTTTCTTTTTCTTGCATTGCATCACCACTTTGTGCTTAGCTTTACTCGGGGACGAGTAAACGTCTAAGTGTGGGGTGGAGTCTTTATTGCATGTTAGGTAGTAAAAAAAAAATAATAATAATAAATAAATAAATAAAATAATACAAACCCATTTTTAAGCCTCAAATTAAAAAAAATGCCCAATTAAAAATCAAAAGGATTGAGAGAGAACTGTAAACTGTATTGAATAATGTGGGGGAACTTATTTGGACTCAAAAGGATCATATAGACCAGTTCAAGAAGAATTGAGGTCGTTGGTTTAGGGGTCTAGTGAACTCGATTTGTTGTTTGAGTGCCAATAATTTAGGGATTTGCGCGAGAAATTATGTGAGGACTTACCATTGGAACGTGACCCGGAACTTAAGTTGTTTATAGTATAATATCCATAATAACCCACTATATCATCTCGTATATATATAAATAATATCCAAGTCTATTAGCTTCAAAAGTCACTTTGTTGCTTGGTTTTGGAGAAGGAGGGTTAGGCATTATATAAGAAGATAGGGGACGGGAAGTAGAGGTTAGTGTCAAGAAGTTGAGGGCTTATGTGTAGTAGATGAGCTTTGTGCACCGAGTGTATTCGTGAGGAGATGCATCTTAGAGACAAATTTATGAGAGTAGATTCTCGGGTAAACTCTATTTTTGACACAAAGGCAAGTTAGGCCCCTATAATCCTAATTGATTTGAGTCACAATCTTAGAAAAAAATAAAATAAAATAAAAACAAACAAACAAACAAAACAAAAAATAAATAAATAAATAAAAAAGATTGCATGACTCAAAATTGTTCCCCTTGTAGATGGCCTAAACCTTAGTTTACCCAATTTGTGAGAAAGAGTGGATCCCTGTCATACATCTCAGGCCAGCAGTTAGGTTGACATATTTTGGGTCAGATGACTGAAGGTGCTAGGAGGTATGCACATCATTATTCCAAGAAGATAGAGGTATAGGCGATATCGTTTTGGAGAGTAGAGGCATGAGTTTAGAAAACCAAGTGACAATTTGACCGAAAGTGGCGAAGTAGACAAGGAAACCAATTACGTAGTATATATATATGTATTATCCACCAAATTCCATCATATTTCACCAAACATAACTTGTGAATTCCCCTCACGACCAAGGTAGGAAATCATGATTCATTTGAATTGAGAGTTATTATGAGAGACACTCTATATATTCCATATTCATATTCCACTATACAAAAAGAGAGTGAGTGCGAGTTTCACCAAAGTGCATGGAATCTTACACAAGGGACCAAAGATCATTATTGGCTGGTATATAAGTGAAGAGCGAGTCAAAAATATGGGACCCATCTTACCAATACAAGTTACAATATTTGCTCGAGGACGATCAAATGTTTAAGTGTGGGGTGATTTGATAAGTCATTAATTATACACATTTTATACCCTATACATATATGATATTGCACCATTATATGTGTTAATATTCTATTTATATGGATAATAATCACAACTTGAATATTGATACTGCTAATGACATATTTATGTGAATTCAGGTGCAATTTTGATGGAGCATAGCTTATAGAAAATATGTTGGAGCACAAGATGGAGATAATAATCAAGACTCGGACCTGCCGACACAGGCTTAGTATTTCGGCCATAACTCACAATCTGGGCCTTCTCTATATGCATACTATAAACTGTTGGAAAGAAGAGAACAAGGCCCACAACTCATTCCATATCACCAGAGCCCAATTCAGAGATATACGTGTCTCAAATTGACCATTTTCTGGACAGATCTATCATGCACTTTGCATTCACTCTTCATGTTTTTGCCATGCTCATTCACACTCTTTGCGTGGGGCTTCATTCATCCCTCATGATCACCTTTTGAGAGGGTTATAACCAAGTGCAAGGCATCTATTCTAATTACTTTTGAACTTCATCATTCTCTCTCTTGGAGTTGGGCAAGTCAAGCAAACTTCATTCTTCCATCCGCGCTTCATTAATGGGTTCTATCATTATTTTCTTTTCTTTCTTTTCCATGTATTTCGAGTAAGCCCTTCGAGGCATAGTTAGTGTTTATGTTTTTGTGTTGTAACTTTTGAGACCATTAATAATGAATTTCATTTGAACGGTTATTATTTTGTTTTCACTTACTTTAAGTTTATTTCGGTCAATTCTATGTTCAATAGTAATTAACAAGGGCCACGAAATTCCTACGGTTGCTTTGCTCAATAGCCTCCATTAGAATTTGAATAATAGCCAAGTGCAAATTACTCACAATGATCTAAACAGTTCTGAACAAGCTCATCGTTTAAGAGGTTTTGATTTGTTTAAATAACCAATGATTTCTATTGAATTGGTTATAATATTCAAGTAGGTTCATGTTTTTATTTACGAGCTCATCTAAACTAAAACCCTATCTTTTTGTTTGAGTTATTTATCGGTTAGAGCTCATCTTACTGCACTTAAGAGATTAATTCCAAATTCATTATTATAGTCAAGGATAAAGTCACACACAAATTCACTACACAAAACTATGCCTCAATTCACAAATCCACCACATCTCTTGATTTTTAATCTAAGTTTCCTCTTTACTTGTTACTTTCATTTTGTTGCAATCAACCAATCAACAACCCCCCCCCGCCCCATTGTGTGTCTTGTTTTAGGTCTTGTGTTTAGTTTTATTTACGGTCTTGGTTTCTCTTTATTTTAGTTTTCTAATTTTGTTGAGTCCATTTTCATTAGAGAAGTGATCTTTTCACCTAGTTTAGTCTAAATAGCACTCTGCGGTTCGACCCCTACTTCCACTCTCTACTGTATTGTAGTTAAGTCTAGGGTTATAAATTTCTTTTGGTAAGTGTAAAACGACTGCAAAAATACCTCTTATCAGTTCCCAACGGAATAAACATGGAAACTATAATAACCATAGCTGCCAAGTATTCCGTTATGGAAATACATATTCTGTTGGCAACGGAATAGTTCCGTTGGCAACAGAATAGGCGCAGATTAGGGTTTTTAGTTATGGTAATTGGGCAATCGTTCACCTCTCTCTCTAGTATAAATAGGAGAGAAGAGTCTCTCTATTCTAGATAGATAATTCAGAAGTCTTAGATGCCGTCTATTATACAGAAAAGAGAGAGAATGTTTTGAGAGATTTTCGAAAAGTATTTCCGAACTTGTCTAGCCAAGTCCCGTTATTCCGTACGTCTGAAGTTCGCGTGGATACTTGTAGAGGTTCTCTTTCTTGAGAACTTGCGAGCGATCGATCTTCATCCCTAGGAGAAGCAAGAAAGTCGCGAGTCGAGCTTCAGGAATGACAAGGTTGCAAGTCAGAAAAGTTCGGACCTACATCCGTTCTTCATTTCGTGGATCAGGAAGATCCGAGGTATAAATTTTAATAGTTAATCTCGTACTTTTATTCCCTTAACGTAGATCCTTGGGCAGGTTAAATCGATTGGTTCCGCTGCGCATGTAACGTACATGGCTATGGATTTCCCAACAATGTTGTCTGCTTTCTTGAGACGCTGGAAACCTAGAGGTCTTCCCCGTATAAAAGGACCATTCATGAGAGAGAAAACACAGAGAGAGAGAGAGAGAGAGAGAGAGCTACAGTGTTCCGTTCAAGGGTGCGGTGTTAGTAATCTATCAATATAGTTATTTCCATTAATTTACTTCTTTTTACCTATTGCTTATTTGCTGTGATTTTGTTTGTGTATTCTAACCCTTATCTTGAAGTGTGTAGCGTGCCACAACTCATGATATTTAGGTGAGTAGGCGAAGTATCGAGAGGTGAAGTCAAAATCTAGACCCGCGGATAAGACTCAGACTGACAAGGCACGAAAGTAGTCGGGTCGTCTAAGGGGAGCAAAGAACACCACAAAGAATAAAGAGTTCACAACTTGGTCGGACAATTACCCGGAGGTGCGGACATTGCGATTCACTATCACGGATAGCTTTGCGATAACGGGGTGATTCCCACTCACAATGAGCAAGAAGTTAAGAAGGAGTAACCCAAATGAGCGACTAAAGAGATAGAATAAATCACAAATTCCTAGATCATGCTCTTCTAGGACAACACATGATTACCCCTCCCCACTAACAACGCGAGCACGGAACCTTTTTATTTTATTTACTTTCCATGCACAACCCAACCATCTAATAGATCAGTTTGGATTACTTACGAAACTCTAGTCCGGTATTCCACCTTTGACCTTACTGTGGATTGACACCCTAACTTACTACAATGCAAGGTCATGAGGGTGATCGCGCAAGTAAACTGAGGTCCATAAATTAGATTTGTGGCATGATTTTATCTATATACCCATCGGACCATCACCCTTTTTTGGCGCTGTTCCCAGGGAGGCATTGTTGGGAAATCCATAGCCATGTACGTTACATGCGCAGTGGAACCTATGGACTTAACCCGTCCTAGGATATATGTTAAGGAAATAAAAGTACAAGATTAACTATTAGAATTTATACCTCGGATCTTCCTGATCGGTGAGACGAAGAACGGATGTAGGTCTGAACTTTTCTGACTTGCAACCTTCTTCTTCCTGAAGCTCAACTCGCGACCTCCTTGCTTCTCCTAGGGATGAAGATCGATCGCTCGCAAGTTCTCAAGATAGAGAACCTCTACTCGTATCCACGCGAACTTCAGACGTACGGAATAAGCAGACTTGGCTAGACAAGCCCGAAAATACTTTCCGAATATCTCTCAAAACTTTTTCTCTCTTTTCTGTGTAATAGACGGCCTCTAAGACTTCTGAGTTGTGTATGGAATAGAGAGACTCTGCCCTTCTATTTATACTAGAGAGAGAGGCGAACGATTGCTGAGTTACCATAACTAAAAACCCTAATCTGCGTCTATTCCGTTGCCAACGGAACTATTCCATTGCCAACGGAATAGGTATTTCCATAACGGAATACTTGGCAGCTAAGGTTATTACAGTTTTCATATATATTCCGTGGGGAACGGAACTGTTCTGTTGCCAACGGAATGGCATTGTTTTATTCAATCAATTATCTAATAATTGATTATTTCGTTCACCAATTTATACATCATGTATATAACTGTTTTGAGGCATATTCATCCCGTACGAATGGATTTCATTGTGTGACCGTGTAGGTTGTATTTAACGCTGGCAATGATCTTCTAAAAATCGCAAGTCATGAGTAACCTCTAGACTGATGTCATGACTACCCATGTTAAATGAAATAATCAGCGATCATAAACCTATCTGAATAGACATTTGCTTATTCCTTTTGTTCTATGATATACGTCTTGATGACAAGGCACGGTAATATATCATCCTTGAGTTTGATCAAAGTCTCTTTCCTGATCGAGAATTAGACTAAGTAAATACAAAATGATATTAACAACACATATTAATTCATTTTGAGCATGGCCATGCATTTCCTTCAGTCCTAGTTCATCAGGGGGGCCAAAGATATCTCCCTCATGATGAGAGGAACAAATCCCATCTTGGTCACTCACATTCCTCGTCATGATTCAATGCATACCTAATGATGACCCTAATGATCATCCCATTACGGATGACGTATGATCATATTAAAGTATGCAAGTTCCACATACAAGAATCCATGGTGACCTCAGGTCGTAGGAACAAGCACACTATTCATATGAGAATCACTAATGACATATACCATGCATATTCTCATAGTGTGGTCAGTCCAGTACGTGTTCTCTAACATGCACCTATATTCCAGACTTGATATCTCTATGTCCATGATCAGCAGAACATGATCATCCAGTCTGCGAATATACCAGTGTGGATATGTAGCTTCTTACTTGAAGTATGTTTATCTCTATAAACATCGTACATATAACTAGGGACAGTTTAGAATGTCATTCATTGGTTCACATTTCTACTATCAGAATCACGTATTCTGATGATATGATCTCGAAGTGTCATTCTTGGTTGATACAAGATTTACATTTACAACCCATATGCACAGATATATAAGAAACAAACTTTATTTAATAAATAATAATTTTCAATACATAATCCATTTCCTAGTACAAATACATTTGGCCTAGAGTACTAATCCTATAGGCACGGATATTGGAAATCAAGTTTTTGGTAGTGAGATGAAATCATTTTTCTTCTCTTTTAAATCTTAATTAGGAAGTGATGCTGGCCGATAAAATCTCGTGCTATAACTTTCGACACCACAAGAAATATCCAGCGACCAACCCAGCAGTTACACCTAGATGAACTGTGAAAGCAAGAACCCACCCGTGGGTGCGGAACTATCGACGATGTCACGAGGCAACACGTTAGCTGATACGATGAGGGAATGAACAAACACTGGGATGGGAGAGAGAGGCACCATCCTTGCACCGACTGTTGAAGCTAACACATTCGAGCTCAAACCATCTCTAGTTAGCATCGTGCAATAAAGCCATTTCAGAGATTCACCCTCCGAAGATCTGAAGCTGCATCTTTTAGTCTTCTAGGAATACTGTGACACCTTAAAGCTAAATGGAGTTAGTACATACATGATCAGATTATGATTATTCCCATTCTCTCTAAGAGACAAGGCAAGAGCATGGTTTCACGCACATCCAAAAGGGTCAATCGGCACACGAGATCAATTGATCGAGATATTTTTATACAGCTACTTCCTAAAGAGCAAGACCGCACACCTATAAAGTTTGATCACAAATTTCAGCCAGAAGTCTTCAGAGTCTCCATACGAGGCTTGGGAGTGCTACAAAGACATGATGAGGGCTTGCCCACACCATGGGCTGGAGGAGTCGCTCATCGTTCATACCTTCTACAATGGGTAGACTGACGCATCAAAGGGGAACATGGACACTGGTATGGTTTGAGGGTATATGATAAAATAGCTTTCCAAATTACTCTTAATTACGTAGTTTCGATCGGAAGCGCACGATCTACGCGTAGTACTTTTAGTGTCGAATCCACAGGGAGGAATATATATTTTTAGTTTCTTTTAATGTAGTTCATATTAAATCATTAATTGATTTTAGTTTTTGAAATAAAAATAAAATAAAAATAAAGTAAAGTGATCGCTTATCAGGCTGCGGACTAGGTTGACACGATCCTTGTCCGCGATAGTAGGTAGTGTTAAATTGATAAAAGAGGATTCTAGGGATCAAGCTCTTTATTAGATCTCTGTCTAATATCTATCGTCTTTGGGACCCATAGCCATATACGATAAATGCGCAGCAAAACCTACGGGTTCAAGACTCCCTATGATCATCATAAAGAAAATAAAGGTACGAGATTACGTAATTAAAATTTATACCTCGGATCTTCCTAATCCCCGAGAAAGAAATAGATGTAGGTCTGAACGAACTTCCACCTTTCTTTCTTCTCCTTCCAACATGAAGCTCGACTCTTCGATCTTCGTTAAACTTCCTAGGGTAAGTATAGATCATTTGTGAATCTCCAAGCATGAGGCCTCTACTCGTATCCACACGAACAAATAGATCAAAGGAACAAGAGAAAACTGTATGCTAGTACGGTTTCAGAACAACTTTCAGAAACCTAATTTCTCTCTTTACTTCTTTTGTTGAAAAATTATGTGGAAATTAATATTCGGCAAGATGATATCTGAATATCATGTGATATACGCCTATTTATAGCACATATTACCCCTGCTTGGCCGACCTAGCCATGGCTATTTCCTTGCATGACTTTCTTTATATGTAAACTGTCTATATGTAAATGAATATCTCATATTCATATACTTCGTTATATGCGATGCGTCTACCAAACAAATGAATACGAATATCATATATTCAAATTCAAGAGCCATAATCTTGACTTTCCATGTATGTAGTCATGTATATAGAAAAATGATGCCATGCATAATTTCTATGAAAGAACTTCCATGTACAAAATTACGTTTGACATGACATGAATGATTTTCCATGTTTATCAACTGCCATTGGCTAGTCAAATTACCATCATATGGCGATAATAATATATGGGCCAGCCCAAATAATTTTGCAACCATTATATGACAAGCATAACAATTATATTTACATATAATTCTTAAAGGAAGATAATTTATTTGTTCTTTGTGTTTGAACTCATAGGTTTACTTAATGTTGATAATAGACTTTAAGTCCGTAAATCATAAGCGGTCTCTAACAAGACATTATAACTACCAAATTAAGTAACTGATCGGCAATCATAACCTAACCAAATAGATAAATACTTATTTCTTTTGTTCTACGATATACGTGTTGATCACAAGGCATAGATAATATCTTCCTTGAGTTTGATCAATGTTTCATTCCTGATCTAGAATTAGATTGAATAAAGATAGAATTCACTGTTTATACACGAATAAAATTGAAATTCCCAAAAAATACAACTTCAGAAACAAATTCCAATTTATAGCATTTCTGCACTTCTAAAGTGCGGTTTATAAAAAAAAAATTATAATTTTTCAGGATGAATTTTGTATGTTTGGAAATAAAAAACATATAGGTCTTTATCTATATGATAAAATGAATGAATGTTTGTAAACAGTTATTTCATTATATGTTGTCAAACATATGATGTAGGATAAATATTTTTATAGGTCTTAATTTACTATCTTGATATAAACATTTTTATTCAATTTCTACAACATATAAAAATGCACTTATCCTGTACCATTTGGACATACATATTATAATTAATCAAAATAAAAATACTTTTAGTACCAAGGTTAAGTTCCTGATAAAAATAAAAAATGTTTTTTTATGTCCTTAAATGAATATTTGGCAAGCGCATTTTTATATGTTTATATCAAGACAATAAATTAAGACCTATAAAAAATATATATCCTACAACATATGTTTGACAACATATATTGAAATAAATATTTATAAACATTCATTAATTTTTATCATATAGATAAAGACCTATATGTTTTTTTTTCAAAACATATAAAAATCAACCTAAAAAAAAATTACAAACTGCACTTTAGAAGTGCAGAAATGCTATAATTGGAATTTGTTTCTGAAGCTGTATTTTTTGGGAGTACCATTTTTATTTGTGTATAAACAGTGAATTCTACCTTGAATAAATCCAAAATTATATTAACAACACATGTTAATCCATTTTGAGCATGACCATGCATTTCCTATCAGAATCACATATTTTGATGACATGAACCCAAAGTGTCATTCATGGTTGATATAAGATATGTAAATATACATTAACAACCCATACACACAGATATATAAGAAACAACCTTTATTGAATAAATAATAATGTCTTAATACATAATCAATTTTCTAGCACAAATATATTTGGCTTAGGGCACTAATCCTACTTGTTGAGCTTAATGAGTATGACACGTCGGATCTAGTACATATCATGGCATACATGATAGATCCTATAGCCCAAGCATACGGGATCTTACTCATGCGCTTTCGCTCCTCATCATTTGAAAGACATTGTGTCTACTCAGAGAAACGCCATGTGACATGGATAAAAATTCTTTCTTAGATTCTTGCATTTTGAACCGTTTCATGACCTTGTCTATATATGTACTTTGACTTAGACCTATAAGCTAGATCTATCTTTATAGATCTTGATTCCTAGCACGTAGGAGGCTCTTTTTAGGTCTTTCATTGAGAAATTATGTTCCAACCATTTCTTGACATTCAATAATATTGGGATGTCATTTCCCATGAGTGATATGTCATCTACGTGAAGCGTCAGGAATACTATCGTACTCCGACTGAACTCCATGTAAACACAAGGCCCTTCACTATTGGTAAAATCAAAATGTTTGATTACTTCGTCAAAACGAAAGTTCCAGCTTCGAGATGGCTGCCTCAATCCATAGATGAATTTCTGAAGCTTGCAAAACTTACCAGAATTCTTGGGATTGACAAAACCCTCGGGTTGCATCATATGCACGTCCTCGGTTAAATTTCTATTTAGGAAAGCCATTTTGACATCCATTTGCCATATCTCATAGTCATAATATGCAGCTACGGCTAATAGAATTCTGATAAACCTAAGCATAGTTATGGGTGAGAAGGTTTCGTCATAGGCTAATGCCATGAACTTGTTTCAAACCTTTCATCATAAGTCTTGCTTTGTAGGTTTGTACCTTTCCATCCACATATGTCTTCTTCTTAAATACTCACTTACATCTGATGGTATTTAAGCCTTCAGATGGATCAAACAAATTCTAAACTTGATTGTCTTGCATGGATTGCATCTCGACTCTCATATCCATCATCATTAGATACGAGAAATCCGTATCTCTCGGGCTCATGGCGAATCCTACTAGACCTACATTGAGTCTGTTGTGTTTCAAGCTCACCAACTCCTTGAGAGCTTGTTTGTTCTTCCATCATGGGTTCTATAACTGTAGGTGGGTCTCGAATTTCTTCGAGTTGTACTTTGCTCCCACTGCTTCTCATAGAGACAAACTCTCTTTTTAAGAAGGCTTCATTGCGAGCAACAAACACTTTGTTCTCTGATGGGTGGTAAAAGTAATATCCCTTAGTCTCTTTAGAATATCCCATAAACAGGCACTCATCATATCTGGGTCCGAGTTTGTCCGAAAACTAACGTTTGACATAAATCTCACATCCCCAAATTTTAAGAAAAGATAACTTGGGGATTTACCCCGTCCATATCTCATATGGCATCTTTTGAATCGCTTTGGACGAAATCTTGTTCAGTATGAATGCGGCACTCTCCAGAGCATAACCTAAAAAGATATTGGAAGACTCGTTTGACTCATCATCGATCGAACCATATCTAATAAAGTTCTATTCCTCCTTTCGGACACTCCATTACATTGAGAAGTTCCGGGAGGAGTCAGTTGTGAAAGAGTTCCACATTCTCTGAGATGATCGTCAAATTCCTTACTCATATATTTGCCTCCTCGATCTGATCAAAGTGCTTTAATCTTGTTGCCAAGTTGATTCTGTACTTAATTCTTAAATTCTTTGAACACTTCAAAGGATTCAGATTTGTGCTTCATCAAGTAGACACATTCATATCTGCTGAAGTCATCTATAAAAATGATGAAGTACCGATATCCACCTCTAGCCGTCATACTCATTGGTCCATATATATCAGTATGTATGAGTTCCAATAAGTCATTGACTCTTTCACCAATATTTGAGAAATGTTTCTTAGTCATCTTGCTAAGTAAACAAGACTCACACATCTCAAATGATTCCAAATCAAATGAGTCTAAAACTCTATGAGTGTGGAGTTTAGAAATGTGTTTCTCATTTATATGCCCTAAGCGACAGTGCCAGAGATATATCGGGTTTGAGTCATTTGATTTAAATCATTTAGTATTAATGTTATATATGGACTAGTAATTCTCTTTCGTAAGATCTAGCACATAAAAATCTCTTTCTAACATAATATTTCTATAGAAGAGATTATCTTCTAAGATAGAACAATTATTATTCTGAATAACAAATTTATAACCATCCAACCCTAGACTAGAAATAGAAATAATATTTCTGCTCATAGCAGGTGCAAAATAACAATTATTAAGTACTAATACAAGTCCACCAGGCAAAGTCAATAAGTAAGTTCATATGGCTAATGCAGCAACTCTTGCTCCAATTCCCACACGCAGGTCGACTTCGCCCTTAGCTAATCTTCTACTCTTTTGTTGTTCCGCGCACATCATCACTACTATAAAATAAGAGGCTTAAACCAGCCTTGTTTAGACCAGATGGTGAGCTACTCTAACATAAACAAAAATCTACGCTCCTCAGACCAGATTAGAATCTGGTCAAAGGTTTAATAGAAATTTTGACTGGTTTAGCTTGTACCCGGTCTAATGTCTCATAAAATTTCACCCTCCTTTTTACTTTAGCAAAATCTTCATCTCATGCACCCAAATTTCATCCTCCGCTTTTCTCCTTCCCCAAAATTCAATTCCCTCCTTAAAATTTCGACTTCCACAAATCTCAGATTTCTGCCCAAAGAAATCTCTCTCTCTCTCTCTCTCTCTCAAATAAGTACAAATGATTTCCTTCTTCTTCTAAAATTTTCACAATCATACCATACCAAGACATAACCCTAATTTCTGAATCCAGTTTTTTCTCATCTCGCCGCTTCTTAGTCTCACTTTCCCTCTTTTTCACAATCTGGGTTTATTCTTCTAGGATTTTCAGTCTAGATTTCCTCCAAGATCCAAATCCAAGCTCACCTGGTGTGTATTATTTTCTCATTTCAATTTCTAATAAGTTTATATATGAAATAATTGAAATACTCTTTCGATTCCAGTTTATACAACCCCCCTTTTTTTATTTCCATCATTTTCCTAAGATTTTAGCAAAAAATCAGCAATAATAGAGTTCAGCATGCACAAATTCATCGAGAGACTTAAGCAAGAGAAACTGTAAGCATTCATATAAATTTATTTGGTTTTTTAACTGTTAGGTTTAAATAATTATTTTTTTTTATAATATGATCAATTCCGCTTATCAGGTTGGAATGGGGTTAACAATACCTAGTCTTTCGGGATATCTAAAATTAGGCATTTTTTGAGGTTTTTTTGGCACTAATTAATCTCCAAGTAGAGGTTAGTTTACTTAAGATTATTTATTATTATTTCTTCATTTTTTTTTATTTGCTAACTAAACTCTAATCGTTGAAATTAATTCTATTCATGTCTTTTTTGCTTATATAAATTCTAATCCGTAATTTTTATGCTGAAATTAACCCTAATTGATGTTAGTTTTTCTGATGTTAACCCTGATTAAACTTTTGTTGTGAGCTAATTATTAAGTATATAAAACTTGTTTATAAAGAGGCAAACACCAAACATAAAAAAGTCAATTCTCCTATGTTTGGTATTTCTTATTACATATTGATATTTTTATAATAATTTTCTAAACTTTATATGCATTATTTTCTCTTGTCAGGAATAATTAGGACGTTTATGTTGGAAAATCCATAGCCATGTACGTTACATGCGCAGCGGAACCTATGGATTTAACCCGCCCTAGGATCTACCTTAAGAGAATAAAAGTACGAGATTAGCCATTTAAATTTATACCTCGGATCTTCCTGTCCGCGAGAAGAAGAACGGATGTAGGTCTGAACTTTTCTGACTTGCAACCGTCTCCTTCCCGAAGTTCGGCTCGCGAAACTACTTGCTTCTCCTAGGGATGAAGATCGATCGCTCGCAAGTTCTCAAGTTAGAGAACCTCTACTCGTATCCATGCGAACTTCAGACGTACGGAATAACCGGACTTGGCTAGACAAGTCCGGAAATACTTTCCGAAAATCTCTTAAAACTTTCTCTCTCTTTTCTGGGTAAAAGAACGGCCTCTAAGGTTTCTGAATTGTGTGTCAAATAGAAGGGGGCTACCCCCTTTATTTATACCAGAGAGAGGGGTGAAAAAATGCCAACTTTCGTTAAGGAAATAAATCCTACCTGCCACATGAACAGTAATACCTCCTTCGAACGGACCATCATTTCCAAATAAATGATGCTTGTCCGCCAAGCAAATCAGCACATACCATATGTGTTCCGTTCAAATGCATGAACAGTAATTCCAGTACGCGAACAGTAATTCTAGTGCGTGAACAGTAATTCCAGCACATGAACAGTGATTCCAGCACAATCAAATATCTAATATTTGATTTATTCTCTCGCCCATTTATACATCACATGTATAACTGTTATTGAGGTATTTTCATCCCGTATGAATGGAGTTCATTGTGTGACCGTGTAGGTTCCATTTAACGTTGGCAACGATCTTCTAAAGATCGTAAGTCATGAGTAACCTCTAAACAGATGTCATGACTACCCATGTTAAATAAAATGATCGGCGATCATAAACCTATCTGAATTGACATTTCCTTAGTCCTTTTGTTTTACGATATATGTTTTGATGCATGGAAGTATGTCATCCTTAAATTTGATCAAAGGATTAGACTGAGTAAATCCAAAATGATATTAACAACACATGTTAATCCATTTTGTGCATGGCCAAGCATTTCCCTCAGTCCTAATTAAGATATCTCCCTCACTCACATTCCTCGTCATGATTCAGTGCAATACCTAATGATGACCCTAATGATCATCCCATTACAGATGACGTAGGATAATATGAAAGTATGTAGTTCCACATACAGGAATCCATGGTGACCTTAGGTCGTAGGAACAAGCACACTATTCATATGGGAATCACTAATGACATATACCATACATATTCTCATAGTGTGGTAAGTCCAGTACGTGTTGTCTAACACGCACCTATATTCCAGGCTTGACATCTCTATCTCCATGATCAGCAGAACATGATCATCCAGCCTGCGAATATACTAGTGCGGATATGTAGCTTCTTACCTGAAGTATGTTTATCTCTATAAACATCCTACATATCACTTGGGACGGTTTAGAATGTCATTTGTGGGTTCACAGTTCTACTATCGGAATCACATATTCTGATGACGTGAACCCAAAGTGTCATTCACGGTCGATCTAATATATGTAAACATATTAGTCACCCATACACTCATTCATATATGAACTGAATTAAAGTGTTTCTTATAATCTAATCTCTAGTCCAACACTTTGGCCTAGGGCATAATTCCTTCAGTCTCCCACTTGCACTAGGCTAATCTTAAGCATCCAATGCTCATTAGGCAACATGACCTCCATGTTTTACTAGCGGGAAATATATGCCTATCAGATCATTGAAATTTACATTGCAAACTTGTAACGACTACTGCTGATCTCTATAATTAGTCGAGAACTTCTATAACAGGCGCATGTATCCTTGTTGATCCATTCTGAGCGACTCTTTGTTCGTAACATAGATCGTCAGGTCTTAAGAGAAATCGGGACTATTCCAAGTTCCAAGATCAAGGCCTACCTGTCGTCCGCTTCTAAAGCGACAATATGGTCTTGTTTCAGTTACAGTACCTTATTTGGAACTCTTTCCAAATTACTGTATTCGAAATAAATGAATTGCGATAATGATCCATGTAAGGAAAGTTTAATCTCTTACCACTACCTACCTTCTAATAGATCGGGTTATCTTAGTTTTTCATAAGAACTTAGATATTTATCCTAGTCATATAATTCGCTCTCTTATGCTCCAAGCATATTGCACAATACATTGGGTGGCTTAAAATTCTTATTCATCCTGTTATCAAGAACTGTTTCTTGTATATTGAACATTTCAATAAACGAATGATAAGCGCATGTCTTCATTATATGAACGTCATAGGTAGGAATCCTTTCTTGCATATTGAACTCCTTCAATATATATTGTTAAAAGCATAAAATCCAATTCATGTGTCTTTCATTGTTCATATTAGTGCCACAAACAAGAACTCTTTCTTGCATATTAAATATTCAATATATGGTTGAAGGCATAAGATCTAATTCTTATATCATTTTATTGTTCATGTAAATGTCATAAGCAAGAACGCTTTCTTGCATGTTGAACATTTCAACGTATGACTGAACGTACAGAATCTCATTCGTTTATCTTTCTATCATTCATATGAACACCATGAGCAAGAACATTTCTTGCACATCAAATTCTTTCAATATTTTATCAATGTGTTTTATCTTAGAACCAAGAAGTCTGTAGAGACTTCAACTCCTAGTTGTAAGTTATTGTAATGTAGGAAGATTGTTATACTCCCACTGAATTTCTTGAAATTAAGGTGGTCGCATCTATTTTGATTAAGTCAGATTCTTCAATTTACTTTGTCAAATAGATCCATCCTGAGGTGCTTGTTTTATTCCATGAATTTACCTTTCAGAATTCTCGCGATCACAAAAATCTTGCCATATATCAAAGATACATCCACATTAAAGTTCCTATAAAGGAATGTGAGTTTTATATCCTTGTTCCATCATTCACAATCACATTGTGCTATGGAAGTTAGAATTCGTAATAGCAACAGGTGAGAAAGTCCTTTTACTATAGCCCATACTATAGCTACTTTCTTTGCTATTTTAGGTTATCCATGTACTGTACGCAATGGTCAACAAGCCATTGGATACTCCAATCAAGTTCCAAACATGATTGCTTATATATGCGCTGCATCTCAGTTCTCATGGTCTAACCATTTTGAGAACATTGTCTCTTCACAGTCTCCTTGGTAGAAAGTCAACTCATCCTCTATGAGCATCTTTTATGAGAGATCATATCTCTCACCTTAATGTCTACCAGGTCTGTGAGGAGGACCTTACGTTTCAAGTACAACCTTATCAACTATGTTTCATGTCAACTCATTAATCATTCATCGCTAGTATGTGGATCTCGAACCTTTCGAGATGTATTACACTCCCACTACTTTTTAGGAGATGAGATCTCTTTTAAAGAAGTCTGAATTATGAGTAGCAAACAATTTGAACTCGTAGTGGATGTAAAACTGTATCAAGATATTCCACAAATATTTATGAGATTATTGTGTTGACATCATCAAACCTTTTGACACGAGTCGTACTTCAACCTTTAAAGACAATTTGGGACTATTCCAAACCCATATCACATATGGTGTCCTTTTGAACCTTATGATATTCAGTGTTTAGTATATGCAAGAGTATAAATTTTACAACCATTTTAATGCTAATGTCGAAATAACATTTATATCATTATAAGTCCACAATGGCCAAGTCAATAAAATCCTAGAGTTAATGTAGCAACTCTTGCTTCATTCCCTACTTGTAGGTTGACTTCTCCTCAAGCTAATCTCCTACTTCTGAGTAATATCCTGCACATTCAAAATGTGAGAATTACAGTGGATATCCAATATCCAAGTAGAGATTTAGAAAGAGGAATACCTGAAATGTCAGTCATTGATTCTTCTTCTTGACATATCTTACATCCTGCTCTCCAATGATCACGCATAGAATATGCAATCACTTCTTCCGATTTCTCAGGTTTAGGCAACTCCTTGCCTTTACTCTTGATCCAGCTCTCCCATGTGGCATGTCTATTCAACTCCCTTTCCGTTTCAATCCTGAGGGCATCAATGAAAACTTTTGCCTCTATGTGCTTCTCTGCCTATTTAAACATCTTATGCAATTCCGTGATCATCATCTCCATCCGACGCTTATGATATTCAGTAATGAACAAATCAAAGCTCGGAGGAAGTGATCCAAGAATCATGTCAACCGTGAATTCCCTTGGAATAGCCGAACCAAGTCTCTCTAAGTAATCAATGTGACTTCTCATCTTGAACACATGAGTATCCACAGAGGAGCCATGAGCCATCTTGCTCTTTATTAATAAATTGGTGACCTTGTAGCGCTGAATGTTAGCCTGCTTTCCGAACATTTCCTTAAGTGCCTTGATCATATCATAGGCATCCATGAAACCTATCTGCTTCTGAAGGTTAGGTTTCATTCCTGCTAATATCATCCAGGCTACTTTATCTAAATCGTCAATACACTTCTGATAAGTATCTTGAATGACTCTAGAAGCGGTCCAAGGCAGTGGATTTGGGATGGGTGTCTCAAGGACATACAACTTTCTTTCACTCTTGAGAACAATTCTCAGAGTCCTGAACCATTTAGGGAAGTTTGTGCCATCGAGCGTATCCTTCTCAAGGATAGATCGCAAGTCCGTAAATTTTGAACTCATTCTACAAGTTTAATATGCAATGTAGAGTTTATTATTTAAAATTAGAATTATTCTAATTTTGTTTCATATATATGACTCCCACTATTTTTCTTCAAATCAAACACATTCAGTAGTATTAATTCGGAAACTTCAATTAAATGAGGTTTCATAGTGGGTCAAGATCCGTATTTCATTGAGCACTAAGTGCGCTTTGGTGCAACCCTTACTGCACAACTATTTAGGTAGGAACATTTCCAATTGTATCATATACAACTCTTGCCTTTTATGGAATGAGCATCATATGCCCAGTGTATTATCCCATCTTGTGCCCTGAGCCCAAGTCCGACTTGCTTGCTCAGTTAAGTTTAACCATGTACAATTATCGGCGAAATGGAATCCACCACACTCAGCTTTTGCATGACCCATGCTGGACGTCATTTCCCGCATACCTACATTTACAAAGACAACCCCCCATATGCTAAGCTTTGGTATGACCCATATGGAAGACTGTCTAAGTACCGAGGGCTTCAGTGATATGGAGGGCACTTCCTTACTTAACATTATGAAGGATTTTATTTTTAGATTTATAAATATAAACATCACAGAAACTAAGTTAAATATGGTATGAGCCTAATCCTCACGAGCGATCATGAAGTTCCTAATTCTAGATCTATCTCTAGATTACATAAGTAATCTTCAACGAACCCTTCATTGTGTGTGCGAAGATCCAATGCACCCTTCCGAAGATTGCGCCAAGATCTCTTGCCTTGAGGTCTTGAAATAATATCTATCCTAACAACTATCATATTGCTAGGAAATGTAATTTATAAATTTGGACAACTCACAGGTTGTCATAATAACAACTTTGGACAACTCACTGGTTGCCATAGATATTAAATCACAGAACAATCACAGAACTAAAGCTCATACCATATTTGTATATTTAAATTTCATGTATAACAAAAATTAGGGTTTCTCGCAAAATCAGCATTATTCCGTTGGGAACGAAACTATTCCGTTCTCAACGGAAGTACTCCCTTCTCAACGGAGACGTGCTGGAAATTTATATTTTATTTTATTTTAGTTCCATTTCCAAAACGGATTTCGAAAAACTATTTTTTTGAAACTCTAGAAAATCATAATATCCAATATTGTATTCCTAGAAACTATTTCCGTGATGCTTTGAAATAATATTTTCAAAACCCTAAAATTTATTATACTAGAATTTACTAAATTTCAAATATGTAATCGACGATTATTTCCTTAACGAATGCTCTGATGCCACTATTGAGAAACCCGTAGACATGTACGTTACATGCGCAGCGAAACTTACGGGTTCAACCCTCCCTAGGATCATCGTTAAGGGAACAAAAGTACTATATTAACTATTAAACTTTATACCTCGGATCTTCCTGATCCGCGAGACGAAGAACGGATGTAGGTCTGAACTATTCTGGCTGACAACCATCTCCTTCCTTAAGCCCGACTCCACGAACCTCCTTGCTCTTCCTAGGGAAGAAGAACTAGATCGCTCGCTAATCTCCAAAGTAGGAGACCTCTACTCGTATCCACGTGAACTTCAGACAGACGGAATTACCGGACTCGGCTAGACGAGTCCGGATATACTTTCCAAAATAACCCTCACAAAACTCTATCTCTCTTGGTATTACGGTTGCCTCTAAGGCTTCTAATTGTGTATCTAATAGAAGGGGTATGCCCCTCTATTTATACTAGAGAGAGGGGTGAAAGAATTGAAAGTTTCGATAAGGAAACTCTTCCAGCCACCAGAGTTCCGGTAGGCTGGAAGAATTTCAGCATACGTAAAATTTAGTTCCGGTCGACCGGAACTTGTGTTCCGGTTGGCCGGAACAACTCCAGCATATGTAAAATTTCAGCATCCAATGTTTTATTCTTTAACCAATTTATACATCACAAGTAGTCTAAGGTATTTTCTTCCCGTATGAATGGAGTTCATTGTGTGACCGTGTAGGTTCCATTTAATGCTGGCAAAGATCTTCTAAAGATCGTAAGTCGTGAGTAACCTCTAGACTGATGTCATGAATATCCATGTTAAGTGAAATGATCAGCGATCATAAACCTATCTGAATAGACGTTTGTTTATTCCTTTTGTTCTACGATATATGTCTTGATCACAAGGCACGGTAATATGTCATCCTTGAGTTTGATCAAAGTCCCTTTCCTGATCGAGAATTAGACTGAGTAAATACAATTAACAATACATGTTAATCCATTTTGAGCATGTCCATGCATTTTCTTCAGTCCTAGTTCATCAGGGGGCCCCGAGATTTCTCGTCATGATTCAGTGCATACCTAATGATGATCCCAATGATCATCCCATTACGGATGACGTAGGTGTTGGGAAATCCATAGCCATGTACATTACATGCGTAGCGGAACCTATGAATTTAACCCGCCCTAGGATCTACGTTAAGGGAATAAAAGTACAAGATTAGCCATTTAAATTTTATACCTCGGATCTTCCTAATCCGCGAGATGAAAAACGGATGTAGGTCTTAACTTTTCTGACTTGCAACCGTCTCCTTCCTGAAGCTCGGCTCGCGAAACTCCTTGCTTCTCCTAGGGATGAAGATTGATCGCTCATAAATTCTCAAGTTAGAGAACCTCTACTCGTATCCACGCGAACTTCAGACGTACGGAATAATCGAACTTGGCTAGACAAGTCCGAAAATACTTTCCGAAAATCTCTCAAAACTTTCTCCCTCTTTTCTATGTCAAAGAATGGCCTATAAGGCTTCTTGAATTGTGTGTCGAATAGAAGGGGGCTAGCTCTTTATTTATGCTAGAGAGAGGGGTGAAAGAATGGTAACTTTCGTTAAGGAAACAAATCCTACCAGCCGCGTGAACAGTAATACTTGCTTCAAACGGACCATCGTTTCCAAATAAACGATGCTTGCCCGCCAAGCAAATCAGCACATATCATATGTGTTCCGTTCAAGCACGTTTACAATAATTTCAGCGCGTGAACAGTAATTCCAGCACGTGAACAGCGATTCTAGCACAATCAATTATCCAATATTTGATTTATTCTTTTGCCCATTTATACATCACATGTATAACTGTTATTGAGGTATTTTCATCCCGTATGAATGGAGTTCATTGTGTAACCATGTAGGTTCCATTTAACGCTGGCAATGATCTTCTAAAGATTGTAAGTCATGAGTAACCTCTAGACTGATGTCATGACTACCCATGTTAAATGAAATGATCGGTGATCATAAACCTATGTGAATAGATATTTGCTTACGATATATGTTTTGATCACAAGGCATGAAAGTATGTCATCCTTGAGTTTGATCAAAGTCTCTTTCCTGATCGAGAATTAGACTGAGTAAATCCAAAATAATATTAACAACACTTGCTAATCCATTTTTAGCATGGCAATGCATTTACCTTAGTCCTAGTTCATCAGGTGACCCAGAGATATCTCCCTCTTAATGAGAGGAACAAATCCTATCTTGGTCACTCACATTCCTCGTCATGATTCAGTGCATACCTAACGATGACCCTAATGATCAACCCATTACGGATGACGTAGGATCATATTAAAGTATCCAGTTCCTCATACAGGAATCCATGGTGACTTCAGGTCGTAGGAACAAGCACACTATTCATATGAGAATCACTAATGAGATATACCATGCATATTCTCATAGTGTGGTCAGTCCAGTACGTGTTCTCTAACACGTACCTATATTCCAGACTTGACATCTCTATGTCCATAATCAACAGAACATGATCATCCAGCCTGTAAATATACTAGTGTGGATATGCAGCTTCTTATCTGAAGTATGTCTATCTCTGTAAACATCCCACATATCACTAGGGACATTTTAGAATGTCATTCGTTGGTTCACAGTTCTACTATCAGAATCACGTATTCTGATGACGTGAACCCGAAGTGTCATTCTTGGTTGATATAAGAAATTTACACTCACAACCCATACACTCAGATATATATAAGAAACAACCTTTATTGAATAAATAATAATATCTTAATACATAATCCATTTCCTAGCACAAATACATTTGGCCTATGGCACTAATCCTACAGTAGGATCATATTAAAGTATGTAGTTCCACATATAGGAATCCATGGTGACCTCAGGTCATAGGAACAAGCACACTATTCATATGAGAATCACTAATGACATATACCATGCATATTCTCATAGTGTGGTCAGTCCAGTTTGTGTTCTCTAACACGCACCTATATTTCATGCTTAACATCTCTATGTCCATGATCAGCAGAACATGATCATCCAGCCCGCGAATATACTAGTGTGGATATGTAGCTTCTTACATGAAGTATGTTTATCTCTATAAACATCTGACATATCACTAGGGACGATTTAGAATGTCATTCGTTGGTTCACAGTTCTACTATCAGAATTATGTATTCTGATGACGTGAACCCAAAGTGTCATTCATGGTCGATCTAATATATGTAAACATATTAGTCACCCATACACTCATTTATATATGAACTGAATAAACGTGTTTCTCATAATCTAATCTCTAGTCCATCTGATGCATATTATATTTCATGATGAATTGCTTAAAACTAGGAGGCAACGACCCGAGAATTATGTCAACAGCCAATTCTCTGGGCATAGCTGAACCAATCCTCTCCAATTGATCAAGATAGCTCCTCATCTTGAGTACATGAGCACTCACAGATGAACCTTCAGCCATCTTCGTGTCAGTCAAAGAGATAGTCGCTTTGTAGCGCTCAACTCTAGCACCCATGTCCTCCAGTTGCTTCTGAAGCTCGGAGGTCATGGTCACTAGCATGAGATAAGCTATCTCTGTGTCGTCCTTGACGTATTTAGCATACGCATCTCGGGTAGGCCCTGTGGCTCCCTATTCTGGTTCCTCTGGATAAGCCTCTTCTATGACATACAGTTTATTATCAGTCTTGAGAATAATTCTCAGGTTTCTAAACCAGTCAAGGAAGTTGGACCCATTAAGCTTATCCTTCTCAAGGATATATCGCAAATTCAACCCAGCTGAATTATTATTTGCCATTATTCTACAAGTTAAAATGTAAAGTGTCATTATTATTTATTCATTGGGGTTATTTTGTTTTGGTATTTCTTATATTGTACTCCCACTATTTTTCTTCAAATCAACCACATTCAGTAGTATTCATTCGAAAACTTGAAATGAATGAGGTTACATAGTGAGTCAAGATCCATATTACATTGAGTATTAAGTGCGCTTTGGCGCAACCCTCAATACACAACTATTTAGGTAGGAACACTTCCAATTGTATCATATACAACTCTTTCCTTCTATGTAATGAGCATCATATGCCTGGTGTATTATTCCATCTTATGCCCTGAGCCCAAGTCCGACTTGCTTGCTTAGTTAAGTTTAACCATGTATGATTATCAGCTAAATAGAGTCCCGCACACTCAGCTTTGGCATGACCCATGCTGGATGCCATTTCCCGCATACCCTCCTTTACAAAGATAATTCTCCATATGCTCAGCTTTAGCATGACCCACATGGAAGACTGTCTAAGTAGTGAGGGCTTCAGTGCCATGGGGGGCACTTTCTTACTTAACATTCTGAAGGATTTTGTTTTAGATTTATAAATATAAACATCACAGAAACTAAGTTAAATATGGTATAAGCCTAATCCTCACGAGCGATCATAAGGTTCCTAATTTTAGATCTATCTCTAGATTACAGGAGTATTCTTCCACGAACCCTTCGTTGTATATGCGAAGATCCAATGCCATCTTCCGAAGATTGCGCCAAGATGTCTTGCCTTGAAGTCTTCAAATAATATCTATCCTAATGACTATCCTATTGCTAGAAAAGGTAATTAACAAATTTGGACAACTCACAGGTTGCCATAATTATAACTTTGGACAACTCACTGGTTCCCATAGATATTAAATAAAATTACAAACATTCACACACAAGATTACATCACAGAACAATCACAGATCTAAAGCTCATACCATATTTGTATATTTAAATTCCATGTATAACAAAAATTAGGGTTTCTCGTAAAATCAGCATTATTCCATTGGGAATGGAACTATTCCATTCTAAATGGAACTATTCCATTCTCAACGGAGACGTACCGGAAATTCGTATTTTGTTTTGTTTTAGTTCCGTTTTCGAAACGGATTTCGAAAAACTATTTTTCAGAACTCCTGAAAATCATAATATCCTATATTATATTCCTAGAAACTATTTCCGTGATGTTTTGAAATAATATTTTCAAAACACTAAAATTTATTATACTAGAATTTACTAAATTTTAAATATATAATCGATGATTATTTCCTTAACGAAAGCTCTGATTCCACTGTTGGGAAATCCATAGCCATGTACGTTACATGCATAGCGGAACCTATGGATTTAACCCGCCCTAGGATCTACATTAAGGGAATAAAAGTACGAGGTTAACTATTAAAATTTATACCTCGGATCTTCCTGATCCGCTAGACGAAGAACGGATGTAGGTCTAAACTTTTCTGACTTGCAACGTTCTTCTTCCTGAAGCTCGACTCGCGACCTCCTTGCTTCTCCTAGGGATGAAGATTTGACATCTCTATATTCCAGACCTGTGTTCTTTAATACGTACCTATATTCCAGACTTGACATCTCTATGTCCTTGATCAGCAAAACATGATCATCCGACCTGCGAATATACTAGTGTGGATATGTAGCTTCTTACCTGAAGAATGTCTATCTCTATAAACATCCTGCATATCACTAGGCACGGTTTAGAATGTCATTCGTTGGTTCATAGTTCTACTATCATAGTCACGTATTCTGATGACGTGAACCCGAAGTAACATTCTTAGTTGATATAAGATTTACATTCACAACCCATACACACAGATATATAAGAAACAACCTTTATTGAATAAATAATAATGTCTTAATACATAATCCATTTCCTAGTATAAATACATTGGGCCTAGGGCACTAATCCTACAACTAAGACAAAGGCAAAGCGATCCTCTATACCGAACTCTATAGAAGAAGACAAGAAGATAGGAAAGTACCCATGACACAACTGTCATGCAAAAGATACCATGGACACAAATACCTCTGCCGCGAAGTAATCGAGGAATTCGAAATTGAGGAGGAAGTATCGAACGTACTAGAGAAAATTGGGTTGGGAGTTGTAGTGTTCCAAAAGAAACTATCACACTAAGATGCGACGGCCGGATTCCTAGCCAGCCTCGAAAATGAAACGGATCAAGGGACGACCATTGTGATATGCTTCCAACACGAAACCAGGCAATGGAGAATGGCGATGGAGGAATTATACAACCCAAGAATTGGAGAAAATGGTCGAGGAGGACCAAAGCATGACGAATTCGTCCAAGATGATTTTTGGAAAGAAATCTCAACTTGTCAAAAAAGGAAGGGGTACCACGTCGAACTTCGAATAGTCGGAATAACCGACTCGGCTAGGCGAGTCCGAAAATACTTTCCGGATGCTCTCACAAATTCTCTCTGTTTCTTTGAATTATAGCCGTCTAGAGGCTCTATATTGTGTATCTAATCAAGGGGGGTTGCACCTCTATTTATACTAGAGAGATAGGCAAAGAATTGGTCAGTTACCATTACTAAAAATCTAATTCCATACCTATTCCGTTGTCGACAACGAATCACTTATTCCGTTCCCAATGAAACTATTCCATTGGCAACGGAATAAGGCTGATTTTGCACAATCAAACATCTAATGTTTAATTATTTCCTTCACCAATTTATACATCATATGTTAGCTGTTTTGAGAGCATTTTCATCCCGACTAGACGTTGTTCTATGTGAGACCATGTAGGTTCCATTTAACACTGGCAACGATCCTCGAAAGATCATAAGTCATGAGTAACCTCTAGACTGGTGTCATGGCTACCCATGTTAAATGAATGATCAGCGATCATAAACCTATCTGAATACACATTTGCTTATTCCTTTTGTTCTACGATATACGTCTTGATCACAAGGCACGGTAATATGTCATCCTTGAGTTGATCAAAGTCTCTTTCCTGATCGAGAATTGGACTGAATAAATACAAAATGATATTAACAACACATATTAATCCATTTTGAGCATGGTCATGCATTTCCTTCAGTCCTAGTTCATCAGGGGGCCCAGAGATATCTCCCTCTTAACGAGAGGAACAAATCCCATCTTGGTCACTCACATTCCTCGTCATGATTCAGTGCATACCTAATGATGACACTAATGATCATCCCGTTACGGATGACGTAAGATCATATTAAAGCTTGTAGTTCCTCATACAAGAAATCCATGGTGACCTCAGGTCATAGGAATAAGCACAATATTCATATGAAAATCACTAATGACATATACCATGCATATTCTCATAGTGTGGTCAGTCCAATATGTGTTCTCTAACACGTACCTATATTCCAAACTTTCACGCACAACCACTGCGCAAATACCGCCCGGTCGACGATCTGCGAAGGTTCATAGGCAGAACGAACAAGCAGGTTCTACCAGGAGTCAGCTCTTCTTTACTCGTGTTTATGAGTTGTCTAGATTTTCAGGAATTGCTACCCATGTCTGATCTTCTGACAACAGAGGAGAAGGCACTAACTCACTTTGCTTCCATTGTTCAAAATACCAAAATCTGTAGCCAGCCAGAAGGCAGGCTAGAAGCGTCCATTCAAAAAGATTCTTTTGGTCTTGGTTGAAGCTCCATGATTGGAAACTCTAGAAGAGAGAACTGTTGTGAGCCAGACGCATGAGCAACCAATGGAAATGACTTTCTTGTTGATGTTTGGCCTGTACAGATTACCTCCTAGTTAATGGAACGAGCTATCTGTTTGAGGCAGTTGACGAAAGTCCAAATTCTAGGAAGTCAAGTGAAAGAAGGTCTGTTGATATTCAATGGCAGTAACTCACTTGACCTATGATCTTGACTTATGCATATTGAGAAGCTGAGTCGAATCATTCAATGCTTCTAAACAGCATCTGATTCGCTTGTTTGCCCGCTTTCCCTGATCAAACCTACTCACACCCCGGATTCTATCTACCAATGCATTATTCGTTTGCTTGCTTTGACTCAGCTTCGCTTCGGCATCTGTTGAGGAAAAATCCACCCTTTCCCACTTGGATGAGGTCAACATCACTGGTTGTTACTGACTTTTCATAATCCTGAGTACAGGGCTTGGGCTAGTAATGACAAATAGTCTGTTTGCAAGGACCTCTTTTCTTTTTTTTCGACTTTGGTGTTAAGCACAGAAAAGAAGGAGATTGACCTACCAAGCTGATCGATTTTTCCCCATTAGGGAGATAGGCTGAGACATCCAATCCGTAGCATTAAAGAAAGAACTGGAGAAAACCAATCACTTCTATAGGGGTGCTGCCTTCTTTAGATTGGTTGATTCCCATTTACTGAGCGTGTGCCAGCCTTTTTCAACATGCGATTCAGATCCCGACTGCGATTTGGACTAGAAGGGGTGCGTGAAAGGGCCCTATTTTCATCATCTTTGAGTGACCTAGCCTATCAAAATAGTGACCTATGCCAGGTAGTTGACTGATCAGCCTCTTCCTTGGTAGAGTAGAGCCCTTGTCCGATTCTCTTACTTTCCAAACTGGTTCGAATTGTAGTAATTTGAACTATATAGTTGATGTTCCTGTAACTGTACGAGTTCTCTCGGCTTCAGCCGGTAAGAAACTTGACTCAATAAGTCCTTCTTTCAAAAGTCAAGCTCTTTTTTCTGGAAGCTCCGGGATCAAGTGGAAAGGGAAACCTTTCACCAGCTGGCGCTAGGAGATGGCATGAACCGACTCACAAGACCAACTTCAAAGGCGTCGGTCTTGCTTGTAATAGTTAGGTAAATGAGACTTCCAATAATAGCACGGAATTCTCGAGGATCCGGAAGGACTTTTCCATCACCACGCCTCAACCGCATCAAGTGGAGTATAGAAACGTCTTTTATGCCAAATTTGTCAATAAGCTTTTCAGCCCTTTTTTAGACCAATTCCATCCTTCGTTATTTTCACCTCCAAGCCAACGAAAGTGCTTCTTTTCAGCCTTGAATCTCAAATCGTTTAGAAAGCTCCCTCGAAGTTTTACAACTTCACCTTCATCATTCCCGCCCGGTGATAATCATGTGGTTCGAGAAATGGAATTGCTATTCTCGATTCAGACAAGACACTGATTTGTTTACGCATTCATACAAAAGGAAGGCATGGCGTATGTGAACCTTCCTTTATTGTGCATGTCAACCTTTGCTTCGATAGGCTGGTGATCTGGAATTCAAAATGGGCAATCCTGAGCCAAATCTTTATTTTGATCCAATTTGTTTTTATAGAAAAACTCAAATCAAAAAAGATAGGTGCAGAGACTTAACGGAAGCTATTCTAATGAATAGAGTTGACTACGGTTCCTTGCTGATCAGGAAATACCAGAAGATCATTCCAATCGAAGGAAAGAACTCGGAATCCTGTCAGCCCTTTTTCTCGTTCTCGGAGAACTAACTATTAAAGAAGCCTAGAACGTGAGAAAGGAGTTCCCGGAGTGGAAGGACCACCCCAAGTCGCCTTCTTTCAGCAAACCAGACTGAGCAGTTAACGATAGGGAATGGGATAAGTGATTCTTTGATAGGATCCCAAAGGTGTCGTGGAATCCACTAAGGATACAATAGGTATTTATGATCTATCAGCTTCCAGTATGACCGAAGACTTTCTATCTACATCCAGAATAACCACACAATCAGGAGGCGGAGTCCATTCTACCGAGTGAACAAAGAAGGAAAGAATTGAGGCTTGCATTTTTCCAGAGAGATTGTTGGTTGAGAGATTCAGTGTGGTCAAAAAATGAAAGTTGGCCAAGCTCTGTGGAATCATTCCCGAAAGCTCGTGCATACGAAGGTCAAGAGACTAGGCACTAGCGATTCCTTTTCGTTCACATCTGAGTCACAGGTTGCGTCGAATCTGAACCAGACTTTCTTTCGTTAGTACACGCTTGATCGCCGGGTTTACTAGGAATGAAAAAGCAATACCAGTAAGACCTCGACTTCTGCTGTTCAGGTAGCGAAGACTAGAAATATTCCTTCTATTTCTCTGAAACTTCACAAAGGCAGGGTCTAGGTAGTCACCGTATGCCCTCCAACAGAATAGCTTTTTCTTCAATGAGCCATTCCGGATCCGAACCTTGCCTCCAAACCTATCTTAGTCCTTCATTTTGAAAATATCAATAGGAAGAGTTTGAACGACTTTGAGTCAGCAAATATGGATCTATCCAGGAGCCTGGACCCAAGGTCATTCTTTTTTTTTTGAGTCTTGATCTAGAAATCGCAATTTGGTCCTGGTTTTGTTCACTTTTGATGCCCATCTTATCAGCATTTGTGAGATTTCTCTGTTGGTTTGGCGAATTTGAGCAAAATGACCCTGTAACTTCGGGAGAAGGGGTGCACAAGAAATTCATATGGATTTCTCAGAAAAGAGAGACCTGGAACTAAGACTAGAGCTAGTCTTAAGGGCTAAGGTACAGGGAATAATCCAATGGACTAGGCTAGTTGATCAAGGATTTGTGCTCTCTGAGCTAGGAGTTGTATTTGTTGGGTTTGTGGACCCGCAAAAGGCAATTCTAGCTCTGAAAAGAGTAGTCGGATGGGAAGTTGAACTAATTGGCAAAGGAGCGAGTACTGGAAAAAGAAGAATTCAAGGAAGCTTCGGCCGAAGTCAAAGGGCCCATCTCCACTTGAGAGCTCGTATATTAGGACTCCCACTAAAGTTTTTTCAGAAGCACCGAACGAAGTGGAAAGTTTGACGTGTGAGTTTGTGAGTTCCATCTCTTGACTTTGTGCAATTAGGCTCTTTCTTTTCCTGTGCCCCCAGCGAAATTTCGGAGGGGAGGCACCTCTTATTTCAACGGTACCGATATGATCCAATCAGCTCTGGTATTTCTCACAATCAGCCGACCGCTCTACCACTGAGCTACTGAGGAACAAGGGTAGATTCTACCTTGAATACTTTCACTTGCTCTGCTATTCTGCCCAAGCTTGACTTATGCTGATTCCGGAAAAAGAAAAAGGAAGACCATCCTATTTCAATAAAAGACCATACCCAAGTTCAATAGCTTTGCGTCCACTATCCCGATCATGACTTTCCTACCCCCCAGGAAAAGTCAATGTCCTTTCCAAAAAGGAAAGGCTTTGGGCGAGGAGGGACTCGAACCCCCGGCGCATTGACCAACTTCTCATCTGGCGCATTTCCGATTGAACTCCGGCACATTTCTTTGTTGATTTGGACAGTTTTCTCGAGGCATCTTGCTCATATCTTTCATCAAAGGATGCAAAATTGACGATCTATCCATTCCAAATTTGCTTTTTTAGAGGATAAATTATTGCATTTTCATTTTACGTCAGATATACTAATACCCTATCCTATTCATTTCGAAATCTTGATTCAAATTCTTCAATACTGGATCCAAGATGTTTCTTTTTTGCATTTATTGCGATTCTTTTTCTTCGAATATTTAAATTGGAATGCACTGAAAAGAAAATCAAAGACTTTTTCGGTTCTTATATAATTCTTATGTATCTGAATATGAGTTTGTCGGACAACCTTTTTCTTTCTCAAAAATCTTCTTATTTATGATTCACATCACTTTTTTGGTTTTTTGGTTCCGGGAATGATCGAGAATCATCAAGCGGAATCGTGAAAAAGCGAGATGAGAAGCTGACTCTAAAAAAAGACAGAAGGAAGTATTTTTGACGGTTTTTTTCCCGCTAACCAGACTAAAACCCACTCCAAAGTCCTCAGCATTTCCATCGTATCAACTTGTTCACCAAATCTCAGAAAAGCCTACCTAGCAGTTCTCTAGATCAATAGCCCAGCATCAACTGGCGAAAAGGAGGTTATGGAATAAAAGCATAACTCGCTTTGACTTGCAGGAAAACTAACAACAACCAAAATCCACATAGTCGAAAAGCTCTGAAGGAAAGAGAGTCCCCTAGCTAAGCTTATGAGCTAACTATGGATCTACCTGAGCAGCTGAGGTTGATGCCGGGGGCAGCTGAGGAATATTGGCCACACCACTGCCAATTTTCTTTTTGAACTGGGAGACATTCAAAACAGGATGTATTTTGAACCCCTCCGGAAAATGAAACCGGTAACTGACCTCTCCCTCTTGTCAAGTAAGTGAGTCTCAGACCTGACCTATTGACTTTTTAGAAATCACCCAGTTCCCAACCTTATGGCCCCTGTTTCAAAGCGGAAGGCAGAGACTGGCAAAAGCAAAAGAAGAGGCTGACAAAGAAAAGAAAAAGAGAAAAGAGAGGTCTTTCAGCTCACCACCCCAGATCGGCACATAAGGGGAGTATTTGCCCGGCTTTCTCGGCCTGGTATCCTGCACCTCGCGTTCATGATATCTACATTCAACTGTGCCCCGGAGACACGGTCGAAAGACGCCCCGTGTGCGTCTTTCTTTCACGACATGCTCTGGTCCCGGGTTTCTTCCTTTGGTCTTCTAGCGTTACAAGAAGTCGTGTCTGTCCCGAACATCTGCAACGCCCTCCCACGCCTTTGTTGATGGAACAAACAAAGATAAGGAAAAGCCGGCAGGGGAGGCACCTCTTATTTCAATGGTACCGATATGATCCGATCACCTCTGGTATTTCTCACAATCAAAGTTCAGGTTCTTCTTTCTCATTCCATAGGTAAGTTGCTAGGGCTGGACTTCTTTCGTACGTAGTTCTTTTGAATAGAAAGGCAAATCGAGTCACCATCGCTGGTATCAAATTTGTGGAAAATCAAACTCTTCTCTTTCACCTCCTAATATAATATATAAATGTAACACAAGATTATGATGCAGCGCGCCGCCTTGTTTGTGTACAGAGGATTCGAAGATGCACCGTCCTTTGTCGGACAACCTTGTTCGTACTGCTCTTGTACCCAGTCCGTGAAGCTACGTCCTCGCCTCTTCTCTTGGTGGCATTTCCCCGGGCATATTTCCTATCCGGCTGAGACTCAAGGCTCAAGAGTCACAAAGAAGTGAGTTGAAAACCAAGCACATACTCCAGAGGTTATTAAGCCGAACTTGATGCAAACCCCTCAAGTTTGATTGATTTCGAGTCGATGCTTTGGAGATATTGGGGGGCGAGACCCAGCACATTGTGAAGAGGCGGCAGCATTTAGTCAGAATCTTGATTGAGACAGGCAGTCGGGTATTGATGATGATCTGACGAAAGATATTATAGATGAGACAGTGCGTTCAAACAAAGAGGCATTTCCCGAGGAAGTCCCAAGTGAGCAAACTTTTGGTAAGCTTGATTTTGGGAAATAGTGGGAAGGAATTAATCATTCGAATGTATCTATTCATTGATTCCGCGAAATAGAACCCATCTTCCCATTGCATATTGGCACTTGTCAGGTATAGAATAAATCTGCCTCTCTTTGTTCTTACGAACAGAGTGTTGTTCCGTTGTTTTCAATAGAATGAAATCAATATTCACCATTTCTGATACAGAATCTACTGACAAAAAGTTTAGGTACATAGTATAGAGTTTTCTTTTTTCATGTAAAGTAATGCGAGAAAATAAAGTGACATAGTTTCTATCTGATAAAGGGGTATTTCCATGGGGTTGCCTTGGTATCGTCAGAATGACTGGTCTAAGTTTAGGTGGATAAAGAGGGACGGAGCTTGGACGTTTGGGGACTAGTCTCATCAGCTTTGAAAGTCAAAGTAAGTGGCGCATTTTGGTTGATGGAATACAATAGCTGACCTTCCCTGCCTGAAGTAGGTAGGGACATAAGAGCAACTTCGTAGCGCGTTTCACGATGTATTCCTATTCAGACTGAATCCGAGTGGGGGCAAGGCGGCAGGCTGGGCTTCCCCATGGAGTGAGTGTACGTTAGGAGGACAAAGGGCGCAGCGTGAGATCTCTATAACAGAAGAAAAAAGAAGGTTGGATCGATGACAATAGGGTAGGGGCGAGGAATCAACCGTTCAATCAAGTTATATAAGCAGCTTTGGAAAAGCGTGAGTCGAAAACCAATTCTCCGATGTCTGTTTCGTTATTACAACCTTCTTTTTTTATGTCAAAGACAAAAAGCTACGCGCAAATTCTCATTGGATCTTGGTTGTTCTTAACATCGATGGCTATTTATTTCAGTCTTTGGATAGCACCGCCAGATTTTCAACAAGGTGGAAATTCTCGCTGACCCAAAGTGATTGAGACAAAGTCTTCGTTCTCGATGGTGATCGGTCATGGTATCCATAGCCTTGCATCTTTTTTCGGCAAAATCCTTCTTTCGTTTTGCTTCTCCCGGTCTGAGAGCCTGATCGACTCGGATGGGAGATGGTGATCATAAGAGCTGAATGTGGGCCAGAAGACTCAATGTCACACCATTAGATCTTTCTTTGACTCTAAGGAGAAGTTGAAGGCTGAAGTGGAAGATCGCTGGGTTTACCAGTGCCAAACAGAGGAGAGAAGAACTTTGTCAGGTACAATTGACTTGATCTCTCAGAAATTTCCTTACAGTCGCTTTTCGGATGAGAAAATTGGTGGGTTAAAAGAGCATTTTGGAAAACGTTGGGTTTCTGAGGCTAAACGTTTGGAATTTGTTAACTGTTATAGTAACATGGAAAGAATTCAATTTTCGTCGTATCTGGAAGGATGGATTTGTTTCAAACAAAGGATTTTCCTAAGGTTTCTGGGGTGTTGGAAAGTTCAAGTCAGCAAAAAGTGGCGGAGTGCTCTCGAAACCAATTCACTTGAGTGAGACAGAGGAGACCCACCCAAAATGAATCTCAGCAAAGGTACGAGATGTTGGGAAAAACCTTCTGCTTAAGGGACCATTCACCGGTCCCTCTTAACGCAAGAAGAATAATTCATGATCGAAAAAAATGATTGAAAATGAAAAGCTTCAAAAGAAGGCACAACTGAGAGGAGGAAAGAATATAAGTAACGAATTAAGGACAAAGAAGAGAGAAAAACAAAGACTCCTACTTATACACAACCAACCCAGAGGGCGAGCTGCCAACAAGAAAAAGTCAGGGAGAAAGAGAAAAATAATATGGCTCGCAGCTCGTCAGTCCTCGGGACTGAGCAGGAGTGACCACAATATGGCTAAGTAATAACGGAGAAAGAAAAATCAAGCCGGTCGCTCGCAATTAGGAGAAACCTTTTTAGAGTCCATTAGTTGGAGGTGAACCATTCAGAGTAACATCCGAACAGGGGTAGGAAGTGCTAAAGTATCTAATTTGAGGTTATGCCATGACTAGAAAAGCCAAAGACCCTAAATGCCATCTTGTAAATAAGAAATAAACAGTTTGAATCATTAAAAAACATGATCACGGTTAAACCAAATGAAGAGAAGTGACATCTGCGCTCGTGATCACAATAACCCGCACAATGAAAATCATGCTTGAGGGAAAGACTTCCCTAGGAATCGAACTATGGGTGGAAAAGAAGAGATTAATCGCCACTTTATGCACTTTTATTAGTTATTTCAGTATTTTACTTATGTTTTAGTTCAAGAATTAAGTTACCGCCAAGATCATGTGTGATTGTAGAAATTGGAGCAATACAGCCAAAATGTATGCTAAACAAGACATAAGAAAGATGGAGCGTGATTGGAGCAGATAACTCACAATGGTCCCACCCTCGGGTGTAGTACTATTCGACCCATCAACACAGATCTAAGGTAATCACAACTCAAGTGGAGTGGCTCAACGACACCCAATTATGGAAGGAACACCTAAACTAGAATTATGGACTTATTAATGATTTGGTTGGCAATTAAAGGAAAAGTCCAGCCATGCCAGATTGACGCAATCATGTAGGAGCATATTGGGAAAGAATCAATCAAGGGATATTACAAGAAGATTTGCAAGGATCTTCATATATGCCTCCTGCCATCTTCGGATGCTGGAAATCCTAGAAGTCTCCTCCTAAAAGGATCACTTGTGAGACGGTAGAAGGGGGGACCAATTAGTGAGAAAAAACATAGAGAGAGAGAGAGAGTTCTGTTTAGGAGCGCGGTGTGACAACGTGCGACTACGGATATAATATTAGGAAGTTTTCTTAAATATACCTCTATGTATCTTGATTTTAGTTTATGTACCATGTACTGTAACTAAACCCACCTCTAGGGTGCGGTATTAATAGTTTTATCAATCTAGTTACTCATTAAGTTCTTTCTCTTTTATATATTGTTATTGCTGTGATTTTGTGTTTGTACTTTAATCCCTATCTTCAATTGTGTAGCACGCCACATCTCTTGATACTTACGCGAGTAGGCGAAGTACCGAGAGGAGAAGTCCAAAGCCAGATCCGTAGACAAGACATCGACCGACGATGCACAAAAGTAGTCAAGACGTCCGAAGGGATCATGGAACGCCACAGAGCTCAAGGGGTTCACGCCTTAGTCGGGCAATTACCCAGGGGCTTAGACACTACGATTCACTGTGATGGCCATATCTATGACACCAGGGTGGATCTCCCTCACAAGCAACAACAAGAAGTAAAGGAGAAGTAACTCAAAGGAGTAACTAAGGAGATAGACAAAATCATCAAATCCTAGATCACTCTCTACAAGAATAACACGCAATTACCCCCCCGCCCCGGTGCGAGCACTGGCAACGTGAGCACGGCTTTATTTACTTTCTCTGTACAACCAACCAACCATATACATCGGTTTGGATTACATAACAAATTCTAGTCCGATACTCCACCCTGGCCTCCCTATGAATCAACACCCCAACTTACTAGAACGCATGGTCATGAGGGCAACCGTGCAAGTAAACTGTGGTCTACAAATTCAAGCTAGGACCTGATTTTATCTATATACACACACGTCATCAATGCTCCCGCCTTTTAATCTTTTGAATCACTTCAAATCTCGGCAAACACTAAGAATTGCTTTACATAAGTAAGTGCTAAGAGGGGTTTTTTGCGCTTTCATATCTTCCATTGTCGTGGTGCGGTCAAAGTTACCTATTCCTCAAGTGGGAACCAATGGGTAGTTCTAACAGTCACTCATGATATTTTCCTGCTTGCTCAAAGTAAGTCTTCTTTTCCTTGTCTTCACTCATTTAGTTGCAAACAAAATGAAACTAAGCAGTAACTTGATTTTTCGCTAAACTCAATGAAATACTTAATTAATACTAAAAAGTACATAACATTAGATAAAAAATCATGCATAATTATTTATATAAAATATGTCAATCATATAATATAACTACAAATTATAAAATATTTATTGGAGATGATAGATCTTTAAGTCTTGTTTCTCGAAATATTTATTTTGATATTTTGGAGTTGATTTAATATTTTTAAGGAAATAAATTCTGGAACAATGCAGAGAGGAAAAATATTCTGAACATTATTAAGTTTAAATAATTTAAATTGAGCAATTGTCACCTTATGGAATGACCCTAAACTTGCCATGCATATTTAAGTAGGAATTAAAATAAAAAATATTTAAGTAGGAATTGTAAATATTTTGAAACCCTAATTCAAGTTATGAGTTAACACTCGACTCAAATGTTACATGAATTCGAAAGGAGAGAGCTCGGCTCAAGTTCGAGTTGGGCTCATCGATTTAGTTCCGCTTGTTCATGCCAATAATATATTCATATATAAACTGGATTGTTAATTTAGCTTATACACCCTTGTGCTCAACCGATAATGGATTGTTAATTTAGCTTATACACCCTGTGTTCAACATATTTTAATTTGAAGATCAACTGCTAATAGATTACTTGAATGTGCTCAAGTTTAAACTGAGCATAAGCTCGAATCTGAACTTAAGCAAGAGAGAGCCAGAAACCATTCACTTGTACTTAAATCCAATTTTGCATTGAAAATTAAGTATCAATGATGTGTTTTGAGTTTTTTACTCTCTCTCTCACACACACACATATATATGTAAAGAGAGAGAGTCCGGCTAAGACACTTTTAAAAGCATGAAAGGGGTTAATCATGATGCATATTCAATGGATGAGAATCAAAAGTATAAAATATCTTGTATTTTTTAAAGCATTTTAGCCATCCTACACGTGCACGTACACACACACATGTGTGTCAATGCATGTGTGATTGGTGCCACTAATGAAAATTTATGTTATAGAGTTCAAATAGACACATGAACCGTTCATAATGATCTATGTACTAAAAGTATGATTAATATAATTTTTTTAATGATTATTTGATTGTGCATCAGACTTAAAATAAAATGCATCATCGAATGGTAAACAATGAATTTTTAGTCCATTTACGGAGAAATGTTACTCAAGCTTTTTGAAATTTCATCTTATTATATATGTGGATTTCATGGAAAAATTTAACAAATTGATTCTTATATACGAAGTTTGCAAAGCACATAATCATCTTTTACCATTCGATGATGTGTTTTGTTTTATGTCTCATGCATAATCAAATAGTAATTAATTAAATTAAATTTTTGTAGTCCACATGTTTTTAGTAGATATACCATTATCAACTATTTTGATCGTCCTTTTGAACATTAAAACATGTTTTTTCATTAGTGGTACCTGTGGCGGAGCTTTACGGTGCATGTAGGGGGCAATTTTTTTATCCTACTGATTAATTTTAACAAAATATTAGGGAGGCCAATGCATATGTTGGGAAACCCGTAGCCATGTACGATACATGAGCGGTGGAACCTACGGGTTCAACCCTCCCTAAGATCATCGTTAAGGGAATAAAAGTACGAGATTATGCTATTAAAATTTATACCTCGGATCTTTCTGATCCGAGAAGCGGATGTAGGTCTGAACGAACTTCCGTCTTGCTTCCTTCTCCTTCGTGCTCCTAAAGCTCGACTCGAACGAACTTCATGCTTCTCCTATGGTAAAGAAACTGATCGCACGCTAGTCTTCAAAGCAGAAGACCTCTACTCGTATCCACGTCGAACTTCGAATCGTCGGAATAACCGGACTCGGCTAAACGAGTCTGAAAATACTTTCAGGAGGCTCTCTCTCTTTCTCTCTGTATTACGACAGCCTGGAGGCTTTGTAATGTGTGTATGATAGTGGGGGACTTCCCCTCTATTTATACTAGAAAGGGAGGCGAATGATTGCTTAGTTACCATAACTAAAATCCTAATTACAGTGCTTATCTGTTCCTAATGGACCTATTTTGTTGCCAACGGAATAGGGTTTCCTAATCTAAAAACTTGGCTATCGAGAAATTGGCTGAGTTCTGTTGCCAACAAAACTATGCTGATTTTTTGCACAATCATTCAAATCATCATCCAATGATCGATTATTTATTTCACCTATTTACACATCATATGTATAACCACTTAAGAGCATTTTCTTCCCGACTAGACGTTGTTCAATGTGTGACCGTGTTGGTTCCATTTAATGCTGGCAACGATCTTCCAAAGATCGTAAGTCATGAGTAACCTCTAGACTGATGTCATGACTACCCATGTTAAATGAAATGAGCAGCGATCATAAACCTATCTGATTAGACATATGATTATTCCTTTTGTTCTACGATATACGTCTTGATCACAAGGCATGATAATATGTCATCCTTGAGTTTGATCAAAGTCTCTTTCCTGATCGAGAATTAGATTGAACAAATAAAAAATGATATTAACAACACATGTTAATCCATTTTGAGCATGGCCATGCATTTCCTTCAGTCCTAGTTCATCAGGGGGCCCAGAGATATCTCTCTCTTAACAAGAGGAAAAAATCGCATCTTGGTCACTCACATTCCTCGTCATGATTCAGTGCATACCTAATGATGACCCTAATGATCATCCCGTTACGGATGACGTAAGATCATATTAAAGTATGCAGTTCCTCATACAGGAATCCATGGTGATCTCAGGTCGTTGGAACAAACACACTATTCATATGAGAATCACTAATGACATATACCATGCATATTCGCATAGTGTGGTCAGTCCAATACGTGTTTTCTAACACGTACCTATATTCCAGACTTGACATTCCTATGTCCGTCATCAGCAAAACATAATCATCTACTCTGCAAATATACTAGTGTAGATATATAGCTTCTTACTTGTGGGATGTTTATCTCTATAA
Source organism: Juncus inflexus (assembly GCA_024447665.1). Lineage (NCBI taxonomy): Eukaryota > Viridiplantae > Streptophyta > Magnoliopsida > Poales > Juncaceae > Juncus > Juncus inflexus. The sequence continues at coordinate 5,981,230 of JAJHPC010000014.1, read as the reverse complement.
ACATCCCACATATCACTAGGGATGGTTTAGAATGTCATTCGTTGGTTCACAGTTCTACTATCAGAATCACGTATTCCGATGACGTGAACCCGAAATATCATTCATGGTCGATCTAATATATGTAAATATATTAGTCACCCATACACCCATTCATATATGAACTGAATAAATATGTTTCTCATAATCTAATCTCTAGTCCAACACTTTGGCCTAGGGCATAATTCCTTTAGTCTCCCACTTGCACTAGGCCAATCTTAAGCATCCAATCCTTATTAGCCAACATGACCTTCATGTTCTGCTAGCGGGAAATATATGCCTATCAGATTATAGGAATTTACATTAGAAACTTGTAACGACTACTATTGATCTCTATCATTAGTCGAGAACTTCTAAAACAAGCGCATTTATCCTTGTTGCTCTATTTTGAGCGACTCTTTGTTCATAACATGTATCGTCAAGCCTTAAGAGCAATCGGTACTACTCCAAGTTTCAAGATCAAGTGCTTGATCCAAGCATACCTATTATCCGCTTCTAAAGCGACACTATGGTCTTGTTTCAGTTACAATACCTTATTTGGAACTCTTTCCAAATTACCGTGTTGAAAAAATAAACGAATTGTGATAATGATCCATGTTAGAAAAGTGTAATCTTTTACCACTACTTAGCTCCTCGTAAATCGGGATATCTTAGTTCTTCATAAGAATTTAGATATTTATCTTATAGTCATCAAATGATTGTAATTTGCTCTCTTATGCTCCAAGCATATTGCACAATACATTATATGGCTTAAAAAATCTTATCCATCCCGTTATCAAGAACTGTTTCTTGTATATTGAACCTTTCAATAAACGGATGATAAGCGCATGTCTTCATTATATGAACGTCGTAGGCAAAAATTCTTTCTTGCATACTGAACTCTTTCAATATATATTGTTGAAAGCATAGAATTCAATTCATGTACCATTCATTGTTCATATTAGTGCCACAAACAAGAACTCTTTCTTGCATATTGAATATTCAATATATGGTTGAAGGTATAAAATCTAATTCTTATATCCTTTTATTGTTCATGTGAATGTCATAAGCAAGAATACTTTGTTGCATGTTGAACATTTCAACGTATGGCTAAAAGTATAGAATCTCATTCATTTATCTCTTCATCATTCATATGAACACCATGAGAAAGAACATTTCTTGCACATCAAATTCTTTCAATATTCTACCAATGTACTTTATCTTATAGCCAGAAGTCTGTATAGACTTCAATTCCTAACTATTAGGATGTGTAAGTTGTTGTAATGCAGGAAGATTGTTATACTCCCACTGAATTTCTTGAAATCAAGGTGGTCGCATCTATTTTGATTAAGTCAAATTCTTCAATTTACATTGTCAAATAGATTCATCCTGAGATGTTTGCTTTAATCCATTCATGAATGAATTTACCTTTCAGAATTCTTGCGATCACAAAACTCTTGCCATGTATCAAAGATACATCTACAGTAAAGTTCCTACAAAGGAATGTGAGTTTTATATCCTTGTTCCATCATTCACAATCGCATTGTGCTATGGAAGTTAGAATTCGTAATAGCATCAAGTGAGAAAGTCCTTTTACTATAGCCCATACTATAGCTACTTTCTTTGCTATTTGCAGGTTATCCATGTACTGTATGCAATGGTCACCAAGCCATTGGATACTCCAATCAAGTTCCAACTATGATTGCTTGTATATGCGTTGCATCTCATTTCTCATGGTCCAACCATTTTGAGAACTTTGTCTCTTCACACGCCTAATGTCTACTAGGTCTGTGAGGGGGACCTTATGTTTCAAGTATAGCCTTATCAACTACTTGATAGCCTCATTAATGGTTCATCACTAGTATGCGGATCCCAAACCTTTCGAGATGTATTACATTCCCACTGCTTCTTTAGGAGATGAGATATCTTTTAAAGAAGTCTGAATTATTAGTAGCAAACAATTTGAACTCATATCGAGTTGATATTCCAGAAAGATTGTTGTGTTGACACTATCAAATATTTTGACACGAGTCGTACTTCAACCTTTAAAGACAATTTGGGACTATCCCAAACCCATATCATATATGGTGTCTATTTGAACCTTATGATATTCAGTGTTTAGTATATTCAAGAGTATAAACCTATAAGAATCTCGGAGGCATATACTGATCCAATAAGTTTCGTCTTCTTCTTTATGTGCACATCGTGAGATGTTGCATATAGAATTAATTGTAAAACTTTTTTCACAATTTCTAAGATTATTGTCAAATTATTGACTCAAATACTTGTCACTTCGATCTGATCAAAGTGCTCTTATTATCTTGTCAAGACAATATTAAATTCCATTCGTAAATGCTTTGAACATTTCAAATATTGTGTGTTCCATTAAGTAAACCTTTTACTTAAAACACTTTAATATGAAAATCTGATATTTCTTATTTCTAGCCAGCTTGCTTTTTGTCTCTCGTGCATCTATATACATGAGACTCAACAAACTAACCCATCAACTTTGTGATCGTTGTAGGATTAGTACCCTAGACCAAATGTATTTGTGCTAGGAAATGGATTATGTATTAAGACATTATTATTTATTCAATAAAGCTTGTTTCTTATATATCTGTGTGTATGGCATGTGAATGTAAATCTTATATCAACCAAGAATGACACTTCGGGTTCACGTCATCAGAATACGTGATTCTGATAGTAGAACTGTGAACTAATGAATGACATTCTAAACTGGCCTAGTGATATGTAAGATGTCTATAGGGATAGACATACTTCAGGTATGAAGCTATATATCCACACTAGTATATTCGCAGGTTGGATGATCATGTTCTGCTGATCATGGACAAAGAAATGTCAAGTCTGGAATAAAGGTACATGTTAGAGAATACGTACTGGACTGACCATACTATGAGAATATGTATGGTATATGTCATTAGTGATTCTCATATGAATAGTGTGCTTGTTCCTATGACCTGAGGTCACCAGGGATTCATGTATGTTGAACTACGATACTTTAATATGATCCTAGGTCATCCGTAATGGGATGATCATTAGGGTCATCATTAGGTATGCACTGAATCATGACGAGGAATGTGAGTGACCAAGATGGGATTTGTTCCTCTCGTCATGAGGGACATATCTCTGGGCCCCCTGATGAACTAGGACAGAAGGAAATGCATGGCCATACTCAAAATGGATTAACATGTGTTGTTAATATCAATTTGTATTTACTCAGTCTAATTCTCGATTAGGAAAGTGACTTTGAACTCAACGATGACATACTTCCATGCCTTGTGATCAAGACATATATCGTAGAACAAAAGGAATAAACAAATGTTTATCCAGATAGGTTTATGATCGTTGATCATTTCATTTAACATGGGTAGTCATTTACTCATGACTTACGATCTTTAGAAGATCGTTGCCAGTGTTAAATAGAACCTACACGGTCACACAATGAATTCCATTCATACAGGATGAAAATACCTCAATAACAGTTATACATGTGATGTATAAATGGACTAAAGAATAAATCAAATATTGGATATTTGATTGTGCTGGAATTATTGTTTATGCGCAAGAATTGTTGTTCAAGCACAGGAATTATTGTTCACGCGTTCGAACGGAACACATATGGTATGTGCTGATTGCTGGGCGGACAAGCATTGTTCATATGAAAACAATGGTCCGTTCGAAGCAGGAATTACTGTTCACGCGGCAAGCAGGATTTGTTTCCTTAAGGAAGGTTGCCATTCTTTCACCCCTCTCTCTAGTATAAATAAAGCGGTAGCCTCCTTCTATTCGACACACAATTCAGAAGGCTTAGTGGCCGTCTATTACACAGAAAAGAGAGAGAATGTTTTGAGAGAATTCAGAAAGTATTTCCGGACTCGTCTAGGCGAGTCCGGTTATTCCGTGCGTCTGATGTTCGTGTGGATGCAAGTAGAGGTTCTCTATCTTGAGAACTTGCAAGCGATCTATCTTCATCCCTAGGAGAAGCAAGGAGGTTCGCGAGTCGAGCTTCATGAAGAAGAAGGTTGCAAGTCAGAAAAGTTCAGACCTACATCCGTTCTTCGTCTCGCGGATCGGGAAGATCCGAGATATAAATTTTAATAGCTAATCTCGTACTTTTATTCCCTTAACGTAGATCCTAGGGTAGGTTAAATCCATAGATTCCGCTGCGCATGTAACGTACATGGCTACGTATTTTCCAACAGTGGCATCAGAGCGTTCGTTAAGGAAATAATCGTCGATTACATATTTAAAATTTAGTAAATTCTAGTATAATAAATTTTAGGGTTTTGAAAAATATTATTTCAAAGCATCATGGAAATGGTTTCCGGGAATATAATATTGGATATTATGATTTCCTAGAGTTTCAAGAATTAGTTTTTTGAAACCCGTTTTGGAAACGGAACTAAAACAAAAGAAAATATGAATTTTCAGCACGTCTCCGTTGAGAACGGAGTACTTCCGTTGAGAACGGAATAGTTCAGTTTAGAATGGAATAGTTCTATACCCAACGGAATAATGCTAATTTTGCGAGAAACCCTAATTTTTATTATACGTGGAATTTAAATATACAAATATGGTATGAGTTTTAGATCTGTGATTGTTCTGTGATGTAATCTTGTGTGTGAATGCTTGTAACTTTATTTGATATCTTTGGCAACCAGTGAGATTTCCAAAGTTGTAATTATGGCAACCTGTGAGTTATCCAAATTTATAAATTACCTTTTCTAGCAATATGATAGTTGTTTGGATAGATATTATTTTAAGACTTCAAGGCAAGAGATCTTGGCGCAATCTTCGGAAGATGGCATTGGATCTTCGCACACACAATGAAGGGTTCATTGAAGACTACTCCTGCAATCTAGAGATAGATCTAGAATTAGGAACCTCATGATCGCTCGTGAGGATTGGGCTCATACCATATTTAACTGAATTTCGGTGATGTTTATATTTATAAATCTAAAATAAAATCCTTCAGAATGTTAAGTAAGAAGTGTCCCCCATGTCACTGAAGCCCTCGGTACTTAGACAGTCTTCCATGTGGGTCAAGCCAAAGCTGAGCATATGGAGGATTGCCTTTGTAAAGGAGGGAGGGTATGCGGGAAATGGTGTCCAGCATGGATCATGCCAAAGCTGAGTGTGCTGGACTCTATTTCGTAAATAATCATACATAGTTAAACTTAACTGAGCAGGCAAGTCGGACTTGGGCTCAGAGAACAAGATGGAATATTACACCGGGCATATGATGCTCATTCCATAAAAGGAAAGAGTTGTTTATGATACAATTGGAAGTGTTCCTACCTAATTAGTTGTCTATTGAGGATTGCGCCAAAAAAGCACAGTTAATACTCAATGAAATACGGATCTTGACTCACTATGAAACCTCATTCATTTGAAGTTTCCGAATCAATACTACTGAAGGTGGTTGATTTGAAGAAAAATAGTGGGAGTACAATATAAGAAACACCAAAATAAAACAACCCCAATGAATAAATAATAATGGTACTTTATATTTTAACTTGTTGAATAATGGCAAATAATAATTCAACTTGGTTGAATTTGCGATCTATCCTTGAGAAGGATAAGCTCAATGGGTCTAACTTCCTTGACTGGTTTAGAAACCTGAGAATTGTTCTCACGGCTGACAATAAACTGTATGTCATAGAAGAGACTTACCCAGAGGAACCAGAACAGGCAGCCACAAGGGCTGCCCGAGATGCATACGCTAAATACGTCAAGGACGACACACAGAGATAGCTTGTCACATGCTAGCGACCATGACCTCTGAGCTTCAAAAGAAACTGGAGGACATGGGTGCTTACGATACGATCGTAACTCACATGGAAATATTCCAAGAGCAGGCTAGAGTTGAGCGCTACAAAACGACCGTCTCTCTGACTGACACGAAGATGGCTAAAGGTTCATCTGTGAGTGCTCATGTACTCAAGATGAAGAGCTATCTTGATCAATTGGAGAGGCCTGGTTCAGCTATGCCCAGAGAATTGGTTGTTGACATAATTCTCGGGTCGTTACCTCCTAGTTTTTAGCAATTCATCATGAAGTATAATATGCATCAGATGGAGAAATCCAGCACCGAGTTCCATGGGATGCTTAAGAACGCACAGGAGGACATGAAGACAAATGTTGTCAAAGATGTCATAATGTTTCACAAGAAGAAGGGTAAGAAGACCGGGAACAAGAGCAAGGGTAAAGGTAAGGTGTTGCCTAAACCTAAGATCAAGAAAGACAAGGAGGGAGTTTGCTTCCATTGTAACAAGGTTGGCCATTAGAAGAGAAACTGCAAACTCTATCAAGACGAAATCAAGTTTAGTATGACTACCGCTTATGGTATTTTTGTTATTGAAACTAATTCACTTACTCCTAAATCTTGGGTATTGGATACCAGATGTGGTACTCACATTTGTAATGATGTGCAGGGACTACAAAGGAGTAGCAGATTAACTAAGGGCATAGTCGACTTGTGGGTGGGAAATGGAGCAAGAGTTGCTGCATTAGCCGTAGGAACTTATTTATTGACTTTGCCTAGTGGACTTGTATTAGTACTTAATAATTGTTATTTTGTACCTGCTATGAGCAGAAATATTATTTCTATTTCTAGTCTAGCTTTGGATGGTTATAAATTTGTTATTGAGAATAATAATTGTTCTATCTTAAAGGATAATCTTTTCTATGGAAATGTTCTATTAGAAAGAGGTCTTTACGTGCTAGATCTTAAGAAAGAGAATTATAAGTCCATATATAACATTAACACTAAATAATTTAAATCAAATGACTCAAATACGACATACCTCTAGCACTGTTGCTTAGGCCATATAAATGAGAAACGCATTTCTAAACTCCACTCTCATGGACTTTTAGACTCATTTGATTTGGAATCATTTGAGATGTGTGAGTCTTGTTTACTTGGCAAGATGACTAAGAAACCCTTCACAAAAGTGGTGAAAGGGTCAATGACTTATTAGAACTCATACATACTGATGTATGTGGACCAATGAGTATGCTGGCTAGAGGTGTATATCGATACTTCATAACTTTCATGGATGACTTCAGTAGATATGGTTATGTATACCTAATAAAGCACAAGTCTGAATCCTTTGAAGTGTTCAAAGAATTTAAAAATGAAGTACAAAATCAACTTGGCAAGAAGATTAATACACTTCGATCTGATCAAGGAGGCGAATATCTGATTCAGGAATTTGAGGATCATCTTAGAGAATGTGGAATAGTTTCACAATTGACTCCTCCAGGAACTCCTCAGGGGAATGTTGTGTCCGAAAGGAGGAATCGAACCTTATTGGATATGGTTCGATCGATGATGAGTCAAACGAGTCTTTCAATGTCTTTCTGGGGTTATGCTCTTGAGACTACCGCATTCATACTGAACAGGATTCCATCCAAAGCGGTTCAAAAGATGCCATATGAGATGTGGACATGGAAAAGCCCCAAGTTGTCTTTTCTTAAAATTTGCGTATGTGAGACTTATGTCAAACGACAATTTCCCAATAAACTCGGACCCAAATCTGATAAGTGCATGTTTGTGGGATATCCTAAGGAAACTAAAGGATATTACTTTTACCACCCATCAGAGAACAAAGTGTTTGTTGCTCGCAATGGAGCCTTCTTGGAAAGAGAGTTTGTCTCTATGAGAAGCAGTGGGACCAAAGTACAACTCGAAGAAATTTGAGACCCACCTATAAATGTAGAACCTATGATGGAGGAACAAAGAAGCTCTCAAGGTGTTGGTGAGCTTGAAACACAACAGACTCAATGTAGATCTAGTAGGATTCGTCATGAGCCCGAGAGATACGGATTTCTCATGTCTAACGATGATGATGTGATATTCATAGATGATGAACCCACATCCTACCAAGATGCTATCAAGAGTCCCGACTCTCAAAAATGGTTGGAGGCCATGAGAACCGAAATGCAATCCATGCAAGACAATTAAGTTTGGAACTTGATTGATCCATCCGAAGGCTTGAAGGCCATCAGATGTAAGTGGGTCTTTAAGAAAAAGACTGGCGTAGATGGAAAGGTACAAACCAACAAAACAAGGCTTGTGGCGAAAGGTTTCAAACAAGTTCGTGGTATTGACTATGACGAAACTTTCTCACCAGTAGCTATGCTTAAATCCATCAGAATTCTATTACCCATAGCAGCATATTATGACTTTGAAATATGAGAAATGGAAATCAAAACAGCTTTCCTAAATACAAATCTAACCGAGGACATGCATATGATGCAACCCGAGGGTTTTGTCGATCCTAAGAATTTTGGTAAGGTTTGCAAGCTTCAGAAATTCATCTATGGATTGAAGCAAGCGTCTCGAAGTTGGAACCTTCATTTTCATAAAGTCATCAAAATTTTGGTTTTACCAAAAGTGAAGGTGAGCCTTGTGTTTACATGAAGTTCAGTGGGAGCACGGTAGTATTCCTGGTACTTTACGTAGATGACATATTACTCATGGGAAATGACGTCCCAACATTATTGAACGTCAAGAAATGGATGGGAGATAATTTCTTGATGAAAGACCTAGGAGAAGCATCCTACATGCTAGGAATCAGGTGATGGTGGTATGTCCTAGGCTAAAGTGTTTGTGACCTAGATGATGGATTATAATAACAAACATAATATTTATTCTAAGATATTTCATATAATATGTGCGTATAGGTTATTTTAATATAATTAAAATATTTGTTACTTGAAAATTATATCTCTTTGGAAAATATGTTTCCAAAAGAATTAGTGGGAGTAAATTTTAAAAATTCAGATTTTGAGAAGTGCCACTTTATGGTGAGCCAAGGAATTGTTTTAGGGCATTTAATATCAGAAAAAGGACGGAGGTCGACAAGGCAAAGATTGACGTAATAAAGACGCTTCCATATCCTCGCAATGTGAAAGACGTACGCTCCTTTCTCGGCCATGCGGGTTTCTATAGGCGATTCATTCGAGATTTCTCCAAGATCGCGCAACCCATGTGTCGCATTCTCCAAAAAGAAGTAAAATTCGAGTTCAATGACGCGTGCAAGGAGGCATTCAACATCTTAAAAGGAAAATTGTGCGAGGCTCCAATCATCAAGCCTCCCGACTGGAATCTTCCTTTCGAAATCATGTGTGACGCTAGCGACTTGTGCGTTGGTGCCGTCTTGGGCCAACGCGTTGGTAAGGATCCTCATGTAATTTACTATGCCTCTAGGACCCTAGACGAAGCCCAAAGAAATTACACCACAACTGAAAAAGAATTATTAGCAATTGTTTTTGCATTGGAGAAGTTCCGATCATATTTGGTCGGGACAAAAGTTGTTGTATTCTCAGATCATGCTGCACTCAAGCACTTAATGAAAAAGAAGGAATGCAAGCCGCGCCTCCTCCGATGGATCCTTCTCCTTCAAGAGTTTAACGTGGAGATTCGGGATAAAAAAGGAGACGAAAACTTGGTGGCCGATTATCTTAGCCGACTCCCAACAAACGAAGGCGATATCATTCCGATCAACGAACTCTTTCCCGACGAGCAACTCTATACTATCCATGGCATGGCACCTTGGTACGCCGACATCGTCAACTACCTCGAAACTCGCGAATTGCCAAACACTCTCTCTCGAGGTAAAAAGGACAAAATAAAAAATGACTCACGCTATTACTTCTTGGGAAGACCCCTACCTCTACAAAATTTGTTCCGATCAAATGGTGCGAAAATGCATGCCTGACCACGAGATAAATTCGGTACTCTCTTTTTGTCACACTTTAGAATGTGGGGGACACTTTGGAGGGCAACGCACAAGTCATAAGGTACTCCAAAGTGGATTATATTTGCCAACTCTTTATAAAGATGCTCATTCCTTTGTAAAGAGTTGTGAAAATTGCCAAAAAACGGGCAATCTAACCCGCAAAACGAAATGCCTCTTAAAGCTTTATTGTTTTTTGAGCTTTTCGAAGTTTGGGGGATAGATTTCATGGGCCCCTTTCCTCAATCAAATGGGTATTTATATATTCTTGTGTGTGTTGATTATGTTTCAAAATGGGTTGAGGCCATACCAACAAGGGATGCCAACTCCAAAACGGTGATTGAATTCCTTAAAAAGAACATTTTTCAGCGTTTTGGGGTGCCTAAAGCTATCATTAGCGATAGGGGTTCGCATTTCAATAATAAGTATCTCGAATCCCTTTTGAAAAATTATCATGTACAACACCGCATGTCAACCGCTTATCATCCCCAAACTAATGGGCAAGCCGAAATATCCAATCGGGAAATAAAATCAATCCTTGAGAAAGTGGTTAATCCCTCTCGCAAGGATTGGAGTCAGAGGCTTGGGGATGCTTTATGGGCCTACCGCACCGCATACAAAACACCGATAGGGATGACTCCTTTTAAACTCGTTTATGGGAAGAGTTGTCACCTACCGGTGGAAATTGAGCACAAAGCATTTTGGGCAATCAAAAAGGTAAATCAAGATTACCCAAAAGATGCGGGGTTGCGGAAATTGCAAATTCAAGAATTAGAAGAGCTTCGCATTGAGGCTTATGATAATTCTCGAATTTACAAAGAAAAACTAACCATCGCTCACGACAAACTTATTCGCAAAAAGGAATTTAAAATTGGCGATAAGGTCTTGTTATTCAATTCTCGGTTGAGATTACATCCCGGGAAGTTGAAGAGCCGATGGACAGGCCCTTACATAATTACACATATTTTGCCATTTTGAGTATTTGAAATTTCTAGGGGAGAAGACATCAAATTCAAGGTTAATGGTCATCGCTTGAAGGCTTTTTACGAGAATCATGATACAAGGTGGTTCGATGAGCATAATTTAGAAGCGGTGCCACAATGCGAGGGAAGGAAAGAATGAAAGCATAAATGCGTCGAGCTCAAGACGTAAAACAAGGGCGCTTGGCGAGAGGCAACTCGTTGTGTCAGGTCGTATTTTTTCTTTCTTTATTTTATTTTCTTATTTTTACAAAACTTCTCTTTCACACTTAAACATTTGGTACACAAAAGTTTAAGTGTGGTGGGGGAGGCTTTGCATAAAACCCCAATAATTTTTCCAATTTCCACAATTTTCTCATTCTTTAGAACTTTTTGTTTGAGGACAAACAAAGGTTTAAGTGTGGTGGGGTGGTTTTGTGCAAAACCAAATTTTGTTTTCTTGTAAAAATGTGAAAACTCTTAAAATTGGAAATTTCAAAATTTCAAAAATAATTAAAAACTCATAAATACCATAAAATTTAAAAATTTTACTTGTTTTTCTTCATTTTCTTTAATTATGTTTGTAATTAAGTTTGTGTGTGTGAGACATTTAAATGAAAAGAAGTAAAAATTTTTGAAAATGGAAAATATTTTTAAACTAAGCCCTCTCAAGCAATTTTTTGAAAACTACTTAGGGTTTTGGGAACTGATAAAAAGATTTGAAAATTTTCAAAAAGGATTTGACCTTTGTCATGAATGCTATATTTCCCAACTCACTCCATTTATCATATCCATTTAAAATCCATTAAGCGTTTCGAAAATTCATGAATATTTCACTTACCCCTTTAATGAAATTACAAATCATTTTCTTTAAAGTAATGCTGTGATTAAAACTTTTGAAAAATCAAACCTTACTTTTAATACCACTAGTTTCGCAAAATTTTCTAACTCAACCTATCTTTCATGGCATAGCTAATGACTCGTATGTCCATTTCTAATTTTCGCACTAAAAGCAAGTGACCGAAATCTTAACCTGTTATCCCTTCACAAAAAGAATTCAAAAATGTGAAAAATTATTTTTAAACCCTTGAAAAAGAAAAATTTTTACACATCCGCAATAGAAAATGAAGGATTTTTTTTGTACGTGCAAAGCACAGCTTGTCTTTTGATAACATGAGTGGATCGCATACCAACTTTTTACGTGTTTATAAAAGAGAAAGTTGAGTTAGTTGGAACTTTTGGGGTAATTTGTATAAATTCACCATTTTAAAATTAGGGGGAGAAAGTATCAAAAACAAAATTAGGGCATTGCTTTTTGGGAAAAGGTTCGTATTTGAAGGATGGGGGAATTTAAAATAAATTTGAATTTGAAATTATTATAATAATCAAATATTAGTATATAACATTCATGACAATAACTAAATCTCTTTTCAAAATGCTTTAAACTGATTCTAAAAACCCTAAAAATTTGATTTTATTTACGCTTGAGGGCAAGCTTGGTTTAAGTGTGGTGGAATTTGTAATGTGTATTTTTATACACATTTTTAGGGTTTTTATCATCTCAAATTCAATCATAATTCACATTAAAGGTATGAAAAATGCTCACAATTCATAAAACATAATTTGAAACCTCTTAATACGTTTTTGTGTGATTTTACAGGCGAAAAGGCCATAAGATGAAAAATTGGACCAAAACGCGAATAATGGGCCAAAGATGGCAAATTAAAAACCTCAAACACCCCACAAAGAAATTCCTCTAACTTCTACAACAAGTCAAAAACCTTTTTACAACCAAATCAAACCAAGCCAAATGCCAAAAACGCTGAATTGACCAAAAGTCAACTTTGCGAAATGGGTCAAACAGTATATCAAAACGAAGAGCTCGACGAGACGAATCCAATGGTACAACCCTCGTGATCAGAAACCTTCTACAACTCTCAGAATCACTAATTGAAAATCAAATCAAACTGGTCAAAGTCAACGGTTGACTAGGTCAAACCCGTCTTCTTCAACATCCAAATTCCGAAATTTTGCTCGAAACTGAACAAACCGGCCAGCCATGGATTCAGCATGACGAGAGGAACATGCCGGTGCCATTCTCCGGTCTTGAAAATTCCGGTGATCGCCGAAATTCGGCCAAAACAGGGTGCCAAAAATGGACCGAAACCATGGTTGATCTGCCGTGCCATCCACCATCATCCATTCGAGCCAAAACCGATCTCTTTCTCTTCTCCATCGTCTACCCTTTCGAACCGTATGAAGAACTCGTTGAATGATGCAAAATCGAGCGAGAAATCTGTGTTTGAATAATCTGTTCGACGAAATCCTCAATGAACTTTTCAAACTGGATGATCCAACGGTCGGAATTTCGGCAGTATGATGAATTCGATCGGTCTTCTCGCATTTTTCCACACAGTGATGATGTTTGACGAGTCGAATAGCTTCAGTGGGATCTCTTAATGGATTCCGAAGCCTCAATTCGATAGAAAAACAACTTGAAATCTCGTTTTGATTCACGATTTTGTGTTCTGATGGGTTATTTTCGCTAAGTTTGGTTAATGGCGGAAATTCATGAATTAAGGGAAGAATTGACGCATAAAACCCAACGCAGAGCATCGTGAGGAAGTGAGGAAAGAAGCCTGAGTCACCGTTTTGGATTTCGTTGTGTGAAATGCGAGAAGAAGATCGATTTGCACACTCTGGTCAGCAATGGCGGAACAGCGAACTGATGATATTCAAAACGGCAAAACTCGAGATTTACTCAACGGTTTTCGACCATTCAAAGCTCTGTGGATTCGTGAGAAGATGGAGAAGAGATCTGGGTTGATGAATTACAGCGAAATGTACAGAATCACGAGCTCTAATCAATGGTTATGAGAAACGGGTAAACGGGTCCGAAATCCAAGAGAAAAATCGATCCAAAGTCCAAATTCGCAACTTACACGACTGTCAGAGGATTGTTTTAGGACGAGCACACGATCGCAAGCCACAGAAGATCGGGAAGAGAAATTCAGCGCCAATTCTGAAGAAGAAGATGACTCATTTCATCAGTTATGACTCGTTTCACGCGATTCAACCCGGCTCGCCACACCAGATCAGTGGAACAAGTTAAAACGAGTCAGTACCCAGCTCACACAAAAGTGACTCGTTTCAAGCAAGCTGTAGCTCGTTTCGTCGCAAGAAATCAGGATAATCAATTCAAAACTCAGCGCCAAAGGATGAATAAGAAAATAACTCGTTTCGCATGTTTCGACCCGTCTCGCCACAGAAAATCAAGAAAGATAGATTAAAACGCAGAGTTTAGTAACGGAAATCGCGACTCGTTTCACGCGATAACGACCTGTTTCACCACAACTTATTCTGAAGGGACCCACTGTCAGTCTCAGTAATGCGATTCAAATCGCATCTGAACTGAATTCAATCCGCGCGAAATCACAGAACAGAGCGGAAATTCGATGATTCAAAACCGGATCAAATCTCAACCGAATTCAACGAAATTTCGTTCAGATCTTCAGTACACCCCACTTGATCTGCCTGAGCAAATGGAATCGTTCGGTTTGTTCCCCACTCTCCAGACCAGCCTCTCTATAAATTCGACCGATCAACCCACTCATCAAAGATCATCCTTCCATTCTCCAAATTCTTTCAACACATTACTCTCCAACCATCTTCCTTAAGCTTCAGTAACTCCATTACTGAATCTCAGAGCTTTTCGAGCTTCAATTTTCGAGTTTGAGTGAAATTCACCAATTCGGGCTGATTTTGGTGAAAAAGGCAATTGATCGGTTCCGGCTGGAATCAAGCATCAATTGGAGGTTAAAATCTGCTCAAGGAAGTTTCTGGTCGATCTTCTACGTCTCGGTTCGATCCAATTTTTATTTAATCTCTTGTATTCAATTTTAGATCACAAGATCCAATTTGTAAAAGAACATGATGAACACATGCCTAATTTCGGTTGATCTTATCATGTGTGAGTAGAATCTTGTAGGGATAGGCCTTTTGTGATAGAATTGTTTGAAATCTTGCTTTAATTTGAATTAAATTGACTGATTTGGTTACTGTTCATAATGTGCTGTTAAATCTGGATTTTCTTGATTTAATCGATTTGGTTGAATTAATTAGGTCATTTAGAACTGAATTTTTCATGCATATTAGTCCATTTTATCATCTTGAATCTTGGTTAAGGTTTTTGCTTGATTTAGTGAAGTTTTTAGTTCAAAAATTGAGATCAAACACTAGTTGGTTGATTGGTGTTTGATCTAAAATTTCGATCTATTTGCTGAGTTTTTCTGGTTGGAAATAATTCAAACCTTTGCCAAATCTGATAAACTGAATATTTAGTGATTAATGATACAATTCTTGATCTTACTGCCTTAAAAATCCCTACTTTTATCCTATTAATTCAAAAATACATTTTTTTCTTGCATGTTATTTCTGTCAGCTTCATAAAAAATTGTTTGACTTCAGATCTGATCAAAGAAAATTATAAAAAAAATATTTTGTGTTTCTTTAGATATTTTAGAACAGCTTTCATATAATATGTGCCCAATGATTTTATGTTAAATTTGTAAGAAAAAAATCTGTGCAATGTTTTGACTTTTTAATTTCATGTTCTTGATTTTTGATTCTGTCTGTTTTTCTACGATTTTTAGAAATTAGTAAAAAAATCCTATAAATATAAAATTTAGGTCTCAGTGAATCATGTTGAAGTTTAGCTTCTATATATGAATTTTAATTGAATTGTTGTATGGATAAAATTTGAATTCTACCCCTTTTCGGCAACATATACCATTCTCTGTCTAATTCCATCATATGTTCTGAGTTTTGACCATAACTGTTGAAAGATCAATCTTTTTGATCTGATATTTTTACCACATAATCTGAACTTGTTTTCCTAATTTCTCTTAATTTGTGGTGATTTTTGAAGTAATTTTCGATTTTTTGTGATTTTTTGAATAACTCTGTTGACTGTTGTGAAAAGTGTGGACTAAAACGAAAATTACATAAAAAATATGAACAAAAGTGATAATTGATTCACCTTGCGTTGTGAAGATCTCATTCTCTATTTTCCATTGACATATCATTTGCAACTTTTGGTTATTTGGAATTATTATTAAAGAATTTTCAAAGGATTTGTGTACGAATTTACTTCAATATATCAATAACCTTCTAAAAATAGTCTGCAACATCTGAACAAAAACAAGACCTACTTTTGAAAAGAATTATAATATCTCAAGGCCATTCTCCTTGTGTTCAACCCCTAAACTCATTACCACTCATACTCGTAATTGATTAATAGGGAAATATAAATTGTTTTGTTAAATTGTGTAAAATTCAACGACGGTTTTACCGCGATTTACATATTCCTTGTCCGACAATCAAGTTTGGAATTTGATTGATCCATCAGATGGAAATACGGTTTTAAAAGAAAGACCGACATGGATAATGTGCAAACATATAATGCATGATTTGCGCTTAAGATAAACTCATAGTATAGACTATGATAATATTTTTTCCAAGTCGTCATGCTTATGTATTTCAGAATTTTGTTGGTAATATGTTCGTAGTAGGACTATGAAAGATGCAAAGTGGACGTCAAGACATTTTTTTCTTAATAGAAGCAGACGAAAGAATGTATATGATACAACTTTAGAGTTTTATCGCTCTTATAAATTTTAAAAAGAGTTTGCAAGTCGTATGAATTCATTTATAAATTAAAGCAAACATCTCTAGGTGAAAATTTATTATTTGATGAAATAACCAAACAGTTTGGTTTTATCAAAAATTAAAGATAAATCTTATGTTGACAAGAAGTTCAGTGGGAACAAAATTACATGTGATGTGAATTAAATGCAACAAGCACACATAAGTTTAATCTTAGTGAAAATTACTAAATAATAATCAAGAGTATGATTATATACTTGAGAAGGATAAAGTATTCTTCTTAGATTATGGTGGACATAAAAATATGCAAAATTTTTGCATATGACAATGTTTGATAATCCGTTTAAGAAGCCAATCCCACAAGTACATGATGGTGATCATGTTAGGTCAATGGGTATGTGATACCTTGTAGATCAATGAGTATGAGATACTTGGTGGATTTGGCCTAGTGCAAGTGGGAGATTGATGGTGTTATGCCATAGGCCAAAGTGTTTATGACCTAGATGATGGATTATAATAACAAACATAATATTTATTCCAATATATTTCATATAATATGTGCGTATAGGTTATTTTAATATAATTAAAATAGACCATGAATATGCAAATTCAGCTTTATGTCATCAAAGTACGTGACTTTGATAGTAAAACTATAAAGTGTTATGAATGCTATTCTAAATCATCCCTGGTCATTTATAGGATATTTGTGGAGACAAATATACTTGCGAATACATATAAATATATATATTTATATACTAGCTATAAATGTACACCAGTATATTATTTGACTGATGATCATGCTTTACTGATCATGGATAAATAGTTATCCAGTCATTAACATAGGTATATGTTAGAGACCATATACTGGACTGACCCGCCATAAGAATGCTACATGTTTTACGTCATTAGCGATTATTGTAACATAAAGTATTTATAGTCCTTTGACCTGAGATTGTCTCGGTTCCCAACATGAGTAATTTTATACTTTAACATAATCTAACACTGCCTTTAACCGGGTAGTCATAACGGTTATGATTATGTATATAATGAATCATGTAGACGGATGAGTGCAATCAAGACGGGATTTGTTCCTCTCATAAATGAGAGAGATATCTCTAGGCCCCTTGAAGAATTGAATTGAAGAAATGTATGGCCATACTCAAATGAATTAATAAGAGTTATTAATGGCATTTGTTCTTGTTCAGTTTAATTCAGGATCGAGAAATATTAATTCGATTAATATAAGGATGACGTATTACATGCCTTATGATCGATATAGATATCGTGTGACAAAAGGACTAAATACGTTATTATTGATTAGGTAAATTGGATCACCGATATTTACTTAAATTGGGTAGTCATGATGACTTGCTAGAGTCCGCTCATGATTTATAGACTGTCAAGTCTATTGCCAACATTATGTGAACCTACAGGGTCACACACAAAGAACAAACTGAAACAAGCGCAGAAAATCCTAGCAACTTATATGATGAGTTGCGTAAGAATGTCACAAAAGATATTGTCATCTTATGTGATAAGATATGATATATAAGTATATAAAGACTATGAGTACAAAAGATCATGTAATCAAGAAGAGTCTAGATGATGACATATGGATAATTATGAGTGATGTCTACACATCTTTTAGTGTGAAGAGATATGACTCTTCACCTCTATATAAGAACATTGAGGGCTCCAAATTCAAAACAACACATCATTCTCTCTCTCATTATTTCTCATTCTCTTTTGTGAGACAAAAGAGAGAAAATATACTTTCTAATTTGTATGATAAAATTATGAAAGGGTGCTTTCTTTTTGTATGACAAAAATGAAAGAGTGCGATTATATGAGAAGAATTATATACATCTTTTGTGAGATAAAATAAGAAGAAGAAAAGGAGTTTTCTTGTGCAAGAGGAGAATAAGTTACTAGCATATATATTGTTCTTCTTCCCATTTTAAGAAGCTTGTTCATGTGGATACCGGTAGAGGCGTTCGTACCTTCGGTGCTTGTGATCTATTTGGCCAAAGAAGATGAGAACTGATTGCTGAGAGTTTCGGTAGAGACCGATTGTGTGTGCGGTAGATGACTTCCGCACGATCCGACCTAGACGGCCTAGACAGACGGAAAATTGGTTAGGACGGTAACCGGTTTAGAGGTGCATGGACAATATACATGATTTGAGCATCACGGATTAAGTGTAATCCGAAAGGTATCTTTAAGATTTATTTCTCTAATTTAACCGATACGCACAGATCCTCGGATTGATTTTGGACGAAATTTTTTATTTTCCGCTGCGTTATGTACGTCCAAAACCAACAGTGGTATCAGAGCGACATTGGTGTTTCGGTTAAATTGAGTCGGTATATATGCGATATATAACATTTAGATATCATTTATAATTATGATTTTTAGTTATAAAGTTTGCATATTAAATAATCAAGTGTTGAATATTTTTAAATGAAGAGATGCATACATCAATTGAAAAAATGTCTTTTAATGAAAAGTCCGTCTGTTGACAAATAGATGAATAGGTTCATTTATTTTGAGAAGTATTTGATATTCGGAAGTTATCATGCATGGAACGGTTCCTTGTATACACGTATATAATCATGCCCGAGACCAAGTTAAACGAACTAAATCAGAAAATAGTTGTGATGAATCTGTTTGCAATGAATCAGTTTATTTGATCAAATCAAATTAAAGAATTGAAAGGTTATATCAGATATAACCAAGAGGTGCATATAAAAAATATATATACAATCACAAGAGTTGTGATCTTAAATTGTTGTAGCCCCCTTAAAAGCTGATTCAAAAGGTTACATCCAAAAAGTCACGACCAAAAGGTGCGACAAATGGGTGTGATCAAGGGATGCGATCCAAATGTTACATCCAAAAGACGCGACGAAAGATGCAACCAACAGATGCGACCAAAGGGTATGACCAAGAGATGCAATCCAAATGTCACATCCAAAATATTTGTGACGAACGGTTGTGACCAACAGGTGCGACCAAGGGGTGTGACCAAAAGTTATAACCAACAGGTGATCAAGATAGCTCTTCATCTTGAGTACATGAGCACTCACAGATGAACCTCCAGCCATCTTCGTGTCATTTAGAGAGACGGTCGCTTTGTAGCGCTTAACTCTAGCCTGCTCTTGGAATATTTTCTTGAGAGTCACGATCATATCATAAGCACCCATGTCCTCCAGTTGCTTCTGAAGCTCGGAGGTCATGGTCGCTAGCATGAGACAAGCTATCTATGTGTCGTCCTTGACGTATTTAGCATACGCATCTCGGGCAGCCTGTGGTTCCCTGTTCTGGTTCCTCTGGGTAAGCCTCTTCTATGACATACAGTTTATTTTCAGCCTTGAGAACAATTCTCAGGTTTCTAAACCAGTCAAGGAAGTTAGACCCATTGAGCTTATCCTTCTCAAGGATAGATCGCAAATTCAATCCAGTTGAATTATTATTTGCTATTATTCTACAAGTTAAGATGTAAGTGTCATTATTATTTATTCATTGGGGTTGTTTTATTTTGGTGCCTCTTATATTGTACTCCCACTATTTTTCTTCAAATCAACCACCTTCAGTAGTATTGATTCGGAAACTTCAATTAAATGAGGTTTCATAGTGAGTCAAGATCCGTATTTCATTGAGTATTAAGTGCGCTTTGGCGCAACTCTAAATACACAACTATTTGGGTAAGAACACTTCCAATTATATCATATACAACTCTTTCCTTTTATGGAATGAGCATCATATGACCGGTGTATTATTCCATCTTGTGTCCTAAGCCCAAGTCCGACTTGCTTGCTCGGTTAAGTTTAACCATGTATGATTATCAGCGAAATAGAGTCCAGCACACTCAGCTTTGGCATGACCCATGATGGACGCCATTTTTCGCATACCCTCCTTTACAAAGACAATCCTCCATACGCTCAATTTTCGCATGACCCACATGGAAGACTATCTAAGTACCGAGGGCTTCAGTGACATGGGGGGCACTTCCTTGCTTAACATTCTAAAGGATTTTGTTTTAGATTTATAAACCTCACAGAAACTAAGTTAAATATGGTATGAGCCCAATCCTCACGAGTGATCATGAGGTTCCTAATTCTAGATATATCTCTAGATAGCAAGAGCAATCTTCAACGAACCCTTCGTTGTGTGTGCGAAGATCCAACGCCATCTTCCGAAGATTGCGCCAAGATCTCTTGTCTTGAAGTCTTGAAATAATATCTATCCGAACAACTATCCTATTGCTAGAAAAGGTAATTTACAAATTTGGACAACTCACAGGTTGCCATAATTACAACTTTGGAAAACTCACTGGTTGCTTAACAGAACAATCACATATCTAAAGCTCATACCATATTTGTATATTTAAATTCAATGTATAACAAAAATTAAGGTTTCTCGCAAAATCAGCATTGTTCCATTGGGAACGGAACTATTCCGTTCTCAACGGAATTACTCCGTTCTCAACGGAGACGTGCTGGAAATTTGTATTTTCTTTTGTTTTAGTTCCGTTTCCAAAACGGGTTTCAAAAAACTAATTCTTGAAACTCTAGGAAATCATAATATCCAATATTATATTCCCAAAAACTATTTCCGTGACGTTTTGAAATAATATTTTTCAAAACGCTAAAATTTATTACACTAGAATTTACTAAATTTTAAATATGTAATCGACGATTATTTCCTTAACGAACGCTCTTGATACCACTGTTGGGAAATCCATAGCCATGTACATTACATTTGCAGCGGAACCTATGGATTTAACCCGCCCTAGGATCTACGTTAAGGGAATAAAAGTACGAGATTAGCTATTAAAATTTATACCTCGGATCTTCCTGATCCGCGAGACGAAGAACGGATGCAGATCTGAACTTTTCTGACTTGCCACCTTCCTCTTCCTGAAGCTCGACTCGCAAGCCTCCTTGCTTCTCCTAGGGATGAAGATCGATCGCTCGCAAGTTCTCAAGATAGAGAACATCTATTCGTATCCACGCAAACATCAGACGTATGGAATAATCGGACTTGGAAAGACATGTCCGGAAGTACTTTCCGAAAATCTCTCAAAACTTTCTCTCTCTTTTCTTTGTAATAGACTGCCTCTAAGGCTTCTGAATTGTGTTATGTATAGAGAGACTCTACCCTTCTATTTATACTAGAGAGAGAGGCGAACGATTGCTCAGTTACCATAACGAGAACCCGAATCTGCGCCTATTCCATTGCCAACTGAACTATTCCGTTGCCAACGGAATAGGCATTTCCATAACGTAAAACATGGCAGCTAAGGTTATTACAGTTTCCATATATATTTTGTTGGGAACGAAACTATTTCGTTGCCAAAGGAATGTAGCTGTTTTGTTCAATCAATTATCCAATAATTGATTATTTCGTTCATTGTGTGACCGTGTAGGTTCCATTTAACGCTGGCAACGATCTTCTAAAGATCGTACATGAGTAATCTCTAGACTGATGTCATGACTACCCATGTTAAATGAAATGATCAGCGATCATAAATCTATCTGAATAGACATTTGCATATTCCTTTTGTTCTACGATATATGTCTTGATCACAAGGCATGGAAGTATGTCATCCTTGAGTTTGATCAAAGTCTCTTTCCTGATCGAGAATTAGAATGAGTAAATACAAAATGATATTAACAACACATGTTAATCCATTTTGATCATGGCCATGCATTTCCTTCAGTCCTAGTTCATCAGGGGGGCCAGAGATATCTCCCTCATGACGTGAGGAACAAATCCCATCTTGGTCACTCACATTCCTTGTCACGATTCAGTGCATACCTAATGATGACCCTAATGATCATCCCATTACGGATGATGTTGGATCATATCAATGTATGCAGTTTCACATACAGGAATCCATGGTGACCTCAGGTCGTGGGAACAAGCACATTATTCATATGAGAATCACTAATGACATATACCTTGCATATTCTCATAGTGTGGTCAGTCCAGCACGTGTTCTCTAACACAAACCTATATTCCAAACTTGGCATCCCTATGTCCATGATCAGCATAACATGATCATCCGGTCTTCGAATATACTAGTGTAGATATGTGGCTTCTTACTTGAAGTATGTTTATCTCTATAAACATCCCACATATCACTAGGGACGGTTTAGAATGTCATTCGTTGGTTCACAGTTCTACTATCATAATCATTTATTCTGATGACGTGAACCCGAAGTGACATTCATGGTTGATATAAGAAATTTACATTCACAACCCGTACACACAGATATATAAGAATTAACCTTTATTGAATAATTAATAATAATGTCTTAATACATAATCCATTTCCTAGCATAGATACATTTGGCCTAGGGCACTAATCCTACAAAAAGTTCCCTGGGTTAACTTGCTCATGATTAATAACTTGATGACCTTGTAGCGTTGTATTCTGGATTGATTTCAGAACATGTCCTTAAGCACATTGATCATATCATAAACATATATGAATTCTTGTTGCTTATGAGGCTTAGATTATGTTGTTGCTAACATCAACCAGGCTATTTCATCATAGTCATCGATACACTTCTTATAAGTATTTTGATCGACTCTAGATGTATTCAAAGGCGGTGGATTTAGGATGGGTATCTCTGAAGGAATTATGCCCCAGGCCAAAGTATTGGACTACAGATTAGATTATGGAAAACACGTTTATTCAATTCATATATGAATGAGTGTATGGGTGACTAATATATCCATATATATTACATCGACCATGAATGACACTTCGGGTTCACATCATCAGACTACGTGATTCTGATAGTAGAACTGTGAACCAACAAATGACATTCTAAACTGTCCCTAGTGATATGTCGGATGTTCATAGAGATAAATATACTTCAAGTAAGAAGCTACATATCAACACTACTATATTTGCAGACTAGATGATCATGTTCTGCTGATCATGGACATAGAGATGTCAAGTCTGGAATATAGGTGCATGTTAGAGAACACGTACTTGACTGACGACACTATGAGAATATGCATGGTATATGTCATTAGTGATTCTTATATGAATAGTGTGCTTGTTCCATACGACCTAAGGTCATCATGGATTTCTGTATGAGGAACTGCATACTTTAATATGATCTTACGTCATCCATAACGGGATGATCGTTAGGGTCATCATTAGGTATGCACTGAATCATGACGAGGATTGTGAGTGACCAAGATGGGATTTGTTCCTCTCGTTTAGAGGGAGATATCTCTGGGCCACCTGATGAACTAGGACGGAAGGAAATGCATGGCCATGCTAAAAATGGATTAACATGTGTTGTTAATATCATTTTGTATTTATTCAGTATAATTCTCGATTAGGAAGGAGACTTTGATCAAACTCAAGGATGACATACTTCCATGCCTTGTGATCAAGACATATATCGTAGAACAAAAGGAATAAGCAAATGTCTATTCAGATAGGTTTATGATCGTTGATCATTTTATTTAACATGGGTAGTCATGACATCAGTCTAGAGATTACTCATGACTTACGATCATTAGAAGATATTTGCCAGCATAAAATGGAACCTACACGGTCACACACTGAACTCCATTCGTACGGGATGAATATGCCTCAAGACAGTTATACATATGATGTATAAATTGGTGGACGAAATAATCAATTATTGGATAATTGATTGAACAAAACAGTGTCATTCGTTGGCAACAGAATAGTTCCGTTCCCAACGGAATATATATAGAAATTGTAATAACCTTAGTTGCCAAGTTTTTTGTTATGGAAATACCTATTCTGTTGGAAACGGAATAGGCGCAGATTAGGGTTTTTAGTTATGGTAACTGAGCTATCGTTCGCCTCTCTCTCTCTAGTATAAATAGAAGGGCAGAGTCTCTCTATTCCATATACAATTCAGAGTCCTTAGAGGCCGTCTATTACACAGAAAAGAGAGAGAAAGTTTTGAGAGATTTTCGGAAAGTATTTCCGGACTTGTCTAGCCAAGTCCGGTTATTCCTTATGTCTGAGGTTCGCGTGGATACAAGTAGAGGTTCTCTATCTTGAGAACTTGCGAGCGATCGATCTTCATCCCAAGGAGAAGCAAGGAGGTTGCGAGTCGAGCTTCAGGAAGGAGAAGTTTTCAAGTCAGAAAAGTTCAGACCTACATCCATTCTTCGTCTCGCGGATCAGGAAGATCCGAGGTATAAATTTTACTAGTTAATCTCGTACTTTTATTCCCTTAATGTAGATCCTAGGGCAGGTTAAATCCATAGGTTCCGTTGCGCATGTAACGTACATGGCTATGGATTTCCCAACAATCTCAAGGACATACAACTTTTCTTCATCCTTGAGAATAATTCTCAGGATCCTGAAATATTTAAGGAAATTTGTGCCTTCGATCTTATCCTTCTCAAGGATAGATCACAAATTCGAACACATTCTACAAGTTCAATATGAAATGTACAATTTAATATGTATTCAAAAATTATCTTAATTTTGTTCATATATTATACTCTCAATATTGTCTTCAAATCAAGAACCATCAGTAGTATTGATTCAAAAAATTTCAACTACATGAAGTTTCATAGTGGATCAATATATTTATTTCATTTAGCATCAAGTGTACTTTGACAAAACCATCAATATTATTCAAGTCAGAACATTTCCAATTGGAAAAATCCATCTTGTTCTCTGAACGCAAGTCTAACATGTGATGGTGTTATGCCCTAGGCCAAAGTGTTTGTGATCTAGATGATGGATTGTAATAACAAACATAATATTTATTCTAAGATATTTCATATAATATGTGTGTATAGGTTATTTTAATATAATTAAAATAGACCATGAATATGCAATTCAGTTTTATGTCATCAAAGTGCATGACTTTGATATTAAAACTATAAAGTATTATGAATGCTATTTTAAATCGCCCATGGACATTTATAAGATACTTGCGGAGACAAATAAATATATATTTGTAGACAAGCTATAAATTTACGCTAGTATGTTATTTGATTGATGAACATATTTTTCTGATCATGGATAAAGAGTTATCAAGTCATTAACTTAAATATATGTCAGAGACCATATACTGGACTGACACGCCATAAGAATGTTACATGTTTTATGTCATTAGTGATTCTTGTAACATAAAGTATTTATAGTCCTTTGACCTGAGATTGTCTCAGTTCCCAACATGAGTAATTTTACACTTTAACATAATCTAACACTACCTTTAGCAGCGTAGTCATAACAGTTATGATTAGGTATATAACGAATCATGTAGAGGGATGTTTGCAATCAAGATGGGATTTGTTCTTCTCATAAATGAGAGAGATATCTTTAGGCCTTTTGATGAATTGAACTGAAGAAATGTATGGCTATAGTCAAATGAATTAATAAGAGTTATTAATGTCATTTTCTTTTGTTCAGTTTAATTTGGGATCAAGAAATACTAATCGATTTATATAAGAATGACGTTTTACATGCCTTATGATTGATATAGATATCGCGTGATAAAGGGACTAAATACGTGATTGTTGATTTGGTAAATCGGATCACCGATATTCACTTAAATTGGGTAGTCATGATGGCTTGCTAGAGTCCACTCATGATTTATTGACTGTCAAGTTTATGCCAACATTAAGTTAACCTACAGGGTAACACTCAAAGAACAAACTGAAATGGGGACCTAAATTCCTAGAGACTTATATGATGAGTTGTATAGGAATGTCACAAAAGATATTGTCATCTTATGTGATAAGACATGATATATATATATATATATATATATATATATATATATATATATATATATATATATATATATATATATATATATATATATATATATATAAAATACTACGATCACAAAATATCAAGTAATCTAGAAGACTCTAGATGATGACATGTGGATAAGAATGAAGGATGTCATATACATCTCTTGATATGTTGAAAGACAACTCTTCACCTCAATATAAGGATATAGAGGGCTCCAAGATTCTGAGCAACATTGTTTCACTCTCTAATTAATTCCGCTCTCTTTTGTGAGACAAAAGAAAGAAAATATCATTTCTCATTTGTATGTCAAAATTATGAAATGGTGCTTTCTTTTTGTATGACAAAATGAAAGGATGTGATATTATATGAGAGGATATATAGTCGATTTATACATCATTGTGAGATAAATATAAGAAGAGAAAAATGAGTTTTTCTTATGCAAGAGAAGAACAAGCTACTTGCATATGTATTGTTCTTCTTCCCGTTTTGAGAAGTTTTTTCGTGTGGATACCGGTAGAGGCGTTTGTACTTTTGGCGCTTGTGATCTATTCGGCCTAAAAAGATGAGAACGGGTTGTTGAGAGTTTCGGTGGAGACCGGTTGTGTGTGCGGTAGATGGCTTCCGCACGATCCGACCTAGACAGGCTTGACGCACGAAAAATCGGTTGGGACGATAACTGGTTTAAAGGTGCTTGGACAACATGCATGGTTTGAGAGTCACGGATTTAGCATAATCCGAAAGGTATCTTTAAGTTTTATTTGTTTGATTTAACCAATACGCACTGATCCTCGGATTGATTTTGGACAAAAATTTTATTTTTCGTTGCGTTATGTACATCCGAAACCCAACCACATGATGGTCCAGTTAAGTTTAACCATGTCTGAGTATTGATAAAATAGTCTCCAGTACACTCAGCTTTGGCATGACTTATGCCGGTTACTATCTCTAGTATACCCTCCTCCAAAGATAATTTCAATATGCTCATCTTTAGCATAACCCATGTGGAATACTATCAGAGTAACGAGGGCCCAGATGCATGGAAGACACTCCTTACTTAATATTCTGAAGAATTTTATTTGGGATTATATATATACTAACATCACATAAACTAATAAAATAAAATAAAAAGTATCGCATGAGCCTATCCCTCATGTGCGCTTAAGAGGTTCAATCAACACTTGAATTTCGTAGACATAATCTTGTCATAATCTCCAATGAATCTTTCATTTTGCGTGCGAAGATTCTATGGTATCTTCTGAGGATTGTGTGCGAAGAACTTCTTCTTTGTCTTGAAGTCTCAAGTTGTAAAACTCTCGCTAAACAAAAAAAAATAATTTGGACAACGAATTGGTTGCCATAACAATAAAATATAAATTACAACAATCACACATCAAGATTTGAGTTCCCGGTTCCCCCAATTGATTGACATGCAAGTACAAAGGATTCAAAAAAACCCCGTTTAATCCTATGAACTTTTATATCACAAAACAATCACATATCTAAGCCTCACACTGTAAATATTTGAAATATCTTGAAAAATAAGAAATAGGGTTTTTCAGCAACTATCCCGAATGGGTCAAAGAATCCGCTTGAATGGAACTGTTATGTCTAATTTTTGTTTTAGTCTTATTTCATAGACAAATTTCGAAAAACTATTTTTCAAAATCCCGAAAATTTAACATCATATATGATATTTTCGGAAACTATTTTCGTGATGTTTTTGAGAATTTTCAAAAAAAATTCAAATTTTTGAATTTCTGAATTTCTTAACTTTTAATCCATCGACAATTTCCTTTTATAATACATGCATAGTAGAACATACAGAATCAACCCACTTCTGGATTACCATTAGGAAATAAAAGTACATAATTTCTATTTAAAATTTTACCACGGATAATGATTATCCGGTTGAGATAAGTGGATATACATCTAACATGATAGTTCCATCTTGCTTTCCAAACCCTCGAATTCGTAAAAGTAGCTCGCTAAATGAATTCCTTGCTCGATTTCATTAGATCCTGATCAACTCTAAGTCCCCAAAGATGTAGACCCTCTACTCGTATCCACGAAGAAATTCATGTATAATCGAGCTCCGCTAGAAGAGTCCAAAAATACTTACAAAAATAACTCTCAAATATTTCTTCTCTCTATATAAAGAGGGATTTTTCGTACTATAGGAATAGGTGTGAAAAAGACTAGAGACGGCCTCTTATTTGTTGGGAAGAAATGAGGTGGAAAAATAAGGAAACAGATATATGGAAATATTTCATGCACATCTTTCGTTCACATTGTTCGAACTGATGAGCTGATCCTTGATCTGTTCAAACCCATAATACTTTCAATAACATTCCATTTATACTGAGGAATTTCAGAATCTAATGCATATTTTTCTATCTCTTTTGTATATCATATGTGCATGAGTCCTAAGAGTATTTCTTTCACAACTACTTTCAATTTATTGGTTGCAATGATATTCTAAAGATCCTAAGTCATCAGTAACTTCTAGACTGATGTCATGACTACACATATTCAATGAAAAGATCGGTGATCATAACTTACACAAATAAGATGAATGCTTATTTCCATTCCGTAGGATTAGTGCCCTATGCCAAATGTATTTCTGCTAGGAAATGGATTATGTGTTAAGACATTATTAATTATTCAATAAAGGTTATTTCTTATATATCTGTGTGTACGGGTTGTGAATGTAAATCTTATATCAACCAAGAATGACACTTCGGGTTCACGTCATCAGAATACATGATTCTGATAGCAGAACTGTGAACCAACGAATGACATTCCAAACTGTCCCTAGTAATATGTAGGATTTTTATAGAGATAGACATACTTCAGATAAGAAGCTACATATCCACACTAGTATATTCACAGGCTAGATGATCATGGACATAGAGATGTCAGGTTTGGAATATAGGTACGTGTTAGAAAACACGTACTGGACTGACCACACTATGAGAATATGCATGGTATATGTCATTAGTGATTCTCATATGAATAGTATGTTTTTTCCTATGACCTGAGGTCACCATGCATTCATGTATGTGAAACTGCATACTTTAATATGATCCTACGTCATCCGTAATGGGAGGAACATTAGGGTCATCATTAGGTATGTACTGAATCATGACGAGAAATGTGAGTGACCAAGATGGGATTCGTTCCTCTCCTTTAGAGTGAGATATTTCTGGGCCCCCTGATGAACTAGGACGGAAGGAAATGCATGGCCATGCTAAAAATGGATTAACATGTGTTGTTAATATCATTTTGTATTTATTCAGTCTAATTCTCGATCAGGAAAAAGACTTTGATCAAACTTAAGGATGACATACTTCCATGACTTGTGATCAAGACATATATCGTAGAACAAAAGGAATAATCAAACGTCTATTCAGATAGCTTTATGATCGTTGATCATTTCATTTAACATGGGTAGTCATGACATCAGTCTAGAGGTTACTTATGACTTACGATCTTTAGAAGATCGTTGCCAGCGTAAAATGGAACCTACACGGTCACCCAATGAACTCCATTCATACGAAATGAAAATACCTCAAAATAGTTGTACATATGATGTATAAATTGGTGAACGAAATAATCAACTATTGGATTGTTGATTATGCAAAACAGTGTTATTTCGTTATCAATGGAATAGTTCCATTCGGAACGGAATTGATATGGAAACTGTAATTACCTTGGCTGCCAAGTATTCTGTTAAGGAAATACCTATTCCATTGGCAACGGGATAGTTCCATTTGGAATGGAATAAGCATAGATTATATTTTTCAGTTATGGTATCTGAGCAATCGTTCGCCTCCCTCTCTAGTATAAATAGATGGGCAGTCCCTCTCTATTACACACACAATTCTAAAGCCTTAGAGACCGTCGTGATACGGAAATAGAGTGAGAGTTTTGTGAGGTAATTTCAGAAAGTATTTTCGGACTCGTCTAGCCGAGTCTGGTAATTCTGTGTGTCTGAAGTTCACGTGGATGTAAGTAGAGATCTCCTACTTTGGAGATAAGCAAGCGATCAAGTTCTTTATCCCTAGGAAGGGCAAGGAGGTTCACAAATTCGAGCTTCAGGAAGGAGAAGGTTGCTAGTCAGAATCATTCAGACCTACATCCGTTCTCCGTCTCATGGATCAGGAAGATACGAGATATATATTTTACTAGTTAATCTCGTACTTCTATTCCCTCAACGATGATCTTAGGGTGGGTTGAATCCATAGATTCTGCTGCGCATGTAACGTACATGGCTATGGATTCCTCAACAATGGTATCAGTACATTCGTTAAGAAAATAATCGTCGATTATATTTAAAATTTATGAAATTCTAGTAAAATAAATTTTAGGGTTTTGAAAATATTATTTCAAAAAATCTTGGAAATAGTTTCTGCGAATATAATATTTGGATATTTCGATTTCCTAGAGTTTCGAAAAATAATTTTTCGAAACCTGTTTTGAAAACGGAACTAAAACAAAAGAAAATGAATTTTCCAGCACGATTTCATTCCCAACGGAATAGTTCCGTTGAGAACGGAATAATATTGGAAAACTATCAGTTTTTCAGCGCAGATTCTGTTGAGAACGGAATAGTTCTGTTCCCAACAGAATAAGGCTGAATTTTTACAGAAATCCTAATTTTTGTTATACATGAATTTAAATATATAAATATCGTATGTGTCTTAGATCTGTGATTGTTCTATGATGTAATCTTGTGTGTGAATGTTTGTAATTTTATTTAAAAGTTATGACAACCAGTGAGTTGTCCTAAGTTATAATTATGGCAACATGTGAGTTGTCCAAAGTTGTAAATTACTTTTTCTAGCAATATGATAGTTGTTAGAAAAGATATAATATCAAGACTACAAGGATAAGATCTTGGCGCCATCTTCAGAAGGTGGCATTGGATCTTCACACACACAATGAAGGATTCGTTGAAGATTACAGCTACAATATAGAGATAGATCTAGGATTAGGAAACTCATGATCGCTCTTAAGGAATAGACTCATACTATATTTATCATGTTTCTGTGATGTTTGTGTTTATAAATCTAAGAATAAAATACTTCAGAATATTAAGTAATGAAGTGTCTCCCATTTCACTTAACCCCTCGTTATTATGATAACTTTCCCATGGGTCATGCCAAAGTTGAGTGTGCGGAAAATTTGTTGGGAAATCCATAGCCATGTACGTTACATGCGCAGCAGAACCTGTGGATTCAACCCACCCTAGGATCTACGTTAAGGGAATAAAAGTACGAGATTAACTATTAAAATTTATAACTCGGATCTTCCTGATCCGCGAGACAAAGAACGGATGTAGGTCTGAACTTTTCTAACTTGCAATCTTGTCCTTCCTGAAGCTCGACTTGCAACTTCCTTGCTTCTCCTAGGAATGATGATCGATCGCTCGCAAGTTCTCAAGATAGAGAACAACTACTCATATCCACGCGGACTATTGACATACGAAATAACCGAACTTGGTTAGACAAGTTCAGAAATACTTTCCGAAAACATCTCAAAACTTTCTCTCTCTTTCTGTGTAATAGACGGCCTCTAAGGCTTCTGAATTATGTGTGGAATAGAGAGACTCTGCCCTTCTATTTATACTAGAGAGAGAGGCGAACTCTTGCTCAGTTACCATAACAAAAAAACCCTAATCTGCGCCTATTCCGTTGCCAACGGAACTATTCCGTTACCAACGGAATAGGTATTTCCATAACGGAATACTTCGCAGCTAAGGCTAGTACAGTTTTCATATCTATTCCGTTGGCAACAAAACTATTCCGTTGCCAACGGAATGGTACTGTTTTGTTCAATCAATTATCCAATAATTGATTATTTCGTTCATCAATTTATACATCATATGTATAACTATTTTGAGGCATCTTCATCTTGTACGAATAGAGTTCATTGTGTGACCATGTGGGTTCCATTTAACGCTGGCAATGATCTTCTAAAGATCCTAAGTCATGAGTAACCTATAGACTGATGTCATGACTACCCATGTTAAATGAAATGATCATCGATCATAAACCTATCTTAATAGACGTTTGCTTATTCCTTTTATTCTACGATATATGTCTTGATCACAGGGCACGGTAATATGTCATCCTTGAGTTTGATCAAAGTCTCTTTCCTGATCGAGAATTAGACTGAATAAATACAAAATGAAATTAACAACACATGTTAATCCATTTTGAGCATGGCCATACATTTCCTTCAGTCCTAGTTCAACAAGGGGCCCAAATATATCTCCCTCTTGACGAGAGGAACAAATCTCATCTTGGTCACTCATATTCCTCTTCATGATTTGGTGCATACCTAGTGTTGACCCGAATGATCATCCCATTATGGATGACGTAGGATTATATTAAAGTATGCAGTTCCACATACAGGAATCCATGGTGACCTCACGTCGTAGGAACAAACATACTATTCATATGAGAATCACTAATGACGTATACCATGCATATTCTCATAGTGTTGTCAGTCCAGTATGTGTTCTCTAATATGTATCTATATTCCAGACTTGACATCTCTATGTCCATGATCAGCAGAACATGATCATCCAGCCTGCGAATATACTAGTGTGGATATGTACCTTCTTACCTGAAGTATGTTTATCTCTATAAACATCCTACATATCACTAGGGACAGTTTAGAATATCATTCGTTGGTTCACAGTTCTACTATCAGAATCACGTATTCTGATGACGTGAACCCGAAGTGTCATTCTTGGTTGATATAAGGTTTGCATTAACAACTCGTACACACAGATATATAAAAAACAAACTTTATTGAATAAATAATAATATCTTAATTCATAATTCATTTCCTAGCAACAATACATTTGGCCTAGGGCACTAATCCTGCCGTGCATATATAAACAAAGTCACGAAATGGTTCATAATGCAAGAATCCAAGAAAGAATTTTTGCCCTTGTCACATGACGTTTCTCTCAGTAAGACACAGTTTCCTATAAGTGATAAAGAGTGAAAGCACATGGAAAAGATTATGTACGCTTCGGCTATAGGATATATCATGTATGCCATGATATGTACTAGACCAGATGTGTCATACTCATAGAGCGGAACAAGCTGGTTTCAGTCTAATCCAAGTGAAAGCCACTGGATAGTTGTTAAAAGAATCCTTAAGTACTTACGAAGAACTAAGAACCTGTTCCTAGTCTATGAAGGTCTGGAAGGCGAGCTCGTTGTAAAGAGTCACACCGACGCAAGCTTTCAGACAGACTCAGATGACTTTAGATCACAATCAGGTTATATATTTTGCCTAAATGGAGGCGCAGTGACATGGAAGAATTCTAAGCAATGTACTATAGCGGATTCTTCAACGGAAGCAGAGTATATAGCCTCTGCAGATGCGGCTAAAGAAGTTGTTTGAATAAAGAACTTTTTGGAGGAGCTAAGAGTAGTTCCGAGTATCTCGAAACCAGTGGATCTATATTGTGACAATAATGGAGCGATGACACAAGCAAAGGAACCGAGATCTCACCAAAGGTCCAAGCACATACTGCGACGCTTCCATCTGATCAGGGTGATCATACGAATGGGTGATGTTAAAATGTGTAGAGTGCCATCGGACCATAATGTCGCTGATCAATTAACTAAACCACTCCCGCAAGCGAAGCATGAGGGTCATGTTAGGTGTATGGGCATAAGATGCTTAGAGTTGGCTGGTGCAAGTGGTAGACTATAGGATTAGTGTCCTAGGCCAAATGTAATTGTGGTAGGAAATGGATAATGTGTTAAGACATTATTAATCAAAAGTTATTTCTTATATATCTGTGTGTATGGGTTGTCAAAGTATATTTATATATCTTGTATCAACCATGAATGACACTTCGAGTTCACGTCATCAGAATACATGATTCTGATAGTAGAATTGTGAACCAACGAATGACATTCTAAAATGTCCCTAGTGATATGTAGGATGCTTATAGAGATAAACATATTTCAGATATGAAGCTACATATCCACACTAGTATATTCGTAGGCTGAATGATCATGGACATAGGGATGTAAAGTCTGGAATATAGGTACGTGTTAGAGAACACGTACTGGACTGACCACACTATGAGAATATGCATAGTATATATCATTAGTGGTGTGCTTTTTCCTAGGACCTGAGGTCACCATGAATTCCTGAATGTGGAACTGTATACTTTAATATGATTTACGCCATCCGTAATGAGATGATCATTATGGTCGTCATTAAGTATACACTGAATCAGACGAGGAATGTGAATGACCAAGTTGGGATTTGTTCCTCTCGTCAAGAGAGAGATATCTCTGGGCCCCCTGATGAACTAAGATTGAAGAAAATGCATGGTCATGCTCAAAATTGATTAACATGTGTTGTTAATATCATTTTGTATTTACTCAGTCTAATTCTCGATCAGGAAAGAGACTTTGATCAAACTCAAGGATGACATACTTCCATGCCTTGTGATCAAGACATATATCGTAGAACAAAAAGAATAATCAACGTCTATTCATATAGCTTTATGATCGCTGATCATTTCATTTAATATAGGTAGTCATGACATCAGTCTAGAGGTTAGCCATTACTTACGATCTTTAGAAGATCATTGCCAGCATTAAATGGAACCCACAGGGTCACCCAATGAACTACATTCCTAGGGATGAAAATACCTCAAAACAGTTGTACATATGATGTATAAATTGGTAAACGAAATAATCAACTATTGGATTGTTGATTATGCAAAATAGTGTCATTTCGTTGTCAACGGAATAGTTCCGTTCGGAACAGAATTGATATGGAAACTGTAATGACCTTGGTTGCCAAGTTTTCTGTTAAGGAAATACCTATTCCGTTGCCAACGGAATAGTTCCGTTGGGAACGGAATAAGCATAGATTATGTTTTTCAGTTATGGTAACTGAGCAATCGTTCGCCTCCCTCTCTAGTATAAATAGAAGGGCAGACCCTCTCTATTACACATACAATTCTAAAGCTTTAGAGGTCATCGTGATATGGAAATAGAGAGAGAATTTTGTGAGGTAATTTCAGAAAGTATTTCCGGACTCGTCTAGCCGAGTCTGGTAATTCCGTGTGTCTGAAGTTCACGTAGATACGAGTAGAGATCTCCTACTTTAGAGATAAGCAAGCGATCGAGTTCTTCATCCCTAGGAAGAGCAAAGAGGTTCGCATAGTCGAGCTTCAAGAAGGAGATGGTTGCTTGTCGAAATCGTTCAGACCTACATCCGTTCTCCGTCTCGTGGATCAGAAAGATCCGAGATATAAATTTTAATAGTTAATCTCGTACTTTTATTATTTCAACGATGATTTTAGGGCGGGTTGAATCCATAAGTTTCACTGCGCATGTAACGTACATGGCTATGGATACCCCAACACATTCTTCTACTATTTATGTACTTATCACAAGGTACTTATCATGTGATCCTTGAGTTTGAGCAATAATTTTTTACTTATCGAGAATTAGACTAAATAAATCAAAATAATATGAACAACTCTTTATTAATTTACTTCAGTCCCAGTTCATCAGGGGCCAGAGATATCTTCCTCGAAATGAGAAAATAAATTATGTCTTAGTCACTCATATTTCTCGTCATTATTTAATGCATACCAAATGAGGTTTTGGATTTAGGATTTAGGGTAATAATATTAAACTGAACACAATTGGGACAAAAGACAGATATTTTCACTCTTCTCTTTGATATGCAACTAAAAATTAAAAAATAAATAAAATTAAATTTGTAACAGCATTTGAAGATTGTTAGTTATTGAGAACGTTTAATCAATCCTTGTTCGGAGAGAGTGAGAAAAGGGATGAAATTTGACAATCCTCCAAATTCACAACAGAATTAGTACTCACCAATTTGTAACATAGAAAACGTCATTGTATATGGGTCAGATTCAATCTTGTATGACCAACTTTCAACCTTCAAAAAAAAAAAAGTGTATGATCAATTTATAAATCGCCCCTTTGCTTTGTACTCTATCTGCTTTTAATAGATGATGTAATAAAGCGGTCCTTAAAAATATTATCTCACATCAATAGAAGAAAGAAATAAATGAAAAAATTACAAGGATCTATAATATCACAATCCATCCCATCAGTTATTATATTCTTATTCATGAAAACATGGAGTGGAAAAAAGGAAGAAAATAGAACTTGTTCTAGACTTGGAGGCGATGCTTCACGGTCAGATGTTAAGTTTTGCGTGCGAACAAGAAGTATAGTCAGACCCGACAAAGGAGAAACAAAGAAGCGAAAGGAGAAGAGATGAAAAGAGATGTGCGACGTCATGGATTGATAAGAGATCTGGATGTGAGAGAGAGAGAGAGAGAGAGAGAGAGAGAGGCGGGGGGTGAGAGTGGGAAGTAGAGTGTCTGTTGTGGAAAATTCGAGAGATGAAGGGTTAATTAGATTTTATATACCGATTAAATCACTTCAAATGGTAAAAAAGTAAAACAAAGGATTGATCAGATGAATTTGATTTAATGATGTGGCTAAACGTGATTTCATGGTTACTGGTCGATATTAATATATTTGATTAATTTTTAAATATTTAGAACATTAAATATAGTAGTGTTTACTCTTAACTAACGACAATGGAAGTTCTTTACAGTTTTGGAAATAATTTAAGGATTTTTTATTTTCAACTTTGGAATAATAGAAGAATTCTTCATGCAAATTTACATTTATTTAAGGATCTTAATAATTTACGCCTCATTAAATCTTCCATCATCTTTCCTCTTATGTATATGAGACATGTTAATGATATTTCATTTAACATATGAAATGCTAAACAAAATAGGGATAATATCATATTTGTCATTACAAAAGCTCAAAACATCATATTTGCCATTATAAAAATCAAAATATCATATTTGCCATTACAAAAACTTCAAAATATCATATTTGTCATTACAAAATTTAATATCAATCAAAGTTATCCAAAACTTGAAACCATCCGTCTTTTTCCGTTAAAACTAATGGTCCATTCTTGTATTTACTATTTTATTCCTAAATATATTTCATCAAGTAAATTATATACTTACCATTGATTTGATTGACTTTTTCAAATTTATCCCCCCCCGCGCCCCCTCTTCAAGAAGATCCAAATATACAAACAAAGATTTTTTTTCATTTTTATAATATAAAGTCGAAATTTAATATGAGAAAAAAATATATATTCAAAAGAATAATCAACTATTTCATCTACATAGAATTTTGAAATAATTATTTTTTATGCGAAAAAGTGAACAAGGAGAATATATTATTTTTACAGTTAAAATAATGTTGTGAGAAGATGGTGTGAACGGAGACAAGAGTTTAGGTCAAAAAGATAGTACGTATGTTTGCTTGTGAAGAAAAAATAAAAGGTCATTTTGGTCATATTGAATAAAACTTAACGGAAAGTTATTGGTTTTGGATATATTTGATATTCTTGAAGTTTTAAAAAGGTAATTTTGATAAATTTTGTGTTTTGTTATGGCAAATATGATATTTTAAGTTTTTCTAATGACAATTATAATATTTTAAGTTTTTACAATAGCAAATATGATATTTAAAGTTTTTGTAATGACAAATATGATATTTTAAATTTTATAATGGTAAATATGATATTTTAAGTTTTTATAATGGCAAATATGAAATTTTCCCAACAAAATATTGTTTGAACATTTTATCATAAATATAACCTTAAATTTGAGAAATTTTAAGAGGCTAGTGATAATTTTTCTTTATTTAACTCTTTTTGTCGTGTCATCTCTCACCAAATCTCTGAGTCCCGACGTAAATACTCCTGATGGGAGAACTACTCGATTTGTTCTTTTGACCTTCCGTGTGATAGCATATGTAATTTTCTTTCATTCTTCAAATCTTTTCTAATTATGATTGATTAAAGGAAGTTAGATTGCATCATTAGTAATCGTTATAGTAATTCAAACCTAATAGAAGTTGGTTGGTTGGACAAACAGTTGGATAAACAAAATAAATAAAAAGCCCCGCGCCCGCGATGAGTCAATTCACATTCAAGGAAAGATACCCAGTTGTGAGCTATTGGTACTGACAATCGAATTTCTGACAATAGCTCAGTTATTACCAAATAACGGTAATCCTGAGAGGAAGGTGCTAACTTTTAACTTGAACAAAATAAGACGAGAGATGACGATAGATAAAGTCAATTGTGTGTTCGACATATCAGCCCAGGAAGAGTGCCAGAATCCAGGGGATTGAAGCATACCATCAATTCAAGAGTCAGATAGGACTGGGATATATGACGAGAAGGAAAGTAAATTTAACCGGGTCCACAAATCGATACTACGAATGGCCCTGCACATCCTCACTAATACCACACGAGATCGAGATGTGACCCACATGGAAACCTATAGCAATAGCGAAACAAATGGTGGAACATCTGGTGAGAGAAGCAGAAAAGGGGTAGAGATAACATATGGAGCATGTTGATATAGTTTTTGAAATTCCTAACGTAAAGAGGACCTGACTCCCAATTTACGGAGAGCAGGGACGACCAATATCTATTGGAAAGATACAAGTTATTGAAGATAGAGCAAGAGGGAGTAAGGTGGAAGACTTGGAAGGCGGATGGCCTATATCTACCATCAACCGAGAAGACGAATTTGTGGGCTCGAGTGAATTGGAAGACGCCCGAGGGTGACAACTAAATGAGTTGTTATTTTATTCTCTCCCTTTAGTTTAATTTTTAACTTTTCAATGTCTAGACGACATGACAAATTTTAAACTTGGGGAGGGGACCATCAAATTTTATGTATATATCATGCCTTCATTCATCCAATTTTTATTTTTACATGTTTACTCTTTAGTTTTGCATATATATGTTTTAATTTCCATCTTTGCAAGTCATATTTTTTCTTTTATTTTACATGCATAAAAAATTTTACAAAAATTTATAAAAACTCAAAAATCCAAAAAACAAAAATTTTAAATTTTTCTAAAAATTATAAAAAATGAAAAACCTAAAAATTTCAAAAAATATATAATAATAAAAAAGTTATGACCAAACTAGTACGATATACCAAACTTACGTAAACTTGGGGTCCTTGGTATAAGCCGGGTATAAAGTCGGTGAAATCTCCACCCACTTCGTGAAAAAAAGTCAAGTACTCAAAGTACTAGCGGTTGGGCAAGGAGGTGGGGGAAACTTGCGGAAGCTGACTACAACATTTAGATTCGGAATCTATCTTGCACTCATAATTTTAAATTGACCCATTAAACCATCCTATATATGCGACCGAAAAGTGGATAATGGCACAGTTTTAGAGAAGGAGGATATAATTTCCATTAAAGTAGGTGGAATTCTATGTATCTTTTTCTAGTTTTCAGTTTTAATATTATATTTTAGGAATATTATTATGGTATGTTCTGGAATTAGGAAAGATTTTTTTTTCAAGAAAATAACTTTATTGATAATTGATTGGTTATCTCTTATAATAGCTAATAGACCCTTTATATAGGCGAATCTAGAGGGATTGCCAAAAAAAATAATTACCTTATTATTAAACTTGCCATACGATACTTCCTAATATAAATTAGGAAATAGAAAGACATGGTAATAATAAACCTTCTTGCCAAGAAATCTCCTTCCTTTATTTTAATATTTCCTAATTTGCAATTAAGGAAGGTTGAATGCCTTCATTCACTTCAACTGTGCCAAAACTCGTCCCGGATTTATTTCTTCATCTTCATAATATGGAGTGAGATTTTTAAGATTAAAAATTTCTAAGACTCTATAATTTTCGAGAAGCTCAATCTTGTAAGAGTTGTCATTGATGCGTTCAAGAACCCTAACAGAGTCATCAGCATGAGTTTTGATCTTTCCATGTCTGTTCAATGTGAAGAAGTCCTTACTGAGATGTATCCCTGCTAACTCTATTTTTTTGAAGGTAACACGCTTATGCTGCCTCCTATTGCTCCTTCCGTGATTCGTATTATGTTGCATAATTCGATATCTCGAGACATACCCCAATTGCATCCTTAACAAGTGGAAGTTCGGGAAGTATTTTATCTAGGATAAAGTCTGGGAGATCTTCAAGTAAAACGAGTTAGTTTCTCCATTATATATTATCAACATCTTCGTGCCTCTTGTTTTAAGAGAAACCTTTTAAAATATCATCTTTTTTCTATTTTATGAAAAAAACTCATAATTTCTTGGAATATTTTTACATTTTTGAAAAATACTCTGATATATTACAAAAGGTTTTATTTTAAAAGACCCTCATAACTCTTGAATTATTATTATTTTTTTTTTTTTTTTGAATTAAAACTCTTGAAATTACTTAGAAATAATATGAAACACCCTCTTTTATTTTGAAATAACAGTTATTACAAAATGTGTTGACATACGATTTTAATATCATTTATATATTATTTGAATATTAATTTTTTTTTTTTTAACAAAAGTTAAAGTTAATGATTTTTTTAGTACTTTAGAACTTTAAGGATTTTTGGAGAATGAAAAGTATAAAGTAGGACTATAATATTCCAAAATTTTGGTTTATTTTATAAATTTTAGAAAATACTAGGGTATTTTGAAAAAATGTTTTAATTATAATATATTCAATTGTTGTAGGAATATTTTTTAGTTATACTATGAGTATGTTTAATGGCATAGGCTTAGGAATTTATGATAAAAAAAATTGTTGGTAGATGCCCGTGCATATCATGTGATGACCGTTAGACAGGCTTATTAGGATTTGGATCTTTTAACATGAATATGTTCTTTGCCAATTATAACTAGAGGCCCCTCTTCTAATTTTTTATTCGTTTACCCTCCTATTAGTTGAAAAAAAAAATTAAACTTACTCCGTCAAAAGTTAAGACTTGTAATTATAACAATAATTACATATTATTTACTGAGAGAGGCTAAAAACTATACATATGTTTTTGGGACGAAAAACATACAGTCCAAAATACGTATTAAATCATCAAAAATTCAAATTTCAATCGTACGGATGAAATATATATGTTTTAAATATGTTGTAGATTAATTTTCAAAAGAATCGAATATTATATCATTGCCATTATATATCATCAAAATATATATCATCAAAATATGTATAATATATATATATATATATATATATATATATATATATATATATATATATCAATGTTTTAAATTGCGATATAGCG
This sequence comes from Juncus inflexus, assembly GCA_024447665.1. Classification (NCBI taxonomy): domain Eukaryota; kingdom Viridiplantae; phylum Streptophyta; class Magnoliopsida; order Poales; family Juncaceae; genus Juncus; species Juncus inflexus. Next base: position 5,939,844 of record JAJHPC010000014.1, on the reverse strand, counting down.
CTGCGTAGCGGATTGTCTTTTTTTGTAGCGGATTGCGGTAGCGGGCGCTATTGCGGCTCTATGACCTGATAGCGGATGTCCAGTATAATTTATAATTTACGTAAAATTTCATAAATATTAATGATAAAAATATGATCATAATAAAATTTTAATACAAAAAACAAAAAAAATCCAAATACCATAAATATTAAATAAAACGAAATTATTCAGAGTGCCCAGTTTTTGGAATGCCCAGAAGCGTTCACCATATAACTTTAACTATACACATATATACTTGCACTTGGATATAACTTTTGTGTTTACAAATATATATTTTTTTAAAATATACCTTTTTGTAATTTTGCTATACCTTTTGTGTTTACAAAAATACTTTTTTGTAATTTCATCATACCTTTTGTAATCGGGCACTGTTGGGTGCTCCAAAATACTAGCACTCCATATCTGAACCCTTAAATAAAATAGTATAATTATTTATCATAAAATACCATACAAAGTTCACTGTCCATAATTAAACATCCAAAATAAACACATGAATATTAATTATCCGAAATAAGTAAAAAAAAAAATACAAAACTAACACTTTTAACGCTATAGCGGCCGCTATAGCCGCTATTTGAACGCTATTTGACTGCTATAGCGGCGCTATAGCGTTCGTAGCGCTCAAAACGCTATTTTAGCTATATTTTCGTTGCGTATTGCGTTTTATGGTCGAAATCCGCAATTGCGGCGCTATAGCGCCGCTATTTAAAACACTGATATATATCAATGATATAATATTCTGATTCTTGTGAAAATTAATCCACAACATATTCAAAACATATATATTCCATCCGTACGGTTGAAATTTAAATTTTTGATGATTTAGTACGTATTTTGGATCGTATATTTTTCACCCCAAAAACATACGTATGTTTTTTAGCCACACCCTTATTTACTTATCTAATTCAACTTGTTTGTATTTTCTTGAGGTGAAGATTGCGCCAAGTACGAGTCGATATCGACTGGTACGGAGGTGGATTGAAGGCATTAGGGGCTGGTTCAAGGCCCGATTTTGGTGAATGGGTAAATGCATCTTTGTAACTAGTATTTTTGTTGATTTTTAGGGCTAATTTTGTGGTTGTTTGAGGCTAGTATGTAATCTGACGCGGGGGTTAACACGGCTAGGGAAACGACATCCCGGTGGTTGAGGGCGACAAGAGCCTCATAATTAGTTGCGGGGTTAACACGGGCAGTATTAATATTTTTTTTTTTTTGTTGTAATTTCTCATTGTAGCAGTTTTTTTATTCTTTTAATGAAAATCTTTTATATCCTTATCGGCTACACATTCAAAAAAAAAATTGTTTGTATTTTCTTTTTGAGGGCTTAATATGAGCCTACTTGTATATATAAAATGTGATATTTCTGCATTATGGACTTCACAAGCTATTTTTCATAGGATAAAAAGTCGACTGATATTCCTTTAATTTACAATATAGTTATATGCATCACCTGGTATGTATTATGTACGTGTAACTTTATACTACAAAAGTCATACTCTTTCGATGGGATCCTACATCACTTCCTCCCCAAAAAAAAAAAGAGATTGTTACGTTTGTTGGCGGTGGTGGTAGCCAATTTTTAGTTCTTTTGCATTAGCTTTGCTCCAAAAAGTAGAAACATTTGGAAGGATAAATTAAAATATTATAGGTGATCAAATAATCTAATGAACAAATGATTGAGATGACAATATGATATTAATGTGGAACTAGTGCCTTATTTCCGTGAACATCCCCATCCATTTGAGAATATATGTATGATTAAAATTGAAGTGAGATTTTTTGGTTCTTGCATACTAGTCCAATTTGACTCCCTATTTAAAGCATAATAAAATATTACAACTCCATATCGAAATACTAAGAATAAACCAAATTTACAATATTTTTTTATATTAAAATATCATAATGAAAGAGCAATATATATGTTAAACATGATTTACAAAAAAAGTGATATTTTTATCCGAATGCAAAAGAGAAGTCTAGCACAATTATTTTATGGGAAATTTTTCAAAAACCCCCTAACTTTTCTGAATATTATCAAAAACCCCCCATCTTTTTAGAATCCTTCAAAAACCCCCTATCTTTTTAGCCTTCTTCAAAAACCCCCCAACTTTTTTGAAAATTATCAATAACCCTCTCTTATTTAGTTATATTTTTAAAAATGACAATTTTACCCCTCTCATTTTAGTATAGTTTTATTTTTATTTTTTAAGTGATATTATTATTTTCAATATTCCAACTTATATTGAAAAAATTATATATTTTACAAAAATGAAAAAAAAATTAATTGAAATATTTTTTTAAATATAATTTGGAGTAAAATAGCAATACACCCATAATCCTACAAAAAATATAGGAAATTTGCAAAAAAATCCCTGTATTATGTCTAAAATACAAAAATATTTTTAAATATAATTGGAAAAAAGCATTATGAAAAATATTTTTTTTGAAAAAAAATTGTTTCACAAAAACATTTGTGTTTCGGAAAAATATTTATTTAACAATTTGTTTATTGAAAAATATTTTTTTTATAAAAATATTATTTTCTTAAAAAATATTTAAATTTTTTTTTTAAATTAAAGATTTTAATTTTTTAAAAAATATTTTTAAATGTATATTTTAAGAAAAGAATATTTTTTATTAAAAATTAAAAAATATATTTCATAAAAAAATTGTTAAATTTTTCCTGAAATATTTTTTTTCAAAAAAATATTTTTCAGAACAATTTTTTTTCAAAAAAAATATTTTTCATAATATATTTTTCTCCAATTATATTTAAAATATTTTTGTATTTTAGACATAATACAGGGTTTTTTTACAAATTTTCTATATTTTTTGTAGGATTATGGGTGTATTGCCATTTTACTCCAAATTATATTTAAAAAAATATTTCAATTAATTTTTTTATTTTTTTGTACATTTTTGTAAAATATATAATTTTTTCAATATAAGTCGGAATATTGAAAATAATAATATCACTTAAAAAATAAAAATAAACTATACTAAAATGAGAGGGGTAAAATTGTCATTTTAAAAAATATAACTAAATGAGAGGGGTTATTGATAATTTTCAAAAAAGTTGAGGGATTTTTGAAGAAGGCTAAAAAAATAGGGGATTTTTGAAGGAATCTAGAAAGATGGGGGTCTTGATAATATTCAGAAAAGTTAGGGGGTTTTTGAAAAATTTCCCTTGTTTTATTCATTTTTTTTTTTTAATGAAATTTGGAGGGCGCTGTAAGTCCCTCGTCAAAATGTATACGACTATATAACAATCTAATATGTACAGAGTTTTGCCTTTTTACATGTATTGAATAAAAAACAGTCCTCCTATCTATGAAATTAACCTAGTTTAACTATAAGCCGAAAAATGAACTCTGAAAGTAAAAGCCCAAAAACGTCTGGCCCATTAGATAATTCACTGCCAGGACTGAGACATCTGTCCTCCTCATGAAACACGTAACCCTAATTTACTTGCCCCATTCAACACGACCTGTCTTCGGTTTTGTCTTCCTCAGGAATTCTGCCGCTAACCCCTCTTTTCTTCACCGCCATTAATCTCACCAACGCAAACTCTTCCAGCACTTCATTGATGAGGATCCTCTCTTGTCTTATCTCATCGGAGAAGGTCCTCCTACACCTTTCTTTCCACATCACGAACGCAAAAATCGCTGATAATTGTCTCATTTTCTGTGCTCCATTACCTTCAAGGAAGCTCTCTTCCATGAGCAGCACTGAGACCGGGAGCAGAGCTTCCATATTTGAGGCTGTTCTCAACAGCACCGAGTGTTTCCTGACAGTTAAGCACAATTATCAGCGCACTGATAAATGGAAAACCGTTTCAAGACAAATCAAGCACAATTAAGTGTTAATTGATATTTACATATTAATTATGCGAACCCATTTAAATTTCATATGGGTATATAAAGTGTTCAGCATGTAAAACCTATCAAAACGAAATATGATTTCACGTATGGTTTAATTGTTCCACATATAGTTTTCCAAATTGACACATAAATATCTTAATTCAATGGATATGAATCATTTGGATGCTAATTCAAGGACTAAAAGAAACATGAAAAATGACATCTATAGAGATAAAATTGACACATATAAGTATCTTAATCTAATGGATAAGAATTATTTAGATGTTAATCCAAGAGCTAAAAAGAAGCATGAACATGACATATATAGAAATCAAATTGACACATGTAAATATCTTAATTCAATGGATAGAGAACATTTGAATGCTAATTCAAGGACTACAAAAAAAGATGTGACATGAAGCGCTTTAATTTGACAAAAAAAAATTAGAATTAATAATAATCTTAGATCTCCAAACGAGCTGGTGACAATTACAACATGTGATTACCAGATCAGCTAGGAAGAATGGCATTTATTTAGGGATGAAAAATACCATTGCTGCTTTGGAGAATCCAAGTTTGAAGAAACATCACAAATCAGGATACAAAGATGGAGACAATCTAAGTTTTTCACTTTTCTTGACGTAACGGCTCCTTTATTATTGTTTGACTATGTACATATTTTCTGAGAAGCGTGTTCAACTACATTTGTTATTAATCATTTAGTTAACTCCACATCAGGAAATTGAAAATTCATATACATATAATACACCTTTGTTTAATTTTGTCAATCTCCAAATAAAGCGTGTCATGTAATAATTTGTTAACAGTCACACTGAGTTTCTCAAAACTAATTTGTCAGATCGGGCATGCAATAATTTGTTCATCAAATCATTTAAGCTTTTCAAACTGATTCCTCTTAGTTAATTCTCCTCTCTTCTCGAGTTCAATTGATTAAATTGTCAAGTTGTACATATTATATTACACAAATTATAATCCTGAATAAAAATACAAGTGGAACTGTTCGAGAAAGAACGAGAGATTTGGTTGCCGGTAGGATCTGATCGTGGAGTGGTGAGAAGGTACGGGTAAAGAGGTCGACTGACCTATAACGTATAACAAGTCACGTATATGGTACGGAAGAAAGGGACTGAAAATAAGCAAAAGGAATGGCGTATGTACTGGACCAATACTTAGAGGGTACTACTACTGAGAACTGAGAAGGATGGGATGGGAAATGGTATGCGAGATGGAGATGGGATGTGTGAGAACTGAGGAGAGGCAGTCAGTCAGATTCAGAGAAAGATAGATAATGTGTGATAGAGAGACGGGGAAGAAAGAAAGAAAGGAAGGAAGAATGACAAGTCAAAAGTCACGTCGGACGCCGCAAGATCATAGGACAGTCCATCTGTGATGCGTCAATCACTCTGATCCTCACTTTAATTTATCAAAACCCATTCAGTCCCAATCCTCTGTGCAACTGTGCACCATACACACTGTGCTGTAATTCTACTATATAAATCTGCAAATTATCTATTGTAAAAGAAAAATATTTTATTTGAATAAATTATTGATTAGTTTTATACTATCACTTCAAGAAAATTAACATGTTTGTGAAGTTTTACGGGTTAGCACGTCCACAAGTCTGACTCACAAAATTCTTTTGGCCTAAATTTGTACTGTTTTAAAATAATTTTCCTTTATGTGTTAATTGCTAACCATGTATATGCATTTACCGAAAATTAGAAGTATTATTGTTTTGTTGAAAGGGTAGAGTTAAAGTCTTACTTTTAACATGTTAGCTTTAAATTATAAAAGATACAACTTTTCATGTTGAGAAGACATAACTTCCACACTAAAAGAAAAATAGCAAGCACCAAACACAAAAACAAGAAATTAATTTAAATAAAAAGAAACAAGAAATAAATTTTAAAAAAGACACAAAAAAAATACAATTATGGAAAATTATAATTTATGTACTATTTTTACATAAATTTAAAAAATATTCAAGAAACACAATATCATTAAGTCGTGGTGCTTTCTTTTATTTATTTGGGGGGGGGCAAGAAATTTTAGAGTTAAATATATAGAAGTGAGAGATGCAGCATCGCTTACAACTTCTTAGTGCAATACATGAAAAACTTGTCAAAAACGGTCAATATGGACGGACACTTATTGAAAAATTTGGAAGACTATAAACGATCGCATTTTTCATAAGTCACGGCAAACTGCAGCTATGACTTCGACCAAGCCATTGCAATGGCCAAGGAAGGGAGGAAGAAGACATTGGAGGCGAGGACGTAAAAACACAGTATAAGACCATTAGCCGTAGATGAGTCCTTCTGTCGTTCTTTTTTCTTTATTAGATCATAGTTTCTTCTCTAAGATATTTTCGCCTTTTTGGCTTTTTCTTTAGCTCACATCGATATCCGATGTAATGATCTTTAATTTAATATTAATATGACGTAATTAAACGCTTATCTTCAAAAAAATATATATAAATATATGTATTACAAAATTTTCTTCACTAAAGTACTATTGATATATATTATTTTTTTCAAAATCTTTATGGGCATATCTATCAGTCTCTATAAAACTCCACCACAGAACATATATATATATATATATATATATATATATATATATATATTACAATTAAAATTAATATCTAATTTCTATAAAAAAAAAAATTAGAACATATAATTAAATTGAATTGAATAAATCAAGTTTTTAATATCTTCATTAAATTTAAAAGTTAGTACATATAATTAAATTGAATTGAATAAATCACAATTTTTTAACATCTTCATCAAATTTAAAAAGTAAAAATACATCTCATTTTTTGCCATACATACATGAACACAACCCTCCACACAGAGGCCCATATAATCTATACACGAGATCCACATGTCCAGATCATCGCTACTAGACAAAGAGAGGCGAGTTGCTCTCGCACGAGCCAATGGCACGTATATGTCAAAAAAGTCTCCATTCCCACATCAGCTGGACACATCTTCTTCAAAAGTTACTTCATCTCCTGTAAATCGAAAATAGAGTGGAGTGTAACATAAGATGGGGCCTGATTAGTCAGGCGTGCATGGCTCCAGTCATGGCACGAGTCCCAAGAACTGAAGAAAAAAGTAGTAGACATTTAATGCCATCTCGGCCCCCGGCGCGAAGCACGATACCGGGCTTCTCTCCGAAAGCTCCAGTCACTCTCTCTCTCTCTCTCTCTAGACTGAGATTTGAGACTGTGACTAGTAATAGATATTAAGAAAGATATACTTTTCATACTTCCCTTGCTGGTCTGCTCCCCCTAACAGTTAACTCCGACTTCTCTCTGATTCAAAACAACTTGGTACAGTTATCGATTTACAGGTGGGGTTCAGCTCTAGCTGCCACAGTACTTTCACATATTAATTTGCATATGATCTCTCTTTTATCAGCGGAGATGGTAAAAGATGCGTTATTATGTAGACTAGAGAACATAAAGTGTTAAAGAAGATGAAACTTGAAAGAACAGCACGAGCGAAGACGAAGGAAAGGGCGAAGAGACAGTTCTGACAACAGGCCCCCACACCCGCGTGTTTTGGAAATTTCAAACTTGTGTATTTATTCACAGTTCATAAATGATCATGCATTGCATGCATCTAAATAGAGTTGGTAACTGAGCGGCTTGAGTCGGATTCGGGTTCGGGTAGAGTTATTCGGATTATGAGTCATTCGGATTTCGGATTGTTCGAGTCTCGGGTCGTTCGATTTTCAAATCTATCGGGTTACAGGTTATTCGGGTCGGTCGGGTTCGGACTAGAGGTCAATAGAGTTACGGGTCTAAGTTTCGGTTCATTCAGCTTTCTGATCAATTTAGTTATGGGTCATTCAATTCTACGTTTTGAATATTTAGGGTTAATATTTATGATCGTTGTGTTTTCTATTATGGATTATTAAAAATGTTTTAAATTAGTAAAATCATTATTACAGATTAATCGGGTCATTGCATCTGTTTAGTCAAATTTTGATTTTACTTTTGAGTCATTTGAGATTATGTCATGTTAATTAGTTCATCATTAGTTTTGACCTTATCAACTATCAAGTGTTGTTTTGAGTCATTTGAGTCCAGCTTATTCAAGTTTGAGTAATTGGGTAAGTCATTCCGGTTTGGATTACGGGTCATTCCGGTTTGGATCATTTGAGTCTCAGGTCGTTCAGGTCATTCGGATTTCGGGTTATTCAGATCTCGGGTTGGATCGGGTTTCGGGTCGGGTAGAATATGGATTTGGGTTGAATGTGCGGATTTTTCGGGTCGAGTCCGGACCCGGTAATTAGAAAGCTGATTTTTTGAATTAGAACGCGACAAAACTATCTTAATCGTGAGACGGATCCGGGTCCGCCAAACAGATAGATTAGAGGGTCCCACGATAGCAACGCATTTAAATGGATCCGTCAGTATCAGGGCTGGGCCCTTCTTGCTTCCTCTATTTTGCATCTCCTGTCCAATTAAAACCAACTTGAGGCGTACTCACCTTCATCTAAAAACTCACTCATACTGGAGGTTCTTCTTCTTCCAGGTTTTTGGAACTGGAGGGGATTGGTGTGCTTCAAATCGCACTGCGAAGGATGTAGAATATCTCCGGCTGTTAGGTTGGTGGGGACCGGATTGATGTGGACCGTTCGATCCAGAGGTTCCACGATTTAAATCACTTGATAGAAAATCAAAAGAGTGCTCTCTAAGAGCAAGTTCAAATGATCCACTCCGGTTCTCTATTTACAAGGCCAACATCCAGTTGTAGAGTAAATATCCACTTATTATTGATCTCATTCTGAATTATATTTCAAATAATAAAATCCCAACATTAATTTGATCTCAATTTACAAAAAATAATATAATATGGTACTTATAGCATGAGAAAAATAATATCGTAACATGGGTAAATAATATAAGGGAAATGTGAAATCACGACGGTATTGTAGCACGCCGGATCACGACGGAATGATATATATATTGTTTTTGTACTTTTATATACTGTTTCTTCATTTTATATACTGGTTTTATTCTTTATGTATCATTTATTTTTTTTACTTTTAAAATTTGTATATAATGTTCTAATATACTATTTTAATTTATATATATTGTTTTCACTTTTTATTTATTTACTATTATTAGAAAGGGTTCAGATATGTAGTGCCAGCATTTTGGAGCGCCCAGCAGCTAGGGGTGTAAACGGGTCGGATAATATCCGTATCCGAACCGTACCGTATCCGCAAAATATCCATATCCGAATAAAAATATCCGTATCCGACGGATACGGATAATTTATACGGATATGGATACGGATACAATATTTATTTTATAAAGTGGATAAGGAGACGGATACGGATATTATCCGTATCCAGATAATATTTCTATTTGGATATCCGTTTTTATAAGTCTCAACTTTGAATCCAGATCGATTAAGTATTAATTTATTTTATTTCATAACCATACTAATTTTCATATTTTCTAGTTTTCATTTAATTCACTTCTTGTATTTCTTTCCTCTTATTTGACAATCGAGTTTCCATCTTTTCTTCCTCTTCTTTAATCGTTACATTTAACTTAAAAACATGTTGTAACTCTTTACTCATCTAACAAAATCCTAGCCGCGAAAAGTATAGTGATATATTTATTTTAGTATTGTTATTATATTGAAGTACTCGTATTTTTTTCTGTAGTTTGACTATGTATAACAATGATATATCTAGTGTAATTTATTGCTCAAAACTTTTTCTTCTAAAATCTATATTTATATAACAATTTAGAAAAGTCAAGTTTTCAAATGAGATTATCGGACTACATATTAAAATATCCGTTTCAACAATCCGAAATGAGTCCGTATCCGTATCCGTATCAGAGATATCCGAACTATATCCATAGATGTTTAATATCCAAACCGTATCCGTATCCATGTCTATCCGTATTCGTATCCGAATCTGAAAAAAAATATGGATACGGATATGGGAAGAGCACTATTCGAACCGTATCCGAACCGTTTACACCCCTATCAGCAGCGCCCGATTACAAAAGATATGATGAAATTATAAAAATGTATTTTTATAAACACGAATGGTATAGTGAAATTACAAAAAGATATATTTTTAAACACAAAAGATATATTCAAGTGCAAATATATATTTGTACAGCTAAAATTGTATGATGGACGCTTCTGGGCACTCAAAAAGCTGGGAACTCTTGAATAATTTCTTCATTAGAAAATGAATTATATATATTGTTGTTATACCGTAGTAAGCTGTATATATATTACTATTGTGATCCAGCGTGCTACATGTCAGCATGACCTATCAGGTCCCGTAATATAATATAGACAATAATACTCAGTTAGTATATAAAATACTAAGTATGTACATATATATCGTATATCACAAAAAAAAAATTTGAGCCATCGAGCACGTCATGGTATATAATCCACGGTGCAAACACATTTTTCTTTTATTAAAATGTGCAATAAGTGCCAATTTCAGGATTACTGAATCCCTTCATCTCCATTTTTGACTGGAATGGAGAGGATGTTAACGACTTGTGCCAACGACCATCTACAGCTAGATAGTCATTGGTTAGACAGAATGGTCTTGCTTACCACATACTTTGCTAGGGGCCTAATTAATATAATGTTTGTTATTTTGTTGATTCCGTTTCATTCATTTGTTTTATTATCTTTCATTAATGTTTCTTTCTTTGAAGAATTAGGCAGAAAAGGGTGCAACCTATCATCGATTAATATATTGCAAAAAAACATGCATGTTGGACAATGACAACACATCCTATTAACATAATAAAGCGGTTTCATGCATATTTTGACCTAGTCAGTTTTCATATGATTTTAACCTAATCATGTGGCTAGAATAATTTCATTGATGTCTCTCGATGGTAGTAAGCTTACTAAAACAAGGTGCATATTTGTTTCGTTTTTTTTTTTTTGACCAAAGTCAAATATTATAACTGTCCTTTAGAGGGTTATGATTTATGAAAGGAAAGTTTTTCTACTTTTTTGAAAGGACAAATTATTGCTTATTAATAAAAAACATGCTGCTCTAGAGTTTGTGGAATTCTTTACAGAAGGTTTAAAAAAGTTCTTCCTTAATAATTGAAATGTTTTCTCTAATTTTCAATCTCGCAAGATCATGCTGGATTGGATGGACACAATTAGAATCTTGTATTCAAAATTTAGGGATCTAGACATAGGGTGGAGATTATACTCATAATTTAATCCTTAATGTAAGGTTATGCATGTAAAAAATATTATCTAATTTAATGAAGTCGTAAGTAGGCAATCGAGTACTGTTTCAGAAAAAAAAAGAATGAAGCATGTTTTTAGACCCTACACACTTGGCTGTTCAACTGTATATATTAATAACTTGATATTATAAAATTTAAAAATATTACGAATTCCGAATTTTCAGTATAATTATTATATGCGCGAAACTTTAATCTCACACTCCATAATTATTGCCAAATTATCACTGAAAAATGTTGCAAAGATAGCCTCTCTGACTTCAAATATATAAATAAAACTACCATACTTGACTTGCCGGTGCAGGAATAATTTGTTATATAACATGATAAGGAATCTATGTTCAAACAGTATTATAAAAGTAACAAGCTTCATAATTCTCCTTTCTTTTTGCTTTGCATATGGAACATAAATATGCGCCACTACCAAACTTCCCCAAATTTGCACCTTTTTATCTGAATTTCTGTCATACATAAACAGCTCCTTTTGGTTCTGTAAATTTGTGAAAAAAATGACTAAATTTTATAAATTAAAAAAGAACTATAAAGAAATAAGTAATGCAACAGATTTTGTAATGTTCATATTGACGGTTGAATTTTTATGATTATTTTGTTTTATTTGTTGTTAACAAAATACACAAATAAAAGTCATAGTGTGATTTAATGTTAATAATAATGTGTTTATGTATGACACTTTTTTAATAATGCTGAAATTAGAAATATCCGACATGCCAAGGATTGAGATATTTCTTGGTAATTATGAATTTATAACATAGGAATTAATTTTGCAGCATTCACTTGTTTATTAGTAGTAGTGAATCTTAATAGAGATGAGGAGAAGAAGAAACCTCCGTACAAAGAGAATCCAACAATTAAACAAACATTTAGGGGATCTATGAACAATTCCTCCTGTGGTCAGCTGGGCGAATTCCGAAATCTCAAGTTAGATCAGATTTTGTTAGTTAGATAATGGATATTTATTGTTGTAATTTGTACTTTTATAGTCTATTTTTCTTTGTACCACTTGAAGAACTCTCTATGGTCAGTAATTATTCAAACATTTTCTTTAGATTATTTTTTATTGACCAAAACTTGTTAGCTTAAACGGTAATTCATTTCGTCAAATTTGAAATAAAACTAAGTTTGAATTACGATAAATATATTTTATTTAATATTTAGTAAATTTAACAACTTGTTAGATTGTCTCAAAAACAAAGATTATCTTTAATTGTGGAGTTGCACTCTTTTACCGTGCTTTTAGATTTCACTTGCTTTTTTAGTTCAATATTTATTTACTTGCAGCATGTCGTGAACAAGGACAATGGTCTCCATAGTCCAATCCTAACAAACTGGTCGAGTATTGCGCAAATAATAAGAACTGTTTTTCTTCAATAAAGAATATTCAGATAAGAAATGCACGTCTTCAATAAAGAATATTCAGATAAGAAATGCACGCCTTAATTGAACGTAATAGCCATTTACAGTATAAAAAGTTATCTGACACTATGAAAAAAAAATTAAACATTATACCTTCAATTTAACTCTGAGTTTCTTAATTCATACTATCAATATTTAGACTTTATATGTTATTCATGTTAGGCTATATTTGAATGGTGGCATCGTGAAACCATTGCAAATAATTTAGCCTATATTGTCCAATCAAAATTATGCATTGGATGTTCAAGCCATTGGACAAAGACCGGAAAAAAAAGGGACTATGGAAAAAGCGAAACTATCGTATCTTACTAAAAATAATGATTCAAAAATACTTTTTTTTTTTTTGAAGAAACAGTAGGTAATTGTCTGTTTCCGTTCGATTTCATTAAATAAATAAAAATTTTACATCCATGAAAATAGAAACTACACAGTGAAATTACATTTAAATGATAACTCTAACCCTAAATTAAGATAATAGAAAATTAGATGATGTGACGTCAAGTTAGACACGACGCGCTCCAAGATCTAGGAGCATTCACTGGCCAAACTTGTCATGACCATCAAAGGTAGACAATGTCGCAACGGCAACACCTTCTAGGTCATGGTCTTGACGTAGCGAGAAAGGATGCTTGTGCGGGCTTTTAGGGTTAGAGTTACAGTTTCTACACGGCAATCTAGGTTAGGGTTTCGATGCCTTCATAGACGTACTGAAGTGAGAGATGAGATGACAAGCGGGGGTTTCATAGGGTTTCTTCATGAGAGGAAGATGATACCCAATGAGGTCACGGCTATGGTTTCGCCGCTTGGGGATGATAGCATCCCATAGCGCATGACTATGATTTCTCCGCACCGGAAAGATAATACCTAAATGCGCTATGACTAGAGTTTCTCCGCACCATATAGACGAAGATGGCACTGTATTGCTTCATGGTTAGATTTCTCCATACGAGAAAGATGACTCCCAATAGCGTCACAGTTACGTCACAAAAGAAAGATGATATCCAATTAAACTAGTCTCGCCACACGAAGAAGACGGTGCCGGCTAAGATTTCAAGAACCAAACACGGATAGAGCTAGGATTTCACCGCAAGAAAGGGGACGGATCTGGTTAGGGGAAGGGGCTGATCCATGAGGAAAAGGGTGTTTGTTGAGGGGAAGGGCAGGTCCGGTGAAGGAAGGGGCGGATCCATGAAGGAAAGGAGTTTGTTGAGGGGAAGGGGCGGATTCAATGAAGTAAGGGTCGAATCCATGAGGGTAAAGGAGTTTGTTGAGGGGAAGGGATGGATTCGATGAAGGAAGGGGCGAATCCAAGAGGGAAAACGAGTTTGTTTAGGGGAAGGGTGGATTCGGTGAATGTCGGATCCAAGGGGGAAATGGGGTTCGGTGAAGGAGGGAGCTTATCTGGTGAGGGAAGAGGTGGATTCATGAGCATAAAGGGAATTTGGGAAGGGGAGGGGCGGATCCGGACCTCCGGGGAGTTATAGAGGGGAATCCGTGGTAAGAGAAGGTGAAGGGGAGTGGGAGGACGAGATTCAAGGGGAGTAATGGGGATTCAGGGGTGAGTGAGGCGTTGCCGGCAAACGCCCTAGGGGGCCGTGCCGGAGAGGCCCACTTCCCCCTAGATCGGAGTTGGCCTTGTGGTGGCGGCTAGGGTTTGCTTGAGAGAGAGAGAGCGCCTCGAATCAAAAATACTTGACGAAGCCACATTAAAGATGAATGCATGGAAGAAGGCGGCAAAATAATGTAGCGAGAGTAGATTACAATCAAGACTTATTAGCCAACCCGTAATTTAGATTTTCTTTTCTTTTATTTTAGAAAAAAAGGGAATCTTGCTATATTTAACCCCCTTTTCTCCTTACAGAAGTATGCTCATAAATATTTTTGCAGCACCTTTTTATTATTTAATGAAAGGCTTAATAATAATAATAATAATAATAATAATAATAATAATAATAATAATTTAGTCTGGTATGTTATTCGCATATTGGATAAACATAAAAATCCTAAATAAGGGCACTCAATATTTCCAATGAAAATGACATATTATTATGAATCATAAGAAATCACTGTTTGTCAATATATTTTTATTTTCTATATGCTGTTTTTATTATTTTATATATATACTGTTTATTGCTTCTAAAAAAAGAATCATATATTCTATTTGTTTAATTTTATATATTATTTATTGGCTCTATATACTGTTTTTGCGGGTCATGCTGCATAATAGAAAATCCCGTCATGCAATATCAGATCCCATCAATTAATAATTACATTCAATTACAAAATAATTTTGAAATGAAGCATAAATAAAAATATAAAATTATTAATAATTACATTCAATTAAAAAATAATTTTGAAATGAACCATAATTAGAAATATAAAATTATTTTGCTTGATTATAATATTTAATTAGATACAAAATCATGCAAGAATAGCTAACTGCAAAACATGATTAATTTTTAGATTTCAGAATATAATGCTTATTTCTTTTTTGAGACACAAACCCATGGTTACTTGGTTGAGAGTTCAAGGTGTCTATCACTTGAAATAGCAAGATTTGATTAATGATTATTTCATAATTGAACAATGCAAAGTTAGCACTTTTAGAAATACAAATTCTATATGACAAAGAATTAAGTTATTTTGTTAATGATCACTATATAAGAGGAGAAATTGACATTTCACAAAAAAAATATCAAATTTACTTTCAACGCAGCAAATTTAGCTGCCCAATAGCACCACTTAGCAAAATATCATTCTCATCAATAATATATAATCCTTTAAATATTATTAAAATGACAATGAGATAGTACGATGAACCAAAAATCCTTAATGTCTAATTCTTGAACCCAACGTCCCAATTGAAAGCATTCTCAACCATTTATGAGCCTGACTAAGTACTGTATTGTTCTTCAGTGTATTGTCAAATATTATAGAATTTTTATTACATCATATAACAAACAACATAGCGGAAATATTTATGTATCGTTTTTTTTTTGCTTAAATTTAGATGCATTTTCTCATTTTATATCAAGTGCTACAAATTTTTTTTGCTTAAATTTACATGCATGTTTCTCATTTTATATCAAGCGCTAACATATTATTTTCATAGAATTCAAATAGATAAAACTTAATTTTCTTTTACATGTCCAACAGATAAGAAACTTATTTTTTCTTTTACCTGTCCAACATATAAGAAATTGGCTATTCAAATTCTTTTGACCTTCTCCGTATATGCAATTATAGAAAGCAAAATGCACATGGCCAAAGGCATAGGAAATGGAGAGCACCCAAATCAATACTCGACCTTTTCTAGTCTGTTTCTAAAGCCTGAACCCTATTATTGTAAATAATTCACAAACAGTGACAAAAGTACCCTACATATTTCAAATAAAACACGTAGCACGTCCTTCTGACAAGATTTAAATAGATCATAAGTAATTAGTCATAATTGAGAATCATTAATGGAGTTTATCATACTAATCTTGGAAGGTGGGCCGCTATTATCACCATATCATTTTTGGAAGTGTGTCGCTCTTCCTATTTTGACTTCTCAACTTTTTATTTTTTCACCCGCATCAATTTTCCATGTTCCACCATAAATTTTCCTTTTTCTCCGACCCCC
This sequence comes from Juncus inflexus, assembly GCA_024447665.1. Lineage (NCBI taxonomy): Eukaryota > Viridiplantae > Streptophyta > Magnoliopsida > Poales > Juncaceae > Juncus > Juncus inflexus. The sequence continues at coordinate 5,923,598 of JAJHPC010000014.1, read as the reverse complement.
AATTATTTAAACAAATAACTATCCAACCCTTCATCTACCCAATTTGCCTCCCTTTCTCTCTCTCCCCCAAAAAATCTCGGCTCATCTTCCTTCTAAAGAAGCAGCAGCAAAGAAAAAAAACCATGAAAAGGAAAACCCCTCTCTGAAGAAAAAAAGAGCAAATCAAACGACCAACAATGGATGAATCCCTTAAAACCCTATCGTTGGAGTATCTGAACCTTCTGATCAACGGGCAGGCGTTCAGTGACGTCACCTTCTCAGTAGAGGGGAGACTAGTGCATGCTCATCGATGCATCTTGGCGGCACGGAGTCTTTTCTTTCGTAAATTCTTCTGTAGCTCAGACTCTCCTTCTCAAGGAAATCCCCTCACCCATAACCCCCATTCTCCCTCTGGCTCAGCATCTTCGCCCCGTGGCACTGCCACAACGACGCCCATCCCGGTCAATTCGGTCAGCTATGAGGTGTTCATGTTGTTACTTCAATTTTTGTACAGCGGTCAGGTTTCACTGGTTCCCCAGAAGCACGAACAGAGGTCCAACTGTAGCGAGAGGGCTTGTTGGCACACTCACTGCACGGCGGCCGTTGATCTTGCTTTGGATACCCTCTCCGCGGCACGTACTTTTGGGGTTGAGCAGCTGGCTATTCTCACTCAGGTAAGAGAAATCATACTTATTATCCTAGGGTTTTGATCTTCAAAATTTCGTCCTTGTTTTGTTTTTGTAATTTTGTTGTTACTGTTGGTCCTGTACTCTCTATCTTCTTATCTACTCCTTTTTTCTTTGAAGCTTTTGATAAACAGAAGCTTTCTACAGTGTTTGTGAGTGCTTTATATAATTGACCCGAAATTTCTTCACATCACATCTTTCTTTCTTTCTTCTTTCTTTTCTTCTTTATTAACTCACTTCTCAGGTGTTCGCTTCCTCTCTGGTAATTTTCAAGCTAGGGTTTTTCTTTCCCCTTTTCCATGTTCAAGGAAAGATGAAAGATCCATGTCCATTACACGTAGCATTCCCAATTTCTTGAACTGGGCGCCTGTACAGCCATTTTCTTGTACTCAAATCCCGGTATCAATTTACTCCTCGGTACCGAACTCAAGTCTTCTCTCTCATCCACTTATCTATCTGTCAATCTCTGTATTTCTTTCATTTATTTATGTAACGTTCCTATATTTTATGCAAGGAATAACCCCCAAATTCCATTCCTCTAACTACCGGCTTTCTTTATTCCTTCCTCAATCACATAATTAGTTCTATGTTTTTATCTGCTACATATTCTAACACCTCATATTGTAAATTCTTTCATCTTGGCAGAAGCAACTAGCGAGCATGGTGGAAAAAGCATCAATAGAAGATGTAATGAAGGTATTAATGGCGTCAAGGAAGCAAGATCTACACCAACTATGGACCACATGCTCTCACTTAGTCTCCAAATCAGGTCTCCCTCCTGAAGTTCTTGCAAAACACCTGCCATTAGATGTGGTTGCCAAAATCGAAGAACTGAGACTCAAAACCTCTCTCTCCCGTCACCGTACCTCCCCTTTTCTCCCTCACCCACACAACCCGCATCACATGGACTCAACCACCTCTGCCACAGCGGATCTTGATGACCATCATAAAATCCGACGGATGAGACGAGCTCTAGATTCATCCGATGTGGAGCTTGTAAAACTGATGGTGATGGGCGAGGGTCTGAATCTAGACGAAGCTTTAGCACTTCATTACGCAGTTGAGAATTGCACTCGCGAGGTTGTAAAAGCTTTGCTTGAACTTGGTGCAGCAGATGTGAACTATCCAGCAGGACCCACTTGTAAAACCCCTCTACATATTGCTGCTGAAATGGTTTGTCCTGATATGGTCGCCGTTTTGCTAGATCACCATGCAGATCCTAATGTTCGGACAGTCGATGGTGTCACCCCTTTGGATATCTTACGAGGACTCACTTCAGATTTTCTGTTCAAAGGTGCTGTACCAGGTTTAGCGCATATTGAACCAAACAAATTGAGGCTTTGTCTTGAGCTGGTTCAATCAGCTGCAATGGTTTTGTCGCGAGAAGAGGCGAATAATAACATGGTGGCATTGAATCATAGTATGAATTCTGATAATAGTGGGTTTCATGTGAGCAACTCGAGCAGTAATATGGTACCGGTCAATCTTAGTTTGGATTCCAGAATGGTGTATTTAAATCTCGGGATGGAAGCGCAGTTTGGGAAGATGAATGAGGGGGATGAAGATAGTAGCAATAGTAGACCTTCGCCATTGTATCCGCCGCCACATGGATTCCATTGACTGGTACCACTATGTGTATTAATCTTGTAAGCTAGAGGTTTGCAAGGAGAAAATTTAGATCCTTATTTTGTTTTATCTGTTTTTAACAATTTATATCACATTGGAATATATTTTCACTATCTATTTCTTGGTTACTAATATACTAATATATATATTTAATGGTATTGAATATATTTTGGGGAGAGAGTCAAGTTCATGTTCATGTGAGGTAGAATCTGACAAGGGGGAGATACTATTTGTTTATTTCATTGTTCTATTGTTTGGCCTTTGGTGTTCGTTTAGATTTATTTTTATTTGAGGGTATTGTTGGTGGAAATTGGGTTTTTTCCTGGGTATTTGAGTGCAAAGGCATGTGGAGAATTTGTTAAGAGAGAAAGAGAGACAAGGAGAATCTAAGTTGGGGTTTGAATGATGGAAGCGATCTAGGTCAATCCTTTCAATCTCTCTCCTGCCTCCCATTTTATTTGTTTTAGTGGCATTTCTTGACCTTCATTAGAAAACAAACTTTTGATTCTCCATTCCCTTTTGTGAATTCAATCCGCCCCTCCCCCCCTCTTGTTTGTTTTAATGGCATTTACCTTAAAATCTTACAAAAGAAAATCTTATACATAAAACAAAACAGGAGAAAATCTCTTCTTCAGTCCCTTCCTATGTTTGTTGCGTTGGCTGGTGTCAAGTAATGAGTCAAATAAGTTGAGTAATATGGTCTTATTTAAAAAAGAACTACATGTTTAACTGTGTGTAGGTGCTCCATTTATTTTCTCCTCCCTTTTCTCATAGACACAGGCCTCTAGCTTTCTTACTATTAATGGTGGTAGGGTTATTTTTTAGGGCTTAATAGACTTTAATTATGTGCCTTTCCTTTTATTTTGGGCTTTTCGCACTGTAGAGTCTTTGTTTTGGAGTGGATAATGGTATGATATCCAATGAATTGTCTCCTCTTCTGTAGTGCATGAGTGAGAATTTCTTTTTTTATCTTTTCCTCTTTTATCTTACCTTTCTTTTGCAAAAACATTTGCCTTTGTAATTAATTGGCCGTAGACAAATAAATCTCTTGTCTTGCATGAATGCAACACTGACTGTGACTACACAAACCCCCTTTCCTTGTTATTTTAATTCAATCTGACCTACTTCTCATTCCACCTCTCTCACTCTATCTTTTTTTAATATTATATTTCTAGGCTCTTTGGAAGGGTATCATGCATTCATTCTTTTCATTGTGTAATACCTTTTTTTAGCACTGTTTATGCTCTCTCTCTAGCCCATCTTTCTTATTCTTTGTTTTACAAATTTTCACAAAACCAGCATGGCAAAAATTGCATAATTTGTCTCTCTAGGATTATATTTTCTAACCCTAGCTTATAACGAGAGAGAGAGAGAACAGTATTGGCAAAGGTATAGTGGTATGTATTAATTGTTGTCTGGAAATTTATTAATTTATTCCTACTATCTTCTGTTTGTTTTGGAAAAAAGAAGTAAAGAAAAGAGAGTAATTCTTGTTTGGATTTTAGTAATATATGTTTGTGTACGATTTCTTGGACTATATACACATGCAATAACCGGGTCAGGTCATGTGAATAGATTCATACTGTTGACACGAGTATTTTTGTTGCCACTAAAGAAGCAAGTGCCAATATGTCTCGCTAATTAAGGAAGTTCAATAATCACTGTTTTTGCTGTTAATATTCAAACTAAATGATTAGAATATGCTGTTTATTTTATTTAAAAAAGAATATACTGTTTAGTCCTTGGTCTAATGATTTGTTTTACTGTTCGTATTCAACCATGTTAATTGCACCATGAAAGTAAATTACTGAAGGGGTATATATGTAGAACCTAAATTGGTAAATATTATGTCATTTTCCTTTCATGTATAATTGATCCAGTGTAGAATGTTAAAATAATATAGAAAACTTAATATTTGATTAATAGTTATATGTAGTTCTTTGTGAATGAGTGTGTGCATGTGTAGTTATAGTTATTTTTGAATGAGTGTACGTATGTGTGAAAAATTATATGTAAAAATATGTGTGTAAGAAGTTGTGTATGTGTGAAATGTTGTGTCTGTATGTTAAAAGTTATGTATGCGTATGAAAGATAATTTCTAGACTTTGGGCATGTCTTTATATAAGAATGTCGTGTATGTATCATTTGTAATAAGGAGAAAATAATGAGGAAGTAATAATAATATAATAATAAGAGAAAAGAGAGAAATTAAGAGACACGAATTTTGTTCTTCTCCTTTTTCCCAATTTTATTTTTCTAATAAATTATCATTAGAGCATTCGGGTTCGATCTTAGGAACTAAGATAGAGAACATGAAGATGAAGAAGAAGAAAAAGAAAAAGAGGGAGAAAAAAAAAAGAAGAGTAAAAACATTGGTGGTTGAAGAATAGAAGCAATAAAATGAGAAGATGGAACGGCTGAGAGTTGAATTGTGAAAAAAATAATTCGGTGTATGACCGAAGAACTTTAAAAATTAATGTGAGAGATTGAGGAGTTCGAAAAATTGGAAGAATTGACAGTATATAAGTTGATGAGATTGTTGAAGACCCATGAAACAAGAAAAATAGAAAATCAAGAGATGCTGGACGAAACACTTCAAGAGAAGATGTTGGTGTCCGATGAGAAGATGATAAGCCAACGCCAAATACGATGTGATCAATGACGTGCTGGATCGCTCCGTATAGCGGTCATGAAAAATGACGAAAGAAGTGAATCTAAATGAGTATGATGACAAAAAAAGCACGTGATATGAAGATCATCCATAAGTTGATGATTTTTATTGGTGGCACAAGTATAGCGTCGGTATTGTGCGTTGCGTCTTTCATAGTTTTATGGAAGAAACTATGAGGTGACACAATTAGAGAATCGTAGTTTTAAAGAAAGCTACAATATTTGAGAAGAGACTCGTAAAGTAGCGGATATTGTGAACCTATGCATAGTTGTGACTCTGTCGGTATTGCCGACATGGGAAAGAGATGTGTTCCCAAAAAAGAAAAGTAAAAGTTTGACAAAAGATGTCGATGGCGATGATAGTCCCGATTTCCGTGTGAGTTGAATCATGAGCAATGTCTCAGATAAGAAGTATAGCTATATGCTAAGGAGGAGTAAAGTAAACTCCGAAAGTGAGGGCAGCAGAGTTAGATCAACCATGGCATGAAAAAAATGTTGACCAAGCAGCCATAAGACGACATGACGTGGGTTGTCAAGAGATGTCGATGAATTATGTAACTTAGATCATGTGGGAACAAGTTGAGATAATGATCCGCTATGAAGTAGAGTTAATTGAGAGTCTCTTGATAAAGTGTTGATATGAGATATTTCTTCTCTACAATGAAGAGTAAGTGTTTGGGAAAAAAGTCATCACTTGAGAAGACTTACAAGGAGGTCAAAGTTGGCGTATGAAGAAATACAATAACAAGAGGGAAGAGAATATTATTTAAGGGGGGATGTTAAAATAATATGATAAATTTAATATTTGATTAATAGTCACTACTCGAAAATCAGGCATCAAAGATGGTTTTTTCCATCCATGATACTCGTCAAAACCGTCTCTGAAAGTATCAGAGATGGGTTCCCATCTCTGATGTTTGTGATACTCAAAAACATTAACGGCCCGTCCCTAATACTTAACAAAGACGGTCATTTTTATTATCAATGGGAGAAAATACCGTCGCAAATAATATATAACGGACGGTGTTTTCAAGGATGGGCCATCTCAGATAACGTATTACAGACGCCTTTTCAGGGACGGGCCATCTCAGATATCGCAACACGAACGGCTTTTTCAGGGATGGACTGTCCCTAATGTCGATTCTGAATTTTCGCAGTGCTGCCCATTTTTTGAAATTTTCCCAATTTAACAAAAAAAAAATGCATGACCTTTCTATTTTACCCACATTTCCCAAAAAAAAAAATTCATTAAATCTAAATCATTCAAGATTCAAGTTCGACATCAAACATCACAACCCCTAAATATGCAAAACAACAAACAAACACAAACAAGCACAATCTATGTTCGAAATCCAAAGTTTATAGTTAACCTAAATTATTAGCATACTAAAACTCCACCAAATCAACATCCCAAATCCTGAACTTTATTGTCCTCACCCGCGGTACCGTTCACGGCGCCACTAGCGAATATATTTGCAAATTCGTGTGAATGAGCAATCTGTCCCTATAAAATAAAAAAACACAATAGATAATAATCAATTAGCGACTAAATAATATAAACTCAAAATTAGACCATACGTAAAGAATTAATATTGGACTTTACTATAACCCTAAAAGAATGTACCGTAGATGAATTTATCATGTTTTGGTCACTTGTGATCGCATTCGTCCCGGAGCATATCCTGGAAATAGTGGTGGTTGCATCCATGGCATATTTTGTGCATGCGGTCCATATCCTGGTACGGACGGTTGCAATGTCCATTGTAGTTGTTGTTGCATCATTTGCTACGTGAATATTAATATCAGTAACAAATTTAAATTAAATTAGGTAAATTTATATGAATGACGTTAAATTCATGCATCAAAATTTTAGGTATACCTATGATTGTGAATATGTCGGGTATCGGGACTCCTCCTCCAGATCGACTCCCTTCTACTTCATTCCCCCAAGCTCCCGGTCCACTACCTCCAGCTCCCGTTCCATTGCCGCCAACTCCCGACCTAGAGGAATCTCACGCTTGCATGTTGGACTACATGAGAAAAATTGAATATGTAAGTTATATTTCAATGTAGATAATAAACTTGGAAGTAAATTTACTTCTTACCAATTGAAACGGCCATGACTAACGATACATCTACTCAAAACGAAACTCCATCTGTGATTGTATGGCTCTAAACATCAAACTAGCATTTTGCTGGGATTACTCAAACGCCGTTATTGTTCTTCTCTCTGTCGCGCAAGATCCTTCTCCTGTTGCATCGCTTGCAACATGCTCTGCATATTTTGGAGTTGCGTTAGGAGGTTCTCAATCTGCTTCGGATTTTGTGACGTGATAGGAGCTGATGATTCGACAGTGGCATAATTAGCGCCACTTGATGTACCTCCACATGAAGGCGAAGACGAATTTTACTCGTCTCGATGATCGAGCATATCCCGTACACCTTACCATGCGGCTTCCCTCCATTGGGTATGTCCTGCCTGATGGCAGACAGAAGTGAATAATTGACAGAGGAATAAAAGACTAAGATACGATAGAAGAGGAGTGTTACTCAACTCAAGAAAATAGCTTTATTAATAATTAATTGGTTGTTTCTTACGAATGATTTCGAAGTTTACGGACTTGCGATCTATCCTTGAGAAGGATAAGCTCGATGGCACAAACTTCCCTGAATGGTTCAGAACTCTGAGAATTGTTCTCAAGAGTGAAGGAAAGTTGTACGTCCTTGAGACACCCATCCCAAATCCACTGCCTTCGACCGCTTCAAAATTCGATCAAGACACTTATCAGAAGTGTATTGATGATTCTGATGAAGTAGCCTAGATGATGTTAGCAGCTATAAACCTAAGCTTCAGAAGCAGATATGTTTCATGGATGCTTATGATATGACTGTTTTGAGGCATATTCATCCCGTATGAATTTATACATCAAATGTATAACTGTTTTGAGGCATATTCATCCTGTACGAATGGAGTTCATTGTGTGACCGTGTAGGTTCCATTTAACGCTGGCAACGATCTTCTAAAGATCGTAAGTCATGAGTAACCTCTAGACTGATGTCATGACTACCCATGTTAAATGAAATGATCAGTGATCGTAAACCTATCTGAATAGAAACTTGCTTATTCCTTTTGTTCTACGATATACGTCTTGATAACAAGGCACGGTAATATGTCATCCTTGAGTTTAGTCAAAGTCTCTTTCCTGATCGAGAATTAGACTGAGTAAATACAAAATGATATTAACAACACATGTTAATCCATTTTGAGCATGGCCATGCATTTCCTTCAGTCCTAGTTCATCAGGGGGCCCAGAGATATCTCCCTCATAACGAGAGGAACAAATCCCATCTTGGTCACTCACATTCCTTGTCATGATATAGTGCATACCTAACGATGACCCTAATGATCATCCCGTTACGGATGACGTAAGATCATATTAAAGTATGCAGTTCCTCATACAGGAATCCATGGTGACCTCAGGTCGTAGGAACAAGCACATTATTCATATGAGAATCACTAATGACATATACCATGCATATTCTCATAGTGTGGTCAGTCCAATACGTGTTCTCTAACACGTACCTATATTCCATACTTGACATCTCTATGTCCATGATCAGCAAAACATGATCATCTAGCATGCGAATATACTAGTGTGGATATGTAGCTTCTTACTTGAAGTATGTCTATCTCTATAAACATCCTACATATCACTAGAGACAGTTTAGAATGTCATTCGTTGGTTCACAGTTCTACTATGAGAATCACGTATTTTGATGACGTGAACCCGAAGTGTCATTCTTGGTTGATATAAGAAATATACATTCATAACCTATACACACAGATATAAAAGAAACAACCTTTATTGAATAAATAATAATGTCTTAATACATAATCCATTTCCTAGCACAAATACATTTGGCCTAGGGCACTAATCCTACAACCATGAGAAGTTCACGTGAGTGAAAGACATTAGATGACGAATTCATAGTAAAAGCTCGTTGTGTCACTAGTAACTCTCCGGAATCTTTATCAATATCATTTGAATAATCATCATAAATCACTGAGACGTCGAAATTTATCATCTCTTCTATGCTTTTTTCTCCCGTAGGAATATCTTTTGGATAATCATCATAAATCGTTGGGGTGTCAAAAGTCATCATCTCTTCTATGAGTTTTTGTCCAATAGTGAATATTTCTTGATTCAGATAATCATTGACGATGTCAATAGTGAGGATGTCGGTTTCCACATCAGTCGACTTATGATAGTATTCTCTTTGATGGCGATAAGGTGGAGGACATAACTCATCGACTGAGATGGCAGGTTGTCGATTATGGAAATGATTGATGTTGTGGTCGGGGCTGCTCGAATATTCGTGCCTCGGTCGGCTGTCGCGGCTTCGGTCAAGGGTGCTGCTCGGTGTACCGTGTCTCGATCGGCGTTCACGGTGTCGATCGGCAGACTCCATTAACGCAATATGCTCTTGAAGTTATTGTATCTGACTTTTCATCTCTTCGATTAGGCAATCCCTCGCATTGGTTTTGAGAAATGGTTGGGCGGCGGTGGCATAACGATCTCTTCGTTGGCGGACGATGACGATTGAACCTGTTTTGGTACCAACTGATGGCGTACGAAAGTGAATAATTGACAGAGGAATAAAAGACTAAGATACGATAGAAGAGGAGTGTTACTCAACGCAAGAAAATAGCTTTATTAATAATTGATTGGTTATTTCTTACGAATGATTTCGAAGTTTACAGACTTGCGATCTATCCTTGATAAGGATAAGCTCGATGGCACAAACTTCCCTGAATGGTTCAGAACTCTGAGAATTGTTCTCAAGAGTGAAGGAAAGTTGTACGTCCTTGAGACACCCATCCCAAATCCACCGCCTTCGACCGCTTCTAAATTCGATCAAGACACTTATCAGAAGTGTATTGATGATTCTGATGAAGTAGTCTAGATGATGTTAGCAGCTATAAACCTAAGCTTCAGAAGCAGATATGTTTCATGGATGCTTATGATATGATCAAGGCGCTTAAAGAAATGTTCTGAAAGCAGGCTAGTATTTAGCGCTACAAGGTCATTAACTTATTAATCAAGAGGAAGATGGCTCAGGGCTCCTCTGTGGATACTCATGTGTTCAAGATGAGAATCCACATTGATTACTTAGAGAGGTTTGGTTCGCCTATTCCAGGGGAATTCACGGTTGACATGATTCTTGGATCGCTTCCTCCGAGCTTTGATTTGTTCATTACTGAATATCATAAGCGTCAGATGGAGATGACAGTCACGAAATTGCATAAGATGCTTAAACAGACAGAGAAGGATATAGAGGCAAGAGTTGTCATTGATGCCCTCAGGATTAAAAAGGGAAAGGGAGTTGAATAGACAAGCCGCATGGGAGAGCTGGATCATGAGTAAAGGCAAGGAGTTGCCTGTACCTGAAGAATTAGAAGAAGTAATTGCATGTTCTATGCGTGATCAATGGAGAGCAAAATGTAAGATATGTTAAGAAGAAGAATCAATGGCTGCCATCTTAGGTATTCCTCTTCCTAAATCTCTACTTGGATATTAGATATCCATTGTAATTCTCACATTTTGAATGTGCAGGATATTACTCAGAAGTAGAAGATTAGCTGGAGGAGAAGTCAACATACAAGTGGGGAATGAAGCAAGAGTTGCTACATTAGCTCTAGGATTTTATTGACTTAGCCATTGTGGACTTGTAATAAATGTTATTTTTACATTAGGATTAAAGTGGTTGTAAAATTTATTATTTGGAATAATCCTAGATTTGTCTATTTGAAATGTTCACTTAGAAAATAACCTTTATATGCTAAATAATAAGTCCATTGATTCCATACTTCTAGCAACGTCATCTTAGTCACAGAATGAGAATTGCATTTCTAAACTCCACCCTATGTGAAACGTTAGACTCATTGGATCTAGGATCAATTGAGACGTGCAAATTTTATTTATCGAATAAGATGATAAGAATGGGGAACCATCACCGAGTTGATGGGTTAGTTTGTTGAGTCTCATGCATATAGATGCACGAGAGACAAAAAGTAAGCCGGCTAGAAATAAGGAATATCAGAATTTCATATTAAAGTATTTTAAGTAAAATGTTTACTTAATGAAACACAAAATGTTTGGAATGTTCAAAGCATTTAAGAATGAAATTTGATATCGCCTTGACAAGATAATAAGAGCACTTCGATCAGATCGAAGTGGCAAGTATTTGAGTCAATAGTTTGACAATTATCTTAGAAATTGTGAAAAGAGTTTCACAATTAATTCTATATACAGTATCTCACGATGTGCACATAAAGAAGAAGATGAAACTTTTTGGATAAGATTCAGTCTATGCTTCCAAAATCTTTATAGGTTTATACTCTTGAACATAGTAAACACTGAATATCATAAGGTTCAAAAGGACACCTGATAAGTCATTAATTATACATATTTTATACCCTATACATATGTGATATTGAACCATTACATGTGTTAATATTCTATTTATATGGATAATAATCACAACTTGAATGTTGATACAACTAATGAGATATTTGTGTGATTTCAGGTGCAATTTGGATGGAGCATAGCTTGGAGAAAAGATGTTGGAGCACAAGATGGAGATAATAATCAAGACTCGGATCTGCCGACACATGCTTAGTATTTCGGCCGTAACTTACAATCTGGGCCTTCTCTATATATAAATAATATACTATTGGAAAGAAGAGAACAAGGCCCACAATTCATTTCATATAACAGAGCCCAATTCCGAAGTCTACATATCTCAAATTGATCATCTTCTAGACATATCTTTTATGCACTTTGCATTCACTCTTCATATTTTTGCCATGCTCATTCACACTCTTTTCATGGGGCTTCATTCATCCCTCGTGATCATCTTTTGAGAGGGTTATAACCAGGTGCAAGGCATCTATTCTACTTACTGGGGAACTTCATCATCCTCTCATTGGGAGTTGGGCAAGTTAAGCAAGCTTCATTCTTCCATCCGCGCTTCATTAATGAGTTCTATCATTATTTTATTTTCTTTCTTTTCCATGTATTTTGAGTAAACCCTTCGAGGCATAGTTAGTGTTTATGTTTTTGTGTCGTAACTTTTGAGACAATTAATAATGAATTTCATTTGAACGATTATTATTCTATTTTCACTTACTTATTATCTTTCATGCTAAATGAATTATTTTAAGTTTATTTTGGTCAGTTCTATGTTCAACAGTAATTAACAAGGGCCACAAAATTCCTATGGTTGCTTTGCTCAATAGCCTCCATTAGAATTTGATTAATAGCCAAGTGCAAATAAATCACAATGATCTAAACAGTTCTGAACAAGCTCATTGTTTAGGAGGTTTTGATTTGTTTCAGTAACCAATGATTTCTATTGAATTGGTTATGATATTCAAGTACGTTAGTATTTTTATTTACGAGCTCATCTAAACTAAAATTCTATCTTTTCGTTTGAGTTATTTATTGGTTAGAGCTCTTCTACTGCACTTAAGAGATTAATTCCAAATTCATTATTATAAACAAGGATAAAGTTACACACAAATTTACTACACGAAACTATGCCTCAATTCACAAAACCACCACATCTCTTGATTTTTACTCTAAGTTTCCTCTTTACTTGTTACTTTCATTTTGTTACAATCAACCAATCAACCCCCCCCCAATTGTGTGTCGTGTTTTAGGTATTGTGTTTGGTTTTATTTACGGTCTTGATTTCTCTTTATTTTAGTTTTTTATTTTTGTTGAGTCCATTTTCATTAGAGAAGTAATCTTTTCACTTGGTTTAGTATAAATAGCTCTCTGTGGTTTGACCCCTACTTCCACTATCTACTGTATTGTAGTTAAGTCTAGGGTTAGAAATTTTTTTTAGTAAGTGTAAAATGACTCGAAAAATACCTCTTATCAACACCATATATGATATGGATTGGAATGGTCCCAAGTTGTCTTTAAAAGGTTGAAGTACGACTCGTGTCAAAAGGTTTGACGATGTCAACACAACAATCTCATAAATGTTTGTGGAATATCAATTTGATATTGGTTTACATCCATTACGAGTTCAAATTGTTTGCCACTCATAATTCAGACTTCTTGAAAAGAGATCTCATCTCCTAAAGAAGCAGTGAGAGTGTAATACATCTCGAAAGGTTCAAGATCTACATACCAGCGATGAACCATTAATGATTCTATCAAGTAGTTGATAAGGCTATACTTGAAACATAAGGTCCTTCTCACATACCTGGTAGGCATTAGGGTGAGCGATATGATCTCTCATAAAAGGTGCTCATAGAAGATGAGTCGACTTTCTACCGAGGAGACTGTGAAGAATCAATAGTTGGACCATGAGAACTAAGATGCAACCCAGTCAAGTTTTGAACTTGATTGGAGTATCCAATGGCTTGATGACCATTGCATAGTTAACCTATAAATAACAAAATAAAGTTGCTATAGTATGGGCTATAGTAAAGGACTTTCACACTTGTTGCTATTATGAATTCAAACTTCCATAGCACAGTGCGATTGTGAATAATGGAACAGAGATATAAAACTCACATTCCTTTATAGGAACTTTACTATGGATGTATCTTCGATATATGGCAAGAGTTCTATGATCCTAAAAATTCTGGAAAGTTATCAGTTCCCGAATCCATGAATGGATTAAAGCAAGCACCTCAGAATGAGTTTATTTGACGAAGTAAATTGTAGAATTTAGCTTTATCGAAATATATGAGACCACATCGGTTTCATGAAATTCAGTGGGAGTATGACAGTCTCCTAGTATTACAACAAAGAACCTTCACCATCCTAATAGTTAGGAGTTGAAGTCTATGTAGATTTATGGATATAAGATAAAGTACATTGGTAAAATATTGAAAGAATTTAATACAGAAGAAATAAGACATACAAATCAGATTCTATGCCTTCAGCCATATATTGAAGTGCTCAATATGCAAGAAAGAGTTCTTGCTTATGGCATTCACTTGAACAATAGAAGGATGTAAGAATTAGATTCTGTGCCTTCGATCATATATATTGAATATTCAATATGCAAGAAAGAGTTCTTGGTTTTGGCACTAATATGAACAATGAAAGGCACATGAATTGGATTATGTGCTTTCAACAATATATTGAAGGAGTTCAATACACAAGAAAGAATTCTTGCCTATAACGTTCATATAATGAAGAAATATCATCTATTTACTGAAAGGTTCAATGTACAAGAAATAGTTCTTAGTAATGGGATGAATAAGATTTTTCAAGCCATACAAAGTACTGTGCAATATGCTTGGAGCATAAGAGAGCAAATGATAATCATTTGATGATTAGAATAAATATGTAAGTTCTTATGAAGAACTAAGATATCCCGATCTATGTGGAGCTAGGTAGTGGTAAGAGGTTACACTTTCCTAAAATGGATCATTATCACAATTCATTTGTTTCGAATACAGTAATTTGGAAAGAGTTCCAAATAAGGCACTGTAACTGAAACAAGACCATATTGTTGCTTTAGAAGTGGACAATAGATATACTTGGATCAAAACTTGATATTAGAACAAGGAGTAGTCCCGAGTGCTCTTAAAGCCTGACGATTTATGTTGTGAACAAAGAATTGCTCAGACTAAATCTACAAGGATTCAAGTACCCGTTTCATTAGATTTTTGACAAATGATAGAGATCAATAGTAGACATTACAAGTTTTCAATGTAAATTTTTATAATTTAATGGGCATATATTTCCCGCTAGAAGAACATGAAGGTCATGTTGCCTAATGAACATTGGATGCTTAGCATTGGCCTAGTGCAAGTGGGAGACTGAAGGAATTATGCCCTAGGCCAAAGTGTTGGACTAGAGATTAGATTATGAGAAACACATTTACTTAGTTCATATATGATTGAGTGTATGGGTGACTAATATATTTACATATATTAGATCGACCATGAATGACACTTCGGATTCACGTCATCGGAATACGTGATTCTGATAGCAGAACTGTGAACCAACGAATGACATTCTAAATCGTCCCCAGTGATATGTGAGATGTTTATAGAGATAAACATACTTCAGGTAAGAAGCTACATATCTACACTAGAATATTCGCAGACTGGATGATCATGTTATGCTGATCATGGACATAGGGATATCAAGTCTGAAATATAGGAGGTACGTGTTAGAGAACACATACTAGACTGATCACAATATGAGAATATGCATGGTATATGTCATTAGTGACTCACATATGAATAGTGTGCTTCTTCCTATGACCTGAGGTCACCATGGATTTCTGTATGAGGAACTGCATATTTTAATATGATCTTACGTCATCTGTAACAGGATGATCATTGGGGTCATCATTAGGTATGCACTGAATCATGATGAGGAATGTGACTGACCAAGATGAGATTTGTTCCTCTCGTTAAGAGGGAGATATCTCTGGGCCCCCTAATAAACTAGGACTGAAGGAAATATTGGGAAACCCATAGCCATGTACGTTACATGCGCATCGGAACCTATGAATTTAACCCGCCCTAGGATCTACGTTAAGGGAATAAAAGTACGAGATTAGCCATTAAAATTTATACCTCGGATCTTCCTAATTTGCTAGATGAAGAACGGATGTATGTCTTAACTATTCTGACTCACAACAATCTCCTTCCTGAAGCTCGGCTCGTGAAACTCCTTTCCGACGCTCGGCTTGAAGAACTCCTTCTTGAAGCTCGGCTCGCGAAACTCTTTCTTGAAGCTTGGCTCGAGAAACTCCTTGTCCTAGGGATGAAGAATGATCGCTCGCAAGTTCTCAAGATAGAGAACCTCTACTCGTATCCACGTGAACTTCACACGAACGGAATAACCGGGCTTGGCTAGACAAGTCCGGAAATACTTTCTTGAATATCTCTCAAAACTTTCTCTCTTTTTTCTGTGTAAAAGATGACCTCTAAGGCTTCTGAGTTGTGTGCAAAATAGAGAGACCATGCCCTTCTATTTATACTAGAGAGAGAGGCGAACGATTGCTCAGTTACCGTAACTAAAATCCTAATCTGCGCCTATTCCGTTGCCAACGGAATAGGTATTTCCATGTGAGTTACGATCATATCGTAAGCACCCATGTCCTCCAGTTTCTTTTGAAGCTCAGAGGTCATGGTCGCTAGCATGTGACAAGCTATCTCTGTGTGTCGTCCTTGACGTATTTAGCATATGCATCTCGGGCAGCCCTTGTGGCTCCCTGTTCTGGTTCCTCTGGGTAAGTCTCTTCTATGACATACAGTTTATTGTCAGCCTTGAGAACAATTCTCAGGTTTCTAAACCAATCAAGGAAGTTAGACCCATAGATCGCAAATTCAACCCAGTTGAATTAATATTTGCCAATATTCTACAAGTTAAAATGTAAAGTGCCATTATTATTTATTCATTGGGGTTGTTTTGTTTTAGTGTTTCTTATATTGTATTCCTACTATTTTTCTTCAAATCAACCACCTTCAGTAGTATTGATTCGGAAACTTCAAATGAATGAGGTTTCATAGTGAGTCAAGATCCGTATTTCATTTAGTATTAAGTGCGCTTTGGCGCAACATTCAATATACAACTATTTAGGTTGGAACACTTCCAATGTATCATATACAACTCTTTCCTTTTATGGAATGAGCATCATATTCCCGGTGTATTCTTCCATCTTGTGCCCTGAGCCCAAGTCCGACTTGCTTGCTCAGTTAAGTTTAATCATGTATGATCATCGGCGAAATAGAGTTCAGCACACTCAGCTTTGGCATGACCCATGCTGGACGCCATTTCCCGCATACCCTCCCTTACAAAGACAATCCTCCATACGCTCAGCTTTGGCATTACCCACATGGAAGACTGTCTAAGTACTGAGGGCTTCAGTGATATGGGGGGCACTGTTGGATTTCAGACGTGCATAACGCAACGGAAAACAAAACAAAACCAATCCGAGGATCCGTGCGTATCGGTTAAATCAAATGAATAACCCGAGGATCCTATGCAGGGTCGATCAGAGTATCGAGAGATTAAGACTTTTGGAAGGCACTTTATGACTTAACATTATTTTGAGGGGTTTTATTTAATATTATATATTATTATGCAATATTCAAAGAACATCACATGTACTAATAGAATAAAGATAATAACAATGATATATCATGGCCTTGATCTTTATGAACTAACATAAAGATTTCCTAATATATGTTAATTATTCTTAGATTGTATTTGGAAATCTTATCTCCATGTATAGAAATCGATGAACTCTTTCATTGCCATGATGTGTGGTTTAAAATAAACTTGTCATCTTAATGATGTATTCATGATGGACGATGAACTCCTTCATCTCAATGATGTATGTGTTATGCCTAATGAACTCTCTCATTATATCAACACATATCAACAAATATATCAAATATAAACATAATCATATTATGTTTCGATTATTTACCCATATATATATATATATATATATATATATATATATATATATATATATATATATATAAGGCTTACGAATGCGAATTCGGGGCGCGGTAATCATTGTCAACATTTGGCAGGTCAAAACTCAATGTTTGATTTGGTCAACATTTGACTCGGTCAACGATCAACATTTGACAAGGTCAACAGTCAATGGTCAATATTTTGACCAGGTCATGATCAACTTTTGACCAATTTAATGGTCAGCAATCAAGGGGCAAATTAGTGTAGTCAATTGTCTTTAATTAACAATCAATACAATCAACAGTCAACATAGTCCACAGTCAACATAGTGGGTCAACAGTCAACTGTCAACATGATCAACATGGTCAACACCTTGTCAACTTTGTCAACACACATTTTTCTACACATTAATACATCATAGGCATTTTTTTATGAATTCAAAACATCACATGCAACTTTTCATGAAATAATGCATCATATGCACCATTTCAAAAAGACAATTCATGGTATGCACCCTTTCATGAAGACACAACTATTCAAGAGGTCTCAACTCTTGCGATTGTACCTTTTCGGTCGTACCTCTTAGTTGCGCATGTCGATTATACCCGTTGGTTGCACCTCTTGGTCGCAACCATTAGTCAAAACCTATTGGACGTGATATTTGGATCATATCCATTAGTCACACCCTTTAGTCACATCCTTTGGTCGCACCCTTTGGTCGCACGCGTTCGTCGCAACCTTATGGACGTGACATTTGGATCGCATCCGTTGGTCACACCCTTTAGTCGCACCCTTTAGTCGCAACCTTTCGTCGCATCCGTTGGTCGCAACCTTTCATCACGTCTTTTGGATGTGACATTTGAATCGCATCCCTTGGTCATACCCGTTAGTCGCACCTTTTGGTCGCACCCTTTGGTCGCATCCGTTGGTCGCAACCTTTCATTGTGTCTTTTGGATGTGACATTTGAATCGTATCCCTTGGTCACACCCGTTAGTCGCATCTTTTGGTCGCACCCTTTGATCGCATCCGTTGGTCGCAACTCTTAGATGCAACACTTAGACGCAACCTTTGGATCGTATCCCTTGGCGGCATATTTTGGACAAAACTTCTGAATCATATCCATTCATCGCATCTTTTGATCGCATTTCTTGGACATAACTTTTGGTCACATTTGTTGATCGCACCCGTTAGTCGTACCTGTTGGTCACAACTCTTACTCGCAACCTTTGAATCATATTTTTTGGTCGCACCTCTTTGACACAACTCTTGGATGCATTTTGTATGCAATTTTTAGATCATTTTATGTTGTTTCTTGACTTGTCATATGTCTAGTTCGGTTTGATGAAATAATCAGATTATTATCAAACAGACATGTGACCATCTCTGACTTGTCATATGTCTAGTTCGGTTTGATGAAATAATCAGATTATTATCAAACAGACATGTGACCATCTCTGACTTGTGTAATCTTGCATGATCAAGTATATTTTGATTCTTGCATCCAACCATTTTCGATATTATTGTCAGATTGCAGGATAAAGATTATATCTTGAAATTATGATGACTTGGCGGCTTTTCATTTAATGATAAGTATGATCCTATCATATATTAGATACGTGCCATATCCTTTGATATGTTATGATAAGTATATGTCGAACTTTTCAACCACGTCCATTGATCATAACTTTTCGATCAAATCTTTAGCTCAAATCTTTGGATCACTCGTTAAAAAATAACTTTCAACAGATGACAAATTGCCATGAATTAATCATCATATGAATCCCCAAATCTTTGCATACATTCATTTTGAGAATTCAACACTTGAATTAACACCTTTCATTTTTAAACTATTCAGAACTTGAATATTTAATATGCAATCCTTATAATTATAAATGGTATATAAATAATATATATCACATATATACCGTCTTAATTTAACCGAAACACACACGTCGCTCTGATACCACTGTTGGATTTCGACGTGCATAACGCAGCGGAAAATAAAAATTTCGTCCAAAACCAATCCGAGGATCCGTGCGTATCGGTTAAATCAAATAAATAACTCTTAAAGATACCTTTCGGATTACGCTTAATCCGTGACGCTCAAACCATGTGTGTTGTCCATGCGTCTCTAAACCGGTTACCGTCCTAACCGATTTTACGTCCGTCTAGGTCGGATCGTGCGGAAGTCATCTACCGCACACACAATCGGTCTCCACCAAAACTCTCAACAAACCGTTCTCCTCTTCTTAGGCCGAATAGATCACAAGCGCCGAATGTACGAACGCCTCTACCGGTGTCCACAGAAACAAACTTCTTAAAACGGGAAGAAGAACAATATATATGCTAGTAGCTTGTTCTCCTCTTGCATAAGAAAACTCTTTTTCTTCTTCTTATTTTATCTCACAAAAGATGTATATAATTACTCTCATATAATCGCACTCTTTCATTTTTGTCATACAAAAAGAAAGCACCCTTTCATAATTTTGTCATACAAATTAGAAAGTATATTTTCTCTCTTTTGTCTCACAAAAGAGAATGAGAAATAATGAGAGAAAGAATGATGTGTTGTATTGTGAATTTGGAGCCCTCTATGTCCTTATATAGAGGTGAAGAGTCATGTCTCTTCACACTAAAAGATGTGTATGACATCACTCATCATTATCCATATGCCATCATCTAGGCTCTTCTAGATTATTTGATCTTTTGTGCTCATAGTCTTTATATACATATATATCACATCTTATCACATAGATGACAATATATTTTGTGATATTCTTATGCAACTTGCAAATACATATAAAAAAAATAAAATATATATATATATATATATATATATATATATATATATATATATATATATATATATATATATATATATATATATATATATATATATATATATATATATATACAAGCTATAAATGTACACCAAGTATATTAGTTGACTGATGATTATGTTTTACTGATCATGGATAAATAGTTATCAAGTCATTAACATAGGTATATGTTAGAGACCATATACTGGACTGACCCGCCATAAGAATGCTACATGTTTTACGTCATTAGCGATTCTTGTAACATAAAGTATTTATAGTCCTTTGACCTGAGATTGTCTCGGTTCTCAACATGAGTAATTTTATACTTTAATATAATCTAACATTGCCTTTAACCAGGTGGTCATAACGGTTATGATTAGGTATACAATGATTCATGTAGAGGGTTGAGCGCAATCAAGACGGGATTTGTTCCTCTCATAAATGAGAGAGATATCTTTAGGCCTCTTGATGAATCAAACTGAAGAAACGTATGGCCATACTCAAATGAATCAATAAGAGTTATTCATGTCATTTGTTCTTGTTCAGTTTAATTTGGGATCAAGAAATATTAATCGATTAATATAAGGATGGCATATTATATGCCTTATGATCGATATAGATATCGCGTGACAAAGGGACTAAATACGTGATTGTTTATTAGATAAATTGGATCACCAATATTCACTTAAATTGGGTAGTCATGATGGCTTGCTAGACTCCGCTCATGATTTATAGACTGTCAAGTCTATTGCCAACATTAAGTGAACCTACAGGGTCACACACAAAGAACAATCTGAAACGGGTGCAGAAAATCCTAGCGACTTATATTTGTCTCCACAAATATCCTATAAATGACCAGGGACGATTTGGAATAACATTCATAACACTTTATAGTTGTACTATCAAAGTCACGCACTTTGATGATATAAAGCTGAATTGCATATTCATGGTGTATTTTAATTATATTAAAATCACCTATACGCACATATTATATGAAATATCTTAGAATAAATCTTATGTTTGTTATTACAATCCATCATCTAGGTCACAAACACTTTGGCCTAGGGCATAACACTATTAATCTCCCACTTGTACTAGGCCAAATCAACTAAGTATCTCACACTCATTGATCTATGTGGTATCACATACCAGTTGACCTAACATGATCACCATCATTTAAGGGATTGGGTTCTTAAATGGATTATCAAACATTGTCATATGCAAATACTTTGCATATTTTTATGTCCACCATAACCTAAGAAGAATACTTTATCCTTCTCAAATATATAATCATACTCTTGATTATTATTTAGTGACTTTCACTAAGATTAAACTTATGTGTGCTTGTTACACTTAATTCACATCATATGTAATTATGCTCCCACTGAATTTCTTGTCAACATAAGATTTTTCTTTAATTTTTGATAAAACCAAACTGTTTGGTTATTTCATCAAATAATAAATATTCACCTAGAGATGTTTGCTTTAATTCATAAATGAGTTTCTGCAACTTGCAAACTCTTTTCAAAATTTTTTAGGATGACAAAACTCTCAAGTTGTATCATATACATACTTTCTTATGTTCCTATTAAGAAACAACGTCTTGACATCCACTTGGCATCTTTTATAGTCATATTATGAGCATATGCCCAAGAAAATTCTGAAATACATAAGCATGATGACTTGGAAAAATATTATCGTAGTCTATATTATGAGTTTAACTTAACCACAAATCATGCATTATATATTTGCACATTATCCATGTCGGTCTTTCTTTTAAAACCGTATTTCCATCTGATGGATCAATCAAATTCAAAACTTGATTGTCTGACATGGATTACATCTCAACTTTCAAAGTCTCTAACCATTAGAGCCTTGACTCATCATAGTCTATTAGTAGAATTCGGACTCATCATCTATGAGTACGAAATTTTTATCATTAGACACGAAAAATCTATATTTTTCGGGACTGCGATAAATTCTAATAGATCTATATGAATACACTTATGTTATATACTCAGACTCTTCAACATCTTGAGAGTCTAGTTGATTAATTGCAGACTCAATCACTAGTTGAAATCTTAATTAATTTCCATCCGAGCATTACTGTCAGTATGTGGAATTTGAACTTTTCAAATTTACTCCCACTAATTCTTTTGGAAATACTTCTTCCAAAGAGATATAATTTTTGAGTAACAAATACTTTGTTCTCATATTAATTATAGAAGTAATATCCTTTACTTTTCTTAGGATATTCCACAATAAGCACTAATCCGATTAGATGCATGATGCTTCAATTAAGTATTATATCCTCAAATCTTGATAAAAGATAATCTGATACACCTACTAGTCCATATGCATATGGAGAATTTTACAACTGCTTTAGATGGAATTATATTCAGTATGAATGCAATAAGAGCGTAACCCCGAAAGAAATAGAAGATATATTTGACTCATCATAATCGAACTATATCTAATAATGTTCGATATCATTATCATGTCGGTCTTTCTCTCCTCCTAAGATTGTCCCTACATATCCAGCTTTGGCATGACCTATGCAGGGTCGATCAGAGTATCGAGAGATTTAGACTTATGGAAGGCACTTTATGACTTAACATTATTTTGAGGGATTTTATTTAATATTATATATTATTATGCAATATTCAAAGAACATCACATGTACTAATAGAATAAAGATAATAACAATGATATATCATGGCCTTGATCTTTATGAACTAACATAAAGATTTTCTAATATATGTTAATTATTCTTAGATTGTATTTGGAAATCTTATCTCCATGTATAGAAATCGATGAACTCTTTCATTGCCATGATGTGATTTAAAATAAACTTGTCATCTTAATGATGTATTCATGATGGACGATGAACTCCTTCATCTCAATGATGTATGTGTTATGCCTAATGAACTCTCTCATTATATCAACACATATCAACAAATATATCAAATATAAACATAATCATATTATGTTTCGATTATTTACCCGTTTATAATATATATATATATATATATATATATATATATATATATATATATATATATATATATATATATATATATATAAAGGCTTACGAATGCGAATTCGGGGCGCGGTAATCATTGTCAACATTTGGCAGGTCAAAACTCAATGCTTGATTTGGTCAACATTTGACTCGGTCAACGATCAACATTTGACAAGGAAAAAGTCCATGGCCATGTACGTTACATGCGCATCGGAACCTATGAATTTAACCCGCACTAGGATATACGTTAAGGGAATAAAAGTACGATATTAGCCATTAAAATTTATACCTCGGATCTTCCTAATTTGCGAGATGAAGAACGGATGTAGGTCTGAACTATTCTGACTCGCAACCGTCTCCTTCCTGAAGCTCGGCTCGCGAAACTCCTTCCTAACACTCGGCTTGAAGAACTCCTTCTTGAAGCTCGGCTCGCGAAACTCTTTCTTGAGGCTTGGCTCGAGAAACTCCTTGTCCTAGGGATGAAAAGGATCGCTCACAAGTTCTCAAGATAGAGAACCTCTACTCGTATCCACGTGAACTTCACACGAACGGAATAACCGGGCTTGGCTAGACAAGTCCGGAAATACTTTCCGAATATCTCTCAAAACTTTCTCTCTTTTTTCTGTGTAATAGATGACCTCTAAGGCTTCTGAGTTGTGTGCAAAATAGAGAAACCATGCCCTTCTATTTATACTAGAGAGAGAGACGAACGATTGCTTAGTTACCACAACTAAAATCCTAATCTGTGCCTATTCTGTCGCCAACGGAACTATTCCGTTGCCAACGGAAAAGGTATTTCCATAACTGAATACTTGGCAGCTAAGGTTATTATAGTTTTCATATATATTCCATTGGGAACAGAACTATTTCGTTGCCAAAGGAATGACACTATTTCGTTCAATCAATTATCCAATAATTGATTATTTCATTCACCAATTCATACATCATATGTATAACTGTTTTTGAGGCATATTCATCCCGTACGAATGGAGTTCATTGTGTGACCGTGTAGGTTCCATTTAATGCTGGCAACAATCTTCTAAAGATCGTAAGTCATGAATAACCTCTAGACTGATGTCATGACTACCCATGTTAAATGAAATGATCAGCGATCATAAACCTATCTGAATAGACATTTGCTTATTCCTTTTGTTCGACGATATACATCTTGATCACAAGGCACGGTAATATGTCATCCTTGAGTTTGATCAAAGTCTCTTTCCTGATCGAGAATTAGACTGAGTAAATACAAAATGATATTAACAACACATGTTAATCCATTTTGAGCATGGCCATGCATTTCCCTCAGTCCTAGTTCATCAGGGGCCCCAGAGATATCTCCCTCATGACGAGAGGAACAAATCCCATCTTGGTCACACACATTCCTCGTCATGTTTTCAGTGCATACCTAATGATGACCCTTATGATCATCCCATTACAGATGACGTAGGAATCCATGGTGACCTCAGGTCATAGGAACAAGCACACTATTCATATGAGAATCACTAATGACATATACCATGCATATTCTCATAGTGTGCTCAGTCCATGCACACTATTCCAGTACGTGTTTTCTAACACGTACCTATATTCCAGGTTTGACATCTCTATGTCCATGATCGGCAGGACATGATCATACAGCCTGAGAATATACTAGTGTGGATATGTAGCTTCGTACCTGAAGTATATCTATTTCTACAAACATCCTACATATCACTAGGGACAGTTTATAATGTCATTCATTTGTTCACAGTTCTATTATCAGAATCACGTATTCTGATGACGTGAACCCGAAGTGTCATTCTCTGTTGATATAAGATTTACATTCGCAATTCATACACCCAGATATATAAGAAACAACCTTTATTGAATAAATAATAATGTCTTAATGCAGGAAATGCATGGCCATGCTCAAAATGGATTAATATGTGTTGATAATATAATTTTGTATTTATTCAGTCTAATTCTCGATCAGGAAAGAGACTTTGATCAACTCAAGGATGACATATTACCGTGCCTTGTGATCAAGACGTATATCGTGGAACAAAAGGAATAAACAAATGTCTATTAAGATAGGTTTATGATCACTGATCATTTCATTTAACTTGGGTAGTCATGACACCAGTCTAGAGGTTACTCATGACTTTATTTCCTTTATGATGATCCAAGGGAGGGTTTCCCAACATACATCGCTACGAGTTTCCCAACATAAATGTGATAGTTCTCAGCACCACCTTGAAAACTAGGTTATTTACCTTATTGATACATTGGTACCCCTTCCTTTTTCGACAAGTTGAGATTTCTTTCAAAAAATCATCTTGGACGAATTCGTCATGCTCTGGTCCTTCCCGACCATTTTCTCCAATTCTTGGGTCCTTATATAATTCCTCCATCGCCATTCTCCATCGCCTGCTTTCAAGTTGGAAGCAGATCACAACAGTCCTCCCTTGATCTGCTTCGTTTTTTAGGGTAGCTTGGAATCTGGCCGTCGCATCTTCGTGTGATGGTTTCTTCTAGAACACTACAACTCCCAACCCCATTTTCTCTTGTAGGTTCGATACTTCCTCCTCAATTTCTAATTTCTTGATTACTTCGCGGCAGAGGTATTTGTGTCCATGGTATCTATTGCATGATAGTTGTGATGTGGGTACTTTCCTATCTTCTTGTCTTCTTCTATAGAGTTCGGTATAGAGCATCGCTTGGCCCTTGTCTTAGTTTCATCATTTAGGTCCTCTAGCTCGCTCTCATCTAGCACCTCCACCAATTTTCCCCATTGTCTGGTTGGTGCTGGCGAATTCGTGCTTCTTCAATCTCGGCTCGTGCTCTTCTTGTTTGATATCACATTTTGTTTCTTTGCGCTCCTTGTCATGAGATTTGTCCTTACGACCTATTATGATTCCCTCCTAGTGTTGTGTGCCTTCGCTGAGTCGGCCTCTCATCCTCCGAGGACGAGTTAATTTCCTGCACGAACTGAGGCGGTGGGATTACTCAAAGTGGTGCTTGCATCTCTACTTCTTCCCATGTAAGCAATCCCGCTGGCCCACTATTTCAGGAGGAAGAAGTTGACCTAACTAGAGAGTCTGATGATGAGGAATTCATTCATAAGTTGTCTTTCACCCATCGACTAATGGTTGAAGCTGCAGGGGTAGGCTTAGATTATTTAATTATGGAGATTGGTAGAGGTTGTTGAGCTGTCAATGTTGGAGGAAGAAGCTGTTTTATATAGGTATGATAGGGCGATTATCAGGTGGAGAAGGATTTAGGGTTTATTGGTATAGGTGGGGTGTACTGCCACAAATGGTAGTAAGTGGGCGAAAAGGGGCGATTTCACCTTCAACACATTTTCAAAGCACATCTTTTCATCTTCCTGACCAATGTGCTTCTCATGGCCATGGGTAGAACGCCTGCTCCACGTTGTAATAGATCTGTGTGAATTCCTACATTGCATAAAAAGAGGAACCAGAACAGGGAGCCACAAGGGATGCCCGAGATGCGTATGCTAAATACGTCAAAGATGACACAGAGATAGCTTGTCTCGTGCTAGTGACCATGACCTCCGAGCTTTAGAAGCAACTAGAGGACATGGGTGCTTATGATATGGTCGTAACTCTCAAGGAAATGTTCCAAGAGCAGGCTAGAGTTGAGCGCTACAAAACAACCGTCTCTCTGACGGACACGAAGATGGTTGAAGGTGTAGGATTAGTTCCCTAGGCCAAATGTATTTGTGCTAGAAAATGGATTATGTATTAAGACATTATTATTTATTTAATAAAGGTTGTTTCTTATATATCGGTGTGTATGGGTTGTGAATGTACATCTTATATCAACAAAGAACGACACTTTGGGTTCATGCCATCAAGAATACGTAATTCGGATAATAGAACTGTGAACCAACGAATGACATTCTAAACTATCGATAGTGATATGTAGGATGTTTATAGAGATAGACGTACTTCAGGTAAGAAGCTACATATCTACACTAGTATATTCGCAGGCTGGATGATCATGTTCTGCTGATCATGGAATCATGGACATAGAGATGTCAAGTCTGGAATATATGTACGTGTTAGAGAACACGTACTGGACTGACCACACTATGAGAATATGCATGGTATATGTCATTAGTGATTCTCATATGAATAGTGTGCTTGTTCCTACGACCTGAGGTCACCATGGATTCCTGTATGTGGAACTACATACTTTAATATGATCCTACGTCATCCGTAATGGGATGATCATTAGGGTCATCATTAGGTATGCACTGAATCATGAAGAGGAATTTGAGTGACCAGGATGGGATTTGTTCCTCTCGATATGAGGGAGATATCTCTGTGCTCCCTGATGAACTAGGACTGAAGAAAATACATGGCCATGCTCAAAATTGATTAACATGTGTTGTTAATATCATTTTGTATTTACTCAGTCTAATTCTCGATTAGGAAATAGACTTTCATCAAACTCAAGGATGACATACTTTCATGCCTTGTGATCATAACAAATATAGTAGAACAAAAGGAATAAGAAAACATCTATTAAGATAGGTTTATGATCGCTGACCATTTCATTTAACGTGGGTAGTCAGGACATCAGTCTAGATGTTACTCATGACTTACGATCTTTAGAATATTGTCGCCAGCGTTAAATGGAACCTACACGGTGGCACAATGAACTCCATTCGTACGGGATGAATATGCCTCTAAACAGTTATACATATGATGTATAAATTGGTGGATGAAATAATCAATTATTGGATAATTGATTGAACAAAATAGTACCATTCCATTGGCAACGGAATAGTTCCGTTCCCAATGGAATAGATATGGAAACTGTAATAACCTTAGCTTCCTAGTATTTCGTTATGGAAATACCTATTCCGTTAGCAACAGAATAGGCGCAGATTAGGATTTTTAGTTATGGTAACTAAGCAATTGTTCGCCTCTCTCTTCAGTATAAATAGAAGGACAGTGCCTCTCTATTAGATGCAATTTAGAAGCCTTACAGGCCGTCTAATACATAGAAATAGAGAGAGAGAGTTTTGAGTTATTTTCGGAAAGTATTTCCGGACTCGTCTAGCCGAGTCCGGTTATTCCGTGCATCTGCAGTTCGACGTGGATACGTGTAGACGTCTTCTGCTTTGAAGACTAGCGAGCAATCTGTTTCTTTACCCTAGGAGAAGAAAGGAGTTCGTTCAAGTCGAGCTTCAGGAAGGAGATGGTTGCACGTCATTAAAGTTCGGACCTACATTCGTTCTTCATCTTGCGGATCAGGAAGATCTGAGGTATAAATTTTAATAGTCAATCTCGAACTTTTATTGCCTTAACGATGATCCTTGGGCGTGTTAAATCCATAGGTTCCGCTGTGCATGTAACGTACATGGCTATGGATTTCCCAACAGTGTCATCAGAGCGTTCGTTAAGGAAATAATCGTCAATTACATATTTAAAATTTGGTAAATTCTAATATAATAAATTTTAGGGTTTTGAAAATATTATTTCAAAACATCACGGAAACAGTTTCTGGGAATATAATATTGGATATTATGATTTTCTAGAGTTTTGGAAAATAGTTTTTCGAAATTTGTTTTGAAACGGAACTAAAACAAAAAGAAATATGAATTTCTAGCATGCCTCCGTTCCCAACGGAATAGTTCCGTTGAGAACGGAACAACACATGAAATTCATAATTATTCAGCATTATTCCGTTGAGAATGGAATAGTTCAGTTCCTAAAGGAATAATGCTGATTTTGAGAGAAACCCTAATTTTTGTTATACATGGAATTTAAATATATAAATATGGTATGAGCTTTATATCTGTGATTGTCTTGTTAAGTAATCTTGTGTGTGAATACTTGTAATTTCATTTAATATCTATGGCAACCGTGAGTGTAATGTGTATTTTTGTGCATATTTTTAGGATTTTTTATCATATAAAATTCACCCATAAATCACATAAAATGTATAAAAATATTTAAAATTACTAAAATAAAATATTTGTGAAACTCTTAATACACTTTTGTGTGATTTTTCAAGTAAAAAGACCGAGAAAACGATATTTGGATGACTTGGTGAAAAGTCAACTCCAAATGACGAGCCGATATGCAAATCCTGGACGAAAGATGGCCGAATTCTTCACAAATTTCCGCGAAAACCCTACACAAGCCTCTCCAATTCTTTTACAACCCTTACCCACCAACCTATCAAGCGAAAACTGAATAAATTCACAGAAGAACGAAATTCAACCCCGGGAAATTTGACTAGTTGACCAAAAGTCAAATATCCCAAAAGGGGTCAAACTGGGTATGAAATCAAAGAGCACGATGATACGAATCCAACGGTACAAACCTTACGAAAAAAGACCTTCTAGAACTCCCAGAAAATGCGATACAAAGTTGGTCCACCTTAGTCAAAGTCAAACTTGGACCTGGTCAATCCTTATGTTCACCTTATTAGAACGCAACACGTGGACATGATCCTCCTCAGCGCCCGATTAGCATAGAAATCAAGGAAGAGTCGGTTCCATTTAGACCAATCAGCGGTTGACACGTGGCAGATTCCGTTAAAAATCAGCAAATCTGGAAGCAACACGTGGCTGAGAGCAGTGGATTTCTGATTCAGAGTGACATGTGGCAACCATTAATTGGGGGACAAACTGATGCGTCAGTACGGAGGACCGTACTGTGACCAGTACGAGATTCTTCTGTCAGCCAATCAAATCTCACCACGTGGCAAAACGCGTAAGGTGAAAACACGTTAATCTTTGGCCGCTGCTTATCACCTCCGTTTCCTTCTTGACTGGACATCTCCGGTTAGTTCATTACACGCGTTTGAGGAAGAAATGGATCGTCCATTGCGTCAAAATGGAGTGAAATCTCACGCGTTTTCTGCTGCCACTGACGATGATCAGTACGAGGATTCCACTTTAGCCAATAATCATCTGCCACGTGGCTGGTCTATTTATTTCTGACCCAATCCGAGTGTGACACGTGTACAGTCTGTGGGAAGTGGATGAGGTTGAGAATAATTGATAAATGCACCTAGAAAATTGCACCCAAACAGAATTTGAATAGAAATAAAGGCAAAAGAGTGTTAAATACCCCCCAAATTGCAATCCAACTTAGAATCCGGATCAAGCTAAGTCCCACAAGCTTAATTCCAAATATTTTCTAGGTCATTCTTCTCTATAAAAATACACCTTTTTCTCTCTCAAGGGGGGATATCATTCATACAACCATTCTCATATCTATTATCACACACGTTTCTTCATCCATTTTTCACCATTTTCACTCTTCATCTTTTCTTTTCCACCATTAATGTCCACAAGTTTCAATTCCTCATTTCTTGAGAGTAAAAAGAGAGAGTAGAATTTTAGAAAGAGAGAAGTTCTTAATCTAGAAGGAGCAAGTGCTAAATCGACTAAGAAGGGAAAAGATCGAGAACGATTCGCATCTTTAGGGTTTGATTTATTTTTCTCTTTATTTTTGGATGAATAAAATGAATCAAGAATATATGATTTTTGTGGACATGAGTGAGTAGTTTTAAGAGTAGGGAAAGACTTTTTTTGTAACTTTTGTTGATGAAATCTTAAGTGAAACTTTACATTTAATTATGGTATTTTAAGATTAAATCTTGATATTTTTTTCATGAGATCTAAGTTGATTTATTTAGAAGAATGATTTGACGTGAAATATTTATGAGAAGTGTTTAGATTTGTTTGAGTAATATTGACTTGGAAGAGTCGTTCTTTTATTCAAATAAGGGTTGAATCAAGTATAAGAACAATTCCAAAATAGAAGTTTTTGAATGGATCTGAAGTTTGATGAGTTTATTAATTGATTTGTGGATGGAAATTAATTAAACCTTCCTTATAAATACTATATAATTAAATTGCTATCTTTTGTGATTAGTGATTCTCAAGTTACACAAATCGTCATCATTTTCCTACTATTTCTCTTTTAAACTTTTAAAAGAAAATTTGTTTTTATCTTTTCTTGCATCTTTTCTTATTTAAAACAATAACAACTTTTCTAAACACAACACTAAAATAAAAGTGAGAATCGAACGTTAAAACATTTAAGGCCTTGCTTTCTTGTGTTCGACACCCTAAACTCAAAATCCATATATACACTTTGTTAATGGATTAGGGGACTTATAAATTTCTTTGATAACACGTAATTACACCACGACACATTTTTGCGTAGTAACAAAATGGTGCCGTTGCCGGGGAAGCGGCTTGCATTAAATTTTTGACTAACGGATCTCACGTTTTTTTTCTAGTGTTTTGACTTTGTTTGTTTTGAAGGTATATGAGAAGGACAAGGTCGCAAGGCGAACCTCAAATACCTTTAGATTCAGAGATTAATAAGACGCTTCGGGATATCAAGAAGAACAAGGGAAGAGGTGTGATGAATTCTTCATCCTCTTCAAAATGAAATCAGAGCGTGGAGGCTTCTCCTACCTCAGAGCCTCAAGATCCAAAGGCGGTGCTACCATTAGTAGAAGAGCCACAAAAATAAGCTCAAGATCTTTCGATCAACCTCGACATCCGATCTTCACCATCAGGACTTTTCTATCCATTCGAAAATTTAGATTCACTATCATCGTCATCATCTCAAGTTATAAAAGTTGAAAAAGAACCTTTAAAAAGTCAAGATAAAGTAAAAATGGCTGAACAGAAAACATTAGGAGAACTATTAGCACACAACCTTCAACGAAATCCAGGAAACATTGTGATACCAACTGTGTCAAACTTCAAATTAAATCCTTCCATATTAGGTGTTTTACCTATTTTTGAAGGACATAGAAATGAAAATCCATACAGACATTTGGGTGAATTAGATCGTAAATACACAGCTCTTTTTGGTAAAACTAATGATTTGGATAATATCAAACTCACTCTTTTTTCTCACACCTTAGGAGACGCTCCTCGAGACTGGTTGAATCATCTCCAAGGAGGGCCGTTCCGAACATTTGAGGAGGTGGCTAAGCACTTCCTGAAGCGCTATTATCCCGAAACCCTCACCGCCAAGCTGCGGTCTGAAATCACAGGAATCCAACAAGAGAGTGGCGAAAACCTCCAAGAGTATTATGAGCGATTCACAAGGTTGTGCGCCTCATGCCCAAATCACAACCTTACCGAAACCTCTCTTGTCGACCAATTCCTACAATGGATGAATGACCTCGATGCCCGCCTACTCCAATGTTCGGCAGGGGGGTCCTTTAACGACATGAGCCCCTCTCAACTCCGAATGCTCATCGAGACGAATGCGGAAGGGATGAGAGGGCGTGGTGGAATAAAAGGACAAGTGAATGCCACCAACACAGTAGATCTCAAGGCGATGGAATCTCGAATTTCCATGAATTTCGAGACCAGATTTAGCCAAATGCTCAATGCGGTTGGAGGAAAAATTGAATCTAAGAAATGTGGGTTTTGTGCGAGCACGTCGCATTTGACTGATGAATGTGAGACTCTTCAACAGGATGTGAATGCAATGGGGAGTTTTGGGGGAAACCAAGAGGGATATGGGTATCAAAAACCTCAATATTCTTACGACCCTAGAAGAAAACACCCTAACCTTCGTTGGAGAACGGAGGAGAATCAGCAACCCCAAAGGCAAGGACTCTACACACACCCAAACGCACAACCCCAACACTCTCAACCTACTCCAACTCCACCTCAAAACACACAACTGTCTTCTTTTGAACCTTCATCTTCAAACTCAGACATGGCCCAGCTAATGGCTATTATGCAAGGCCTTACGGGACAGTTTTCTGGTTTTCAAAACCAACTCTCAAGTGTGGAGAACAAACTCGCTAGTCAAATCTCAGTTATCTTGCAAGGCCAAGCAAACCTTTCACAATATCAAGCCATCCAAGTCCGACAAATGCAAAATCTTGAGATGCAAGTAAAACAAATTGGAGGAGAGGTTAATGTGTTGAAGGGCCAGATGGATAACAAGCTCCCATCTCAAGGAAGGGGACCTGACACTAAACCCGTTTTTGTAATTCATTTACGAAACGGGAAGGAGGTTGAGTTTCCAAGAGAGGAAAAATAGATTGTTGTGAAAAGGCGTGGAGAACAAGGGGATGGAAACGAAGAATTTGGGTTGGAGGATAAAAATACAACTGTGAATGTACTAGGAAGGGAAAAGGAAAAAGAGAAAGAGGGAAAAAGGGAGGAGTGAGATTACGTGCCAAAGGCACCATTTCCATCCCATTTGGCGGTGAACAGAAAGGCAGAAGCCGAAAAAGACATGTTGGCAATTTTCAAAAAGATGGAAGTGAATATCCCCATCGTTGACGCCATCGAAAAATTCCCA
Source organism: Juncus inflexus (assembly GCA_024447665.1). NCBI lineage: Eukaryota > Viridiplantae > Streptophyta > Magnoliopsida > Poales > Juncaceae > Juncus > Juncus inflexus. Next base: position 5,890,006 of record JAJHPC010000014.1, on the reverse strand, counting down.
AATATTGCTAAGTTCTTGAAGGACTTATGCACGAACAAAAAAAGGTTAAAAGGGGATGAGAAACCTCTCGGCTGTTTTAAGCCTAGACGCCAGACTTCCCCCAAAAGAAAAAGACCCAGGAATCTTCGCCATTCCGTGCACAATTGGGCACCACCAGTTTACAAGGTGCATGCTTGATCTAGGGGTAGCTATAAATGCAATGCCCAGGTCCGTTTACGAGACCCTTGACCTGGGCAGTTTGAGGAATACCCGAGTGGTGGTGCCCCTTGCAGACCGCTCTGCAATCCGACCTCTAGGAGTGGTGGAAAATGTATTGGTAAGGGTGAATGGCTTACATCATCGAGATGGGAAGCACAGCGGATTCTCCCTCCATTCTTTTGGGGAGACCATTTCTCAGGACAGCGAAAACTCGAATCGATTGCCATTCGGGAACTTTGTCGATGGAGTTCGACAATGGGAAGATCTCCTCCAATATCTTCGATGCGATAAAATTCCCAGACGACCACAGTGTGTCGAGCATCTCTATCATCGATGAAATTGGATGAGCATCTGATAGGGGAGTCTTCTCATTCTCTAAATTCTTTAAATGATTCTTTTGATGTGTTTTGGGAAGAATTGGAAAATGTGAACACATTAGAACCCCCAAAGGATGATAACTTGTTAGGCAATAAAAATGACACATTATTACAGGAAATTGAAAATAAAAATTCGCCTTACTCTGAAAGATGCATGATGGAAGAAGTTTTTTCGTTTTCAGGACCAATGACAATAGAGCATAAGATTTCGGGAGAACGAATGTCGCCGTCCATTAAGAAAGCGCCCAAACTCGAGCTGAAATCTCTTCCAACCCACCTCAAATATACATACCTCGGGCCAGAAGAAACCTTACCTGTGATTATCGCCTCCAACCTCACATCCGACCAGGAGTGGTGCCTGGTAGAAGTCTTGGTAAAACACAAGTAGACGATAGGATGGACATTGGCCGACATACCAGGCATCAGACCGCCACTTGTAGGCACAAGATCATCCTTGAGGAAGGAACAAAACCTTCAAGGGAAGCTCAAAGGCGATTGAACCCTGTGATGATGGAGGTGGTAAAGAAGGAGTTGCTTAAACTCCTTGACGCATGCATAATATATGCCGTGGTAGACTTCGAATGGGTGTCACCCATTCATGTGGTACCTAAAAAGACGGGGATTACAATTGTTGAGAATTCGGAAGGCGAAAATGTGCCTACAAGAATACAAAATGGATGGCGTGTTTGTATTGATTACCGCAAACTCAATGCGGCGACAAAGAAGGATCACTTCCCTCTCCCTTTTATTGATCAAATGTTAGAGCGGTTGGCAAGATGACCCTACTATTATTTTCTCGATGGACACTCAGGTTATTTTCAAATCGCAATTGATCCTGCCAACCAATAGAAGACGACATATGCTCCAGGTACATTTCAAAGGTGCATGATCTCCATTTTCTCTGAGTACATTTCAAAATTTATAGAAGTTTTTATGGACGATTTCTCCATTTACGGCAACTCATTTGATGAGTGTTTAACCAATTTGGGGCTAATAATGGAGAAGTGTGTCGAATTTAATCTTGTCTTGAATTTTGAAAAGTGTCACTTCATGGTGAGCCAAGGGATTGTACTAGGTGATCTGGTTTTAGAAAAAGGGTTGGAGGTTGACAAGGCGAAGGTGGACGTAATCAAGACGTTGCCTTACCCTCGCAATGTGAAGGACGTGTGCTCATTCTTAGGTCATGCAGCCTTTTACAGGCGCTTCATCCGCGACTTTTCCAAGATCACACAACCAATGTGTCACCTTCTCCAAAATGACGCCAAATTCGACTTTGACGACGCATGTAAGGAGGTCTTCAACATCCTGAAGGAGAGGCTATGTACTGCCCCGATAATCAAACCACCCGACTGGAACCTCCCATTCGAGATCATGTGCGACGCAAGTGGATTGAGCGTTGGTGCAGTCTTGGGCCAACGGGTTGGTAAGGATCCTCATGTTATATATTACGCCTCTAGGACACTTGACGATGCACAACGAAATTACACGACCACGGGAAAAGAATTATTGGCTATTGTGTTTGCATTGGAAAAGTTCAGATCGTATTTGGTCGGGATAAAAGTAGTTGTGTTTTCAGATCATGCAGCGTTGAAGTACTTGATAAAAAAGAAGGAGCGCAAACCGCGCCTTTTACGATGGCTTCTCCTTCTTCAAGAATTCAATGTGGAGGTCCGAGATATAAAAGGGCGCAGAAAACCTCGTAGCCGATCACCTCAATCGACTCCCGACGAATGAAGGCGACATTTTCCCGATCAACGAGCTGTTTCCTGACGAGCATCTTTATTCAATCCAGCCGAGCACACCTTGGTATGCAGACATCGTCAACCTTTTGGAGACGGGACAGATGCCAAACACACTCTCTCGCGCTTAGAAGGACAAGCTCAAGAATGACTCGCGCTACTACTTTTGGGAGGACCCGCTCCTTTACAAGATCGGTTCCGATCAAATGGTGCACAAATGCGTGCCCGATTGCGACTTCAATTCGGTATTATCTTTTTGTCATACTTTAGAATGTGGGGGCTACTTTGGAGCTCAACGCACAAGTCACAAGGTGCTCCAAAGCGGATTATATTGGCCAAATCTTTACAAAGATGCTCATTCCTTTGTAAAGAGTTGTGAGAACTGCCAAAGAACGGGAAATCTAACCAAAAGCGAAATGCCTCTTAAAACTTTATTATTTTCTGAGCTTTTCGACGTTTGGGGGATAGATTTCATGGGCCCATTCCCTCAATCGAATGGTTATTTGTATATTCTTGTATGTGTCGACTATGTGTCTAAGTGGGTTGAGGCAATAGCAACAAGAGATGCCAACTCCAAAACGGTGATCGAGTTCCTTAAAAAGAACATCTTTCAGCGCTTTGGAGTACCTAAAGCTATCATTAGTGATAGGGGCTCTCATTTCAACAACAAATACCTTGAATCACTTTTGAAAAATTACCATGTTCAACATCACATGTCGACTACATAACATCCCCAAACTAATGGCCAAGCTGAAATTTCTAATCGTGAAATCAAAACAATCCTTGAGAAGGTAGTTAATCCCTCTCGCAAGGATTGAAGTCAAAGGCTTGGGGATGCATTATGGGCCTATCGTACCGCATACAAGACACTGATAGGGATGACTCCTTTCAAACTCGTGTATGGAAAGAATTATCATTTACCGGTCGAAATTGAACAGAAAGCTTTTTGGGCAATCAAAAAAGTCATTCAAGATTACCCAAAAGATGCGGTATTGAGAAAAATGCAAATTCAAGAATTGGAAGAGCTTCGTCTTGAAGCATATGACAATTCGAGAATTTACAAGGAAAAACTAACCATCGCTCATGAAAAACTTATTCGCAAAAAAGAGTACAAGGTTGATGATAAGGTTTTGTTGTTCAACTCTCGGTTGAGATTGCATCTCGGGAAGTTGAAGAGCCGATGGACATGTCCCTTTACTATAACCAACATTTTTCCCTTTGGAGTGTTTGAAATCTCTTGGGAAGGAGGGGTCGCATTCAAAGTCAATGGCCACCGCTTGAAAGCATTTTACGAAAGTCACGATGCGCGGTGGTTTGATGAGCAAGAATTGGTAGAAGTGCCAAATGGCGCAAAGGAACAGGAAGGATGAGCGAAAGCGCGTCGGGCTCGAGACGTTAAACGGGAGCGCTTGGCGAGAGGCAACTCGTTTTATCAGGTCGTATTTTTCTTTCTACTTTTTCTTTTCACAAAACTTTTTCATTTATGCTTAAATTTGCAAAAGTTTAAGTGTGGTGAGATTGATTTTGTGCAAAAACCAAGTTTTACAATCTTTTTCGTGTCAACAAAAAAAAAATACAAAAACAATGAAAAACTCTCAAAATCCATAAAAATTAAAATTTTTGTTTTCATTTCATTTTTCTTATTTTTGAAAATAAACTTATTTATTATTTGTGTAAATAAATTATCATGTTTGGATTTATAAATAAATAAATAGACTTTAAAAAACAAGGGGGGTTTTGAAAATGAAGTGTTTTTGAACCAAGGCTTTCAAGCAACAAGTTTTGAAAAGTCTAGGGTTTTGGAAAATGATGATAATATTTTTGAAAACTTTTAAAGGACATTAAATTATTTGCCATAATATTTCACATTCCACCTCATTCCATCTAGACTATCCATGTAAAGTCCATTAATGGTTTAAAATTTTCATAACGTGTTCATCTCCTCAATATTTTACGACAAAATATAATGTTTCCATCCTTTAGTGTCATATTTAAATTTTTCGAAATTATCCGTACTTTTCAAACTGTGGACTAGTGAAATGTCTAATTTTTATCAGCCCTTTGAAACTTGTTGAAGACCTACCACCCATTTTCTAGTACAAAAACGTGTTATTTTCATATGGTTTTTAAATAATCTTCTATACCTAGTCTTATGGTGACCCTCAATGGTGTATGGCGTGAGAGATAGTTCTTAACGCTTGGTTATAGGCATCCAACTTGCATGGTACCAAGTAGCTAGGTATTGGTGATGATGAATCATTGGTATTCACGCGGAATGGCCCTCTGCATGGCCTCGAATCCGAGTATGCTAGAAGTGACCAGAGGGAGATGATCCGCAACGGAGAGGCAAAGACTGGGGTAGACGATTATTAAAGTATAAAAAAATAATAATAATAAAATAAAATAAAATAAAATAAAAATAAAAATAAAAAATAATAAAATAATAAAATAAAAATAAAAAATAAAAAATTTAAGAAAAAAAATAATAATAAGAAAAAAAATATAATAATAATAAATATAAAATATAAATCAAATAGTAATTATAGATATGTATATACTTCGTAATAAAGAAATAAATGATTTTTAGTGTCATTACACACAAATTTTGTGTTTGGAAATTGGGTGTGTGAACTTTCAATCTGTTTCAAAGGGCGAAGTGAAAATTAGCTGAATCTTTTGTGCGAAATTTAGGGGGCTAAAGTAGAAATATTTTCTTAGGGTACTAGCATTTGGAAAATAGATAATTGGAATAAAAGATTAGCGAGTTGAAACGAACTTGAGGTTTTAAAATTATTAATGGATATTCACCAACATTCGTGTATTATTATAATAATCTAAAATAAAAGCCTTCAGAATGTTAAGTAAGGAAGTGGCCCCCATGTCACTGAAGCCCTCGGTACTTAGGCAGTCTTCCATGTGGGTCATGCCAAAGCTGAGCATATGGGGAAATGTCTTTGTAAAGGAGGGTATGTGGGAAATGGCGTCCAGCATGTGTCATGCTGAGTGTGCTGGACTCTATTTCTCCGATAATCATACATGGTTAAACTTAACTAAGCAAGTAAGTCGGACTTGGGCTCAAGGCGCAAGATGGAATAATACATCAGACATATGATGCCCATTTCATAAAAGAAAATAGTTGTATATGATATAATTAGAAGTGTTCCTACCTAAATAGTTGTGTATCGAGGGTTGCGCCAAAGCGCACTTTATACTCAATGAAATAAGGATCTTGACTTACTATGAAACCTTATTTAATTGAAGTTTCCGAATCAATACTACTAAAGGTGGTTAATTGGAAGAGAAATAGTGGGAGTACAATATAAGAAACACCAAAACAAAACAACCCCAATGAATAAATAATAATGGCACTTTACATTTTAACTTGTAGAATAATGGCAAACAATAACAATTCAACTAGGTTGAATTTGCGATCTATCCTTGAGAAGGATAAGCTCAATGGGTCTAACTTCCTTGACTGGTTTAGAAACCTGAGAATTGTTCTCAAGGCTGACAATAAACATTTAGTCATAGAAGATGCTTAACCAGAGGAACCAGCATAGGGAGCCGCAAGGGCTGTCCGGGACGGATATGCTAAATATGTCAAAGATGACACAGAGGTAGCTTGTCTCATGCTAGCGACCATGACCTCCGAGCTTCAGAAGCAATGGAGGACATGGGTGTATATGATATGATCGTAACTCTCAAGGAAATGTTCCAAGAGCAGGCTAGAGTTGAGCGCTACAAAGTGACCGTCTCTCTGACTGATACGAAGATGGTTGAAGGTTCATCTGTGAGTGCTCATGTACTCAAGATGAAGAGCTATCTTGATTAATTGGAGAGGCTTGGTTCAGCTATGCCCAGAGAATTGGCTATTGACATAATTCTCGGGTCGTTGCCTCCTAGTTTTAAGCAATTCATCATGAACTATAATATGCATCAGATGGAGAAATCCATCACCGAGTTGCATGGGATGCTTAAGAATGCACATGAGGACATGAAGATAAATGTTGTCAAAGACGTCTTAATGCTTCACAAGAAGAAGGGTAAGAAGACCGGGAACAAGAGCAAGGGTAAATGCAAGGTGTTGCCTAAACCTAAGATCAACAAAGACAAGGATGGAGTTTACTTCCATTACAACAAGGTTGTCCATTGGATGAGAAACTGCAAACTCTATCAGGACGAAATCAAGAAGGGTAGTGTGACTACTGCTTCAGGTATTTTTGTTATTGAAACTAATTCACTTACTCCTAAATCTTGGGTATTGGATACCGGATGTGGTACTCACATTCATAATAATGTGCAAGGACTACAAAGGAGTAGAAAATTAGCTAAGGGAGAAGTCGACCTGAGCAAGAGTTGCTGCATTAGCCGTAGGAACTTATTTATTGACTTTTCCTAGTGAACTTGTATTAGTACTTAATAATTGTTATTTTGTACCCTGCTATGAGCAGAAATATTATTTATATTTCTAGTCTTGCTTTGAATGGTTATAAATTTGTTATTGAGAATTGTTGGGAAATCCATAGCCATGTACGTTACATGCGTAGCGGAACCTATGGAATTAACCCACCCTAGTATCTACGTTAAGGGAATAAAAGTACGAGATTAACTATTAAAATTTATACCTCGGATCTTCCTGATCTGCGAGACGAAAAATGGATGTAGGTCTGAACTTTTTTGAAGCTCGACTCGCGACCTCCTTACTTCTCCTAGGGATGAAGATCGATCGCTTGCAAGTTCTCAAGATAGAGAACCTGTACTCGTATCCACGCGAACATCAGACGTACCGAATAACCGGACTTGGCTAGATAAGTCCGGAAATACTTTCCGAATATCTCTCAAAACTTTCTCTCTGAGTTGTGCGTTAAATAGAGAGACTCTGCCCTTCTATTTATACTAGAGAGAGAGGCGAACGATTGCTCAGTTACCATAACTAAAAATCCTAATCCGCGCCTATTCCGTTGCCAACGGAATAGGTATTTTCCATAACAGAATACTTGGTAGCTAAGGTTATTACAGTTTCCATGTATATTCCGTTGGGAATGGAACTATTCCGTTGCCAACGGAATGGTACTGTTTTGTTCAATCAATTATCCAATAATTGATTATTTCGTTCACCAATTTATACATCATATGTATAACTATTTTTGAGGCATATTCATCCCGTACGAATGGAGTTCATTGTGTGACCGTGTAGGTTCCATTTAACGCTGACAACGATCTTATAAAGATCGTAAGTCATGAGTAACCTCTAGACTGATGTCATGACTACCCATGTTAAATGAAGTCATCAGCGATCATAAACTTATCTGAATAGACATTTGCTTATTTCTTTTGTTCTACGATGTACATCTTGATCACAAGGCACGGTAATATGTCATCCTTGAGTTTGATCAAAGTCTCTTTCCTGATCGAGAATTGGACTGAGAAAATACAAAATGATATTAACAACACATGTTAATCCATTTTGAGTATGACATGCATTTCCTTCAGTCCTAGTTCATCAGGACGCCCAGAGATATCTCTCTCTTAACGAGAGGAACAAATCCCATCTTGGTCACTCACATTCCTCGTCATGATTCAGTGCATACCTAATGATGACCTTAATATTCATCCCGTTACGGATGACGTAGGATCATATTAAAGTATGCAGTTCTAGATACAGGAATCCGTGGTGACCTCAGGTCGTAGGAACAAGCACACTATTCATATGAGAATCACTAATGACATATACCATGCATATTCTCATAGTGTGGTAAGTTCAGTACGTGTTCTCAAACACCTACCAATATTCCAGACTTGACATCTCTATGTCCATGATCAACAGAACATGATCATCCAGCATGTGAATATACTAGTGTGGATATGTAGCTTCGTACCTGAAGTATGTCTATCTCTATAAACATCCTACATATCACTAGAGACAGTTTAGAATGTTATTCGTTGATTCACAGTTCTACTATCAGAATCACGTATTCTGATGACGTGAACCTGAAGTGTCATGCACAACCCATACACACATATATATAAGAAACAACCTTTATTGAATAAATAATAATGTCTTAATACATAATCCATTTCCTAGTACAAATACATTTGGCCTAGGGCACTAATCCTACAAGAATAATAGTAGTTCTATCTTAAAGGATAATCTTTTCCGTAGAAATGTTATATTAGAAAGAGGTCTTTACGTGCTAGATCTTAAGAAAGAGAATTATAAGTCCATATATAACATTAATACTAAACGATCTGAACCGAATGAATCAAATATGACATACCTCTCGCACTGTTGCTTAGGCCATATAAATTAGAAACGCATTTCTAAACTCCACTCTCATGGACTTTTAGACTCATTTGATTTGGAATTATTTGAGACGTGCGTGTCTTGTTTACTTGGCAAGATGACTAAGAAACCCTTCACAAAAGCTAGTGAATGTGTCAATGACTTTTTAGAACTTATACATTCTAATGTATGTTGACCAATGAGTACCCCAGCTAGAGGTGGGTATCGGTACTTCATAACTTTCATGGACGACTTCAGTAGATATGGTTATGTCTACCTAACGAAGCATAAGTCTGATTCCTTTCAAGTGTCCAAAGAATTTGAAAATGAAGTACAAAATCAACTTGGTAAGAAGGTTAAACCATATCTCTTTTGAAGACAAATGGCTTGATAAACTGGACCTCTTCGAGAAACGCTTTTTAGAGATGTCGAACTCACTCATGAAAGACATGGACAAAGTTCATACCATTATTCAAGACTCTAATATCCAACCTTGTCGTGATGAAGCTAGCCATTGTGATGAGGGTCTTAGGGTCTTTGAAGAAGATGAAATGGGAAAATCTTTTTGTGATGAGGGTTCTAGGGTTTTTGAAGAATTAGGGGTTGAGGATTCTCAAGGTGATGAGGAGAAGGAAATACTCGAAGAGGAGAAAAATGAGGAGAACAAGGACGCCAACTTTGAGGTGGGGGAATATTTGTTTGATGGGGAATGTGGGTCAAATGGGGATTTGGGGAGTGAGTGTTGTGAAAGCTCGAGTGATGAGGAATGCGTGCTAAGCGAGGACTCAAAGGTTGAATCGGGCGAAATTCCGAGTGCTAAAAACCCTAGTTTCGACTTCGAGGACTTTTGTAAGGTCTCGAGTAATGTGGAATGGGAGTCATGTGATGACTCACTGGTTGAACCTTTCGACGAGTTGAGTACCACCAAAACCCAAGATTTGGTTAAAGAGATTTTAAATATTTTTGAGAAACTAAGGGTCGAAGATGAGAATGAGTCAAACCATGACTCGAAGGTTAAAAATTTGGACGAACCGACCATCCCAAACCTCGAGAAAATTCCACAAACTTCCCCAAAACCCGTCCCTTGCCAAACCATACATTACACCAAACTTGAAATAAGTGGTGTAATGTTCGTCGACCTTCCACCTCAGCAAGGGGTAAATTTGGACAATAAATTGCCCCTCTCAACCGAATTTGAAACTAAACCCCGTCAAAAAGAAATCGGATCACACTTTCTACTTCTTGACAAAACCAAGAAAATGCAAATAAGAGATCAAAGTAGCTTCTTACCACCATGTGAGCTCTTACAAGGATTTGCTCACATGTACGATCCATTTGAGCGAGGCTAACACAAATGCGTCGAGCTCAAGACGTTAAACAAGGGCGCTTGGCGAGAGGCAACTCATCATGTCAGGTCGTATTTTTCCATTCTTTATTTTATTTTCTTATTTTTACAAAACTTCTCTTTCACACTTAAACATTTGCTACACAAAAGTTTAAATGTGGTGGGGGAGGTTTTGCATAAAACCCCAATAATTTTTCCAATTTCCACAAATTTTCTCATTTTTGAACTTTTTGTTTGAGGACAAACAAAGATTTAAGTGTGGTGGGGTGGTTTTGTGCAAAACCAAATTTTGTTTTCTTATAAAAATGTGAAAATTCATAAAAATTGAAAAAATTGAAAATTAAAAAAAAAAAAACTCACTCATAAATATAATAATTTTTTTTTTACTTGTTTTTCTTTCATTTTTGTTTTGTTTATTTTTGTACATAAATGTTTGTGTGATTTAAAGAAAAGCAAGAGAATTATTAATGAAAATGTAAAAGGTTTTGAAAAATGGAAAAGATTTTAAAACTAAGCCCTTTCAAGCAAATTTTTGAAAAATACTTAGGGTTTTGAAAAATGATGAAAAGATTTGAAAAACTTCAAAAGGATTTAACCTTTGTCATGTATGCCATATTTTCCACCTCATTCCATTTATAATATCCATTTAAAATCGATTAAGCGTCTCGAAAATTCATAAATATTTCACTTACCCCTTTAATGAAATTATAAATCGTTTTCCTTAAAGTAATGCGGTGATTAAAACTTTTGAGAAATCAAACCTTACTTTTAATACCACTAGTTTCGCAAAAATTTTCTAACTCAACCTATCTTTCATGGCATAGCTAATGACTCGTATGTCTATCTATAATTTTCGCACTAAAAGCAAGTGACCGAAATCGTAACCTGTTATCCCTTTACAAAAAAAAAAATTAAAAATGTGAAAAATTATTTTTAAACCCTTGAAAAAAATTTACATATCCGCAATAGAAAATGAAGGATTTTTTGCACGTGCAAAGCACAGCTTGTCTTTTGATAACATGAGTGGATAGCATATCAACTTTTACGTGTTTATAAAAGAGAAAGTTGAGTTAGTAGGAACTTTTGGGGTAATTTGTATAAATTCACCATTTTAAATTTAGGGGGAGAAAGTATCAAAAATGAAATTAGGGCATTGCTTTTTGGAAAAAGGTTCGTATTTGAAGGATTGGGGAATTTTAAATAAATTTGAATTTGAAATTATTAATGGATAGTCATCGACCCTCGTGTATTATTATAATAATCAAATATTAGTATATAACATTCATGGCAATAACTAAATCTCTTTTCAAAACGCTTTAAACTGATTCTAAAAATCCTAAAACTTGATTTTAATTTGCGCTTGAGGGCAAGCTTAGTTTTAAGTGTGGTGGGATTTGTAATGTGTATTTTTATACACATTTTTAGGGTATTTATCATCTCAAATTCAATCGAATTTCACATAAAATGTATGAAAAAGACTCATAACTCATAAAACATAATTTGAAACCTCTTAATACATTTTTGTGTTATTTTACAGGCGAAAAGGCCATAAAAAGAAGAATTGGAGGATTTATTCGAAAGTCAACTCCAAAAGAAGCTCCATAACGCAAATAATGGGCCAACGATGGCCAAATTATCCCTAAAACCCTCACATTTCCCATACACATACTTCTCTAACCTTAAACGATAAACAACGTCGGTGGAAAAGACCAAACATTGGAACGAATAAGAAACGACCACAAAACGTTATGAAAACGTCAACCTGTCTCATGACGTTCTTCAGCCGAACCGATACGTAAACCGACCACGTTCGGTCCCAAAACAGAGAAGAAACGTCCATGTTTTTCATGACGTTTCGTATCGGAATGTAATGTTGCGATCAAATGGATCCTAACCATCGTTGTACACCTCAAAATAACCCTAGCAGGGAAAGAATAGCGAAAAAAAAATGACGCATCAAAATTATGGTCAACCGTTGTAGTCGCAGTCAACTCTTTCTCTCTCAAAAGCGCTGATTTTTCGAAATGCTCAGAATTGAACAAACTCACCACCATTTTACTCATCTTGACAAGACAAGCACAACCGTATCATTCATCATCGCTGGAATGGCCAGAGTTGGCCGCAAAACGCGAAAAACCTCCTGTCAGCCCAAAAATAACCAATTTCGAGCTGCAGTTTTCTCAAGCTTGCCATTTCCTCTACAGACCATTTTTTGAAATAATTCCAACGCCATTCTCTTCTACTCATTCTGCTCTTTCGAACCATATAAAGAACTCATAAAATGGGGAAGAATTGAGTGAGATAATCGAGTTTGAAATAAGTATTCGATGAAATTGAATTCTGTTTTTGCTGAAATAACTCAATTCGAGCTGAAACTTCTCAAGTCCATAACTCACACCACAGACCTCCGTTTCACGTAAAACCAATTCCATTCTTCTTCTCTCTTTCCTCTTTCCATGGATACCAAGAACACCAAAAATGATGAAGAAATGAGAGAGATATTTGAGTTTGAAATGATGCCACTAAACCGTTCGACGAAATTCCAGATTTCAAAATAACCGCCAAATACTAAAATTCGAAATTCTCCCTCATTTTTCAACGGAATACAACGAAATTCGGTCAAGATCTTCAGTACAGTTCCCTGATCCTCCTAAGCCAATCACAAGCCCCAAAATATCTCTCAACTCTCTATATAAAGAACCGTATTTCAATCCATCAAAAGACGCTCTTTCATCCATTCTCTCAAATCACTCATTCTTCCATTCTCCAAATTCTTTCAACACATTACTCTCCAATCATCTTCTTTAAGCTTCAGTAACTCCATTACTGAATCTCAGAGCTTTTCGAGCTTCAATTTTCGAGTTTGAGTGAAATTCACCAATTCGGGCTGATTTTGGTGAAAAAGGCAATTGATCGGTTCGACTGGAATCAAGCATCAATCGGAGGTTCAAATCGGCTCAAGGAAGCTTCTGGTTGATCTTCCACGTCTCGGTTCGATCCAATTTTCATTTAATCTCTTGTATTCAATTTTAGATCACAAGATCCAATTTGTAAAAGAACATGATGAACACATGCCTAATTTCGGTTGATCTTATCATGTGTGAGTAGAATCTTGTAGGGATAGGCCTTTTGTGATAGAATTGTTTGAAATCTTGCTTTAATTTGAATTAAATTGACTGATTTGGTTACTGTTCATAATGTGCTGTTAAATCTGAATTTTTCTTGATTTAATCGATTTGGTTGAATTAATTAGGTCAATTAGAACTGAATTTTTCATGCATGTTAGTCCATTTTATCATCTTGAATCTTGGTTAAAGGTTTTTGCTTGATTGCGTGAAGTTTTTAGTTCAAAAATTGAGATCAAACACTAGTTGGTTGATTGGTGTTTGATCTAAAATTTTGATTTATTTGCGAGTTTTTCTGGTTGGAAATAATTCAAACTTGTGCCAAATCTGATAAACTGAATATTTAGTGATTAATGATACAATTCTTGATCAAATTGCCTTAAAAATCCCTACTTTTATCCTATTAATTCAAAAATACATTTTTTTTCTGCATTTTATTTTTGTCAGTTTCAGTAAAAAATTGTTTGGCTTCAGATCTGATCAAAGAAAATTATAAAAAAAATATTTTGTGTTTCTTTAGATATTTTAGAACAACTTTCATATAATATGTGCCCAATGGTTTTATGTTAAATTTGTAAGAAAAAAATCTGTGCAAAGTTTTGACTTTTTAATTTCATGTTCTTGATTTTTGATTCTGTTTGTTTTTCTAAGATTTTTAGAAATTAGTAAAAAAATCCTATAAATATAAAATTTTGGTCTTGGTAAATCATATTGAAGTGTAGTTTCTAAATCTGAATTTTAATTGAATTGTTGTTTGGATAAAATTTGAATTCCATTAATGAGTTTCAAGTTTTCTTGAGCTCTAATTTTCGTTTTTGAGTGAAATTGCGCAATTTGGGGCTGATTTGGGGAAAATTCGAATCGGTCGATTCTAGCTTGAATCGAGCGGCAATTGGAGCTTCAAATCGACTCAAGGAAGCTACTGGCTGGTCTTCCAACTCTCGGTTTACTTTAATTCTCTTTTAATTAGTCGATTTGAATTTTAGATCACAAGAACCCAATTTTGTAATAATCATGATGAAATCTTGTCCAATTCTTGTTCTTGTGATTATGAGTGAGTAAATCTAGATAGAGAAAGGAATTTGTGGTTTGTATGCATGAAATCTTGCTTTAATTTCGTGTAATTTTGCTGAATTTGAATGAATAGTCATGAACACACACAATTTTGAATAAATTGGGGAAAAGTTCTTAGCTTGGTATTTTTCGTCAATTGACCTATTAAATTTGAGGTTTACTGACTTGTTAATCATCTGGAATATTTAGCTTAGTATTTTGTATGATTAATTTGGAGTTGTGATTGATTGAATTGAAGTTTTGTTTAAAATGGCTGTTTTGAATTAAACTAGTAATTGAATCAATTTCTTGAGTGGATCTTAGCTTAGATCGCTCAAATCCATCATTTAAATCTGAAAAGTTATACCCTAAGTGATTAATGATTGTTACACATCACAAATTTCCTTTAAATCCCTATTTCTAAACCAAATATCAAACCCTAATCCAGTTTCTGTTTTGCTGCTGTTGCTTTTCTGTTTTTCAGTGTTTTTACCTTAATTTCATGTCTAATTCCGATCTGAAAAATTAAATAAATATTTTTAAAATTTATTTCTCATTTAGTAGATAATTTTCAAACCAAATTTTGCCCAATGCCCATTTGTAATCTGTGAGATATCAATTTTCTAATTTTGTAATATTTCTGTTTTTAAACTTTCAGTCCAGATTTACTGTTTCTTGTCTTCTGAATTTTTAAAAATATAAAAATAAATACTAAAAATACAAAAATAGTCCTACTGGAAATATTTTGAAGTGTAGAATCCAAATATGAATTTTAAAATATTAGTTGTTAAATCAGATTAGGAGAGATACCACCTTTTGTGAGTATTGGTCTGTCAGAACTAGTTTCTGGTCCAGATCTGAATTTTCATTATAAAGCCGAAACTACAAAACATCATTTTATGAAATTTTAACAGATAATCTAAAACTTGATAATTGAATTTCGGTATAAATTTTGGAATTTTTCAAGACTTGGTGATTTTTCTATAAATTTCTGAAGTTACTGTTGAATTAAGTATGAATCTGAAGTAAGATCTGGATTTAAACTACAAATATCTCGAAATTTTTGAATAAAATAGAAATACCAGTAAAGTACCATATCATAGATCTGTCTTTCTAGTTTCCAACGGTATCTTGTGTGTTGGAATCAGAGTTTATTTGGTCAAGTTACGAATTAAAACACCAAAGTGTGACGTGCTGAATTTTTACAATAAGGCTGAAAATAAGATTTAAACTTGGAAATTCATCTAATAACCCTTGAATTACAAGATTCTATACTAAAGAATAATCATTGAGACTAGTTAATACTTGAGGCCACACCTCCTTGTGTTCGACCCCTAAACTCATTACCACTCATACTCGTAATTGATTAATAGGGAAATATAAATTGTTTTGTTAAATTGTGTGAAATTCAACATGATTCCATCCAGAGCGGTTCAAAAGACGCCATATGAGATATGGATGGGGAAAAGCGCCAAGTTGTCTTTTCTTAAAATTTGGGGATGTCAGACTTATGTCAAACGTCAGTTTCCCGATAAACTCGGACCCAAATCTGATATGTGTATGTTTGTGGGATATCCTAAGCAAACAAAATGATATTAGTTTTACCACCCATCGGAGAACAAAGTGTTTGTTGCTCGCAATGGAGCCTTCTAGGAAAGAGAGTTTGTCTCTATGAGAAGCTGTGGGAGCAATGTACAACTCGAAGAAATTCAAGACCCTCCTATAGTCACAGAACCTACGATGGAGGAACAAACAAGCTCTCAAGGAGTTGGTGAGCTTGAAACACAATAGACTCAACGTAGATCTAGTAGGATTCGTCATGAGCCTGAGAGATACAGATTTCTCATGTCTAATGATGATGATGTGACATTCATAGATGATGAACCCACGACCAACCAAGATGCTATGAAGAGTCCTGACTCTCAGAAATGGTGAGAGGCCATGAGAGCCGAGATGAAATCAATGCAAGGCAATCAAGTTTGGAATTTGTTTGATCTATCCGAAGGCTTGAAGACCATGGGATGTAAGTGGGTCTTCAAGAAGAATACTGACGTGGATGGAAAGGTACAAACCTACAAAGCAAGACTTGTGGCAAAAGTTTTGAACAAGTTCATGGTATTGACTATGACGAAACTTTCTTACCTGTAGCTATGCTTAAATCCATCAGAATTCTATTAGCTATAGCAACATATTATGACTATGAGACATGGCAAATGGATGTCAAAATAGCTTTCTTAAATGGGAATCTGATTGAGGATGTGCATATGATGCAACCCGAGGGTTTTGTCGATCCTAAGAATTTTGGTAAGGTTTGCAAGCTTCAGAAATCCATCTATGGATTGAAGCAAGCATCTCGAAGCTGGAACCTTCGTTTTGATGAAGTTATCAAAAGTTTTGGTTTTACCAAAAGCGAAGGTGAGCATTGTGTTTACATGAAGTTCAGTAGGAGTACGGTAGTGTTCTTGGTACTTTACGTAGATGACATATTACTCATGGGAAATGACATCCCAACATTATTGAACGTCAAGAAATAGTTGGGAGATAATTTCTAGATGAAAGACCTAGGAGAAGCCTCCTACGTGCTAGGAATTAGGATCTATAGAGATAGATCTAGAAGGCTTATAAGTCTGAGTCAAAGTACATACATAGACAAGGTCATGAAACGATTCAGAATGTAAGAATCCAAGAAAGGATTTTTGCCCTTGTCACATGGCGTTCCTCTCAGTAAGACATAGTGTCCTACAAATGAGCAGGAACGAAGACGCATGAATAAGATCCCTATGCTTCAGTTTTAGGATCTATAATGTATGCCATAATATGCACAAGACCAAATGTATACTCATTGAGAGCAATAAGCAGGTTTCAGTCTAATCCAGGTGAAAGTCATTGGATAGCTGTTAAAAGAATCCTTAAGTACTTACGAAGAACTAAGGACATATTCCTAGTCTATGGAGGCATGGAAGAGCTCGTTGTAAAGGGTTACACAGATGCAAGCTTCCAGACAGACTCAGACAACTTTAGATTGCAATTAGGTTATTTATTTTGCCTAAATGGAGGCGTAGTGACATGGAAGAGTTCCAAGCAATGTATTGTAGCATATTCTTCAACGGAAGCAGAGTATATAGCCGCTACAGAAGCGGCTAAAGAAGCTGTTTGGATAAAGAACTTTTTGTAGGAGCTAAGACTAGTTCCGAGCATCTCGAAACCAGTGGATCTATATTGTGACAACAATGGAGTGATCGCACAAGCAAAGGAGCCGAGATCTCACCAAAAGTCCAAGCACATACTACGACACTTCCATTTGATCAGAGAGATCATACGAACGGGTGATGTTAAAATGTATTGAGTGCCATCGGACGACAATGTCACTGATCCATTAACTAAACTACTCCCGTAAGTGAAGCCTGATCATGTTAGATCTATGGGCATAAGATGCTTAGAGTTGGCCTAGTGCAAGTGGGAGACTGTAGGATTAGTGCCCTAGGCCAAATGTATTTGTGCTAGGAAATGGATTATGTATTAAGACATTATTGTTTATTCAATAAAGGTTGTTTCTTATATATCTGTGTGTATGTGTTGTGAATGTAAATATCTTTTATCAACCATGAATGACACTTCGGGTTCACGTCACCAGAATACCTGATTCTGATAGTAGAACTGTCAACCAACAAATGACATTCTAAACTATCACTAGTGATATGTAGGATGTTTACAGAGATAGACATATTTCAGGTAAGAAGCTACATATCCACACTAGTATATTCATGGGCTGGATGATCATGTTTTGGTGATCATGGACATAGAGATGTCAAGTCTGGAATATAGGTACGTGTTAGAGAACACGTACTGTACTGACCACACTTTGAGAATATGCTCATTAGGATCATCATTAGGTGTGCACTGAATCGTGACGAGGAATGTGATTGACCAAGAAGGATTTTGTTCCTCTCGTCAAGAGGGAAATATCTCTGGGCCCCCTGATGAACTAGGACTGAAGGAAATGCATGGCCATGCTCAAAATGGATTAACATGTGTTGTTAATGTCATTTTGTATTTACTCAGTCTTATTCTCGATCAGAAAATAGACTTTGATCAAACTCAAGGATGACATATTACCGTGCCTTGTGATCAAGACATATCGTAGAACAAATGGAATAAGCAAACGTCTATTCAGATAGGTTTATGATTATTTTATTTAACATGGGTAGTCGTGACATTAGTCTAGAGGTTACTCATAACTTCCTATCTTTAGAAGATAGTTGCCAGCGTTAAATTGAACCTACACGGTCACACAATGAACTCCATTATGCGGGATGGAAATACCTCAAAAACAGTTATACGTATGATGTATAAATTGGTGAACGAGATAATCAATTATTGCATAATTGATTGAACAAAACAGCATCATTCCGTAGGCAATGGAATAGTTCCATTCCCAATGGAATAGATATGGAAACTGTAATAACCTTAGCTGCTAAGTATTCCGTTATGGTAATACTTACTTCGTTGGCAACAAAATTGTTCCGTTGACAACGGAATAGGCATAGGTTAGGGTTTTTAGTTTTGGTAACTGAGCAATCGTTCGCCTCTCTCTCTAGTATAAATAGAAGGGTGGTGCCTCTCTCTTAGAGAGACAATTCTCAAGCTTTAAAAGTCGTCATACACAGAAATAGAGAGAGAGAGTTTTGAGTTATTTTCGGAAAGTATTTTCAGACTCGTCTAGCAGAGTCCGGTTATTCCATGTGTCTGAAATTCAACGTGGATACGAGTAGAGGTCTTCTGCTTTGAAGACTAGCGAGCTATCAGTTCTTTACCCTAGGAGAAGCAAGGAGTTCGTTCGAGTCGAGCTTTAGGAAGGAGAAGGTCGCACATCAGAAAAGTTCAGACCTACATCCATTATTCGTCTCGCGGATCAGGAAGATCCGGGGTATAAATTTTAACATCTCGTACTTTTATTTCCTTAACGATGATCCTAGGGCGCGTTGAATTCATAGATTCCGCTGCGCATGTAACGTACATGGCTTTTCCCAACAGTACCGGGGCTCCATCCACCTAGTGTTCTCCTCGCCATGATCCTCGTCTCCTCCTCCAACCTCCTGGATCTCCGGGGCATCCTGGACCTCTTGGGCAGCCTCCTGAACCTCTTCTGTTGCCACCTCCTCAATTGCTAGAGTAGCTGCGGCAGCCCGTCTTTGAGTCATATGAGGAGATTCCCCTATCCTACCTCATCGATTGGTCACCTTTTAATACCGGCAAGGTAAGAAATTAAATTAGTTAGAGGTATAAATCAACAAAAACACAATATATAAAAATACAAACATATTATAATATACTATTCAATATAGTCATCATCAAAATAGTCTTCTTCTTCATCTTCTGTGATAGTCGGAGCTGAACATATGTCTCTCTCATTTATGGCCTCAACTACACCTTCCTCGTGTAAGGATTCATCCACCGTAGTATCATGTGAACCTGTATTTAATATTCGAAATGGTCCTTCTTCTTGTAAGTAATCGGAGTTGACTTGAATCTGGTTATCCTTCATCTTGTTCATTTCGAGAACGTCAAGCTTTTCTTTCGACTTCGTAGCATCCCACCAATCACGTCTATCCCGTATCTGAGATAGATAAGACATGTAATACACTTGAATGGCTTGGTGCACGAATATGAACGGCTCATAATAATTCAAACATGACGTATATTTCACTTCTACAAGCCCACGTTCCTTATCAACCCTAACGCCATGATTGTTATCAAACCTATGACACTTAAATAAGGCAACTTTGTTGGTGACTAACCAGGGATACATCAACTCAACAATTTCCTCAAGCACACTATAATAGTCACGAACTACATTATCTGAACAAGTCCTCTTAACATAAAATCACTATTTTTTATTCTCATATTTTTCCCGTAATTATCCGTGTAAATTCGAAACCCATTACATGTGTAACTTTTGTATGTTTTAACACACCGTGAAGGTCTTTGTGCAAGACTTTGTACAATATCCGAGTATTCCGAATTACCAGAGTGAACTACTTTATCATACAACCAACCGGCAAATTCTTGCTCACGTTTTTAAATCTGCAAGTGTGGAGGAACAATTTGAGTTTCAAGAGTCAGATCATATTCTCTACAAATGTACGAATAATATATTAATAAAAATATTCATTAGTAACATATAGTTCAAGTACATTAGAAATAGAAAATTACTCGACGAAACGCGCCAAATCGGGGTAATTTAGCAAAACATAAAGATGTTCCACTTCAAGATATTTCACATCCAAATCTCTATCTTCCTTCGCTAGATGCACCACTAGGTACTCCATAGAGTAAAAAAGTGCCGGCGGAAATATTGGCTCTAACTTGCATAAAGTAACAACAATTTTGGCTTCCAACTCGTGCAAATAATCCGGATTCAATTTACTTGCGCAAATATCACGAAAAAAATTACTTAATTCTATTAGCGACTCCCAAACAAAGTCTAAAAGAAAATCCCAAAACGCAACCGGTAATAACCTTTGCATGAAAATATGACAATCATGACTTTTCAAACCGCTAACATTTAGAGTTTTCAAATTAACTAACTTTTCACCATTGGACGTGTAACCATCCAAAAAACGCAAATTTACTAGCCACTCTCAAACTTATTTCTTATTCTCTTTGCTTAAGCTATATTTCGATTTCGGTTTCGCCCATCACCATTTGGTTGGCACCATAATTCAAGTTCGGTATGATTACATAACTCCGCTACATCAAGACGAGATTTTGTATTATTTTTCGTCTTTTCAGT
Organism: Juncus inflexus; assembly: GCA_024447665.1. Classification (NCBI taxonomy): domain Eukaryota; kingdom Viridiplantae; phylum Streptophyta; class Magnoliopsida; order Poales; family Juncaceae; genus Juncus; species Juncus inflexus. The sequence goes on along the minus strand of JAJHPC010000014.1, from coordinate 5,869,093 downwards.
TATATCCTTTACCGTATTAAAGATATTACCAAATACATTTGACTCGATATGGATTACGTCAAAATTGTGACGTATTAAATTAGTCGACCAATATGGTAACTCCCAGAAAATACTTTTCTTAATCCAATTATGGTCGTCGCCAAATCCTTGATATTTTTCCTTCTTCTTTTTAATAATAATTGGACGTGTAACAACTTTTCTATGATTTCCAGCATTTCACTACCAGAATGACTGGGAGGCAGTACATCATATTCGGTTCTATTTTTCAAAAACTTATTTCTTTCCCGATGATATTGTTGTCTATTCAGCAAAAACTTCCGATAACAATCAAACCAAGTCGCTTTTCCGCCATTTCTTAATTGAAATAATTTTGTATTCTCCATGCATATTGGGCATGCTAATTTACCATGTGTTGACCATCCTGAAATCATACCATAAGCGGGAAAATTAGCTACGGTCCAAATTACTGCAGCTTTCAAGGTGAAATTTTCCTTTGAATATGAATTGTAAGTCACAACACCATGATCCCACAAAATTTTCAAATCGTTTATTCATGGATGTAGAAAAACATCCAGGTATTTCCCCAAATGATCAGGTTCGGGATCAGGTTCGGGATTGACCAAAGCAAGCAATACGTATTAGTCCTTTAATGTCATCCCATTTGGTAAGTTATAAGGAACAAGAAATACATGCCAACATGAATAATTCGTGCCCATAGTAAATGGTGTAAAACCATCAATCGACAATCCGAGCCGAATATTCTGTGGCTCGGATGCGAAATCCGGATAAGTCAAATCAAATTGTTTCCAAGATTCACTATCAGCGGGCTGGATCATACAATCAGGATTCTCCCTCTTACATTCCTTATGCCATTTCATGAACTAAGCTGTGTGCTGAGACATATAAAGTCTCTACAATCTCGGAATTATCCGAAGATAGCGCAGGGAATAGGTTTCCCCTTTTTGCCTTCATAAGATGGCTTGAAATGAGGATCTTTGCTTTTATCACATTTCTTTTTTGCTGAAGTTATCCCCATAATATAACATATAATTTTCAGGACAAACATCGATCTTCTGGTAACCTAAGCCCAACCCTTTAACGAGTATTTTTTTTCATAGAAATTCGAGGGTAATTTATTATTTTCTGGAAGGAGCTTATGTAGGATTAGTGCCCTAGGCCAAATGTATCTGTACTAGGTAATGGATTATTTATTAAGACATTATTATTTATTCAATAAAGGTTGTTTCTTATATATATCTGTGTGTATGGGTTGTGAATGTAAATCTTATATCAACTAAGAATGACACTTTGGGTTCACGTCATCAGAATATATGATTCTGATAGTAGAACTACGAACCAACGAATGACATTCTAAACTTTCCCTAGTGATATGTAGAATGTTTATAGAGATAAACAGACTTTAGGGGTAAGAAGCTACATATACACACTAGTATATTCGTAGGCTGGATGATCATGTTCTGCTGATCATGGATATAGAGATGTCAAGCCTGGAATATAGGTACGTGTTAGAGAACACGTACTGGACTGACCACACTATGAGAATATGCAAGGTATATGTCATTAGTGATTCTCATATGAATAGTGCGCTTGTTCCTATGACCTGAGGTCACCATGGATTCCTGTATGTGGAACTGCATACTTTAATATGATCCTACGTCATCCGTAACAGGATGATTATTAAGGTCATTATTAGGTATGCACTGAATCAAGATGAGGAATGTGAGTGACTAAGATGGGATTTGTTCCTCTCGTCATGAGGGAGATATCTCTGGGCCCCCTGATGAACTAGGACTTAAGGAAATGCATGGCCATGCTCAAAATGGATTAACATGTGTTGTTAATATCATTTTGTATTTACTCAGTCTAATTCTCGATCTGGAAAGAGACTTTGATCAAACTCAAGGATGACATATTACCGTGCCTTGTGATCAAGACGTATATCGTAGAACAAAAGGAATAAGCAAATATCTATTAAGATAGGTTTATGATCGCTGATCATTTCATTTAACATGGATAGTCATGACATCAGTCTAGATGTTACTCATGACTTACAATCTTTAGAAGATCGTTGCCAGCGTTAAATGGAACCTACACGGTCACACAAGGAACTCCATTTGTACGGTATGAATATGCCTCAAAATAGTTATAGATATAATGTATGAATTGGTGAACGAAATAATCAATTATTGGATAATTGATTGAGTGAAATAGTGCCATTCTGTTGGCAACGGAATAGTTCCGTTCCCAACGGAATATATATGGAAACTATAATAACCTTAGTTGCCAAGTATTTCGTTATGGAAATACCTATTCCGTTGGCAAAGGAATAGGCGCATATTAGGGTTTTAGTTATGGTAACTGAGCAATCGTTCATCTCTCTCTCTAGTATAAATAGAAGGACATAGTCCCTCTATTAGACACACAACTCAGAAGCCTTGGAGGCTGTCTATTACACAGAAAAGAGAGAGAAAGTTTTGAGAGATATTCGGAAAGTATTTCCGGACTTGTCTAGCCAAGTCCGGTTATTCCTTACGTCTGAAGTTCGCGTGGATACGAGTAGAGGTTCTCTATCTTGAGAACTTGCGAGCGATCTATCTTCATCCCTAGGAGAAGAAGGAGTTTCTCAAGCCGAGCTTTAGGAAAGAGTTTTGCGAGCCGAGCTTCAAGAAGGAGTTCTTCAAGCCGAGCATCAAGAAGGAGTTTGGCGAGCCGAGCTTCAGGAAGGAGACGGTTACGAGTCAGAACAGTTCAGACCTACATCCGTTCTTCATCTCGTGGATCAGGAAGATCCGAGGTATAAATTTTAATGGCTAATCTCGTACTTTTATTCCCTTAACGTAGATCCTAGGACGGGTTAAATCCATAGGTTCCGCTGCGCATGTAACATACATGGCTATGGATTTCCCAACAGCTTATTCTTAGTGATGAGCATAATCCTATCGAAGCAATCCTTGGTCATTTCACATTCCGATTTTAGGTTCAACAGCAAGCTTACGGCAGATAAGAGCTTCTCCCTCGAGCAAACTGGGCCATCCCACTGGCTCATCAGCCGCTCAAAGCATTTCGAAAAAAGCAGCTTCTTCTTCATGGGGTTCTTCGTCCGCTCGATCGAATTCGGGACCTGCTGTTTCGAATAACATATGTTCCATCCTTTTGCCATGACCCCTCTCTTCATTAACTTGCGAAGTAGATGCATGATGAGTTACCCTAGACTCCCCATGCCAATCCATAATGAAATAATTTGGAGAAATCAGATGACACTAAATGATATGTTATTTGTTCTTTATTTTGAAAAAAATATTTCGGTAATGTGTACAAGGACACTTAACACACTCCTGACCCCGCTTCCTCTTTATATTCTCCGGTCGTGAAAAGGCAAATTCAAGAAATATTTCAACTCCATCGATAAAATCCTGAGTTATTGTATTACCATCATGACGGTTATACACCCAACTACGATTATTATTCATCATTGCAATTCTAAAATGAGAAGATTTAAATGTATAAGAATTTAACGTATAAGATGTGTATTAACCATAATTCCTAACTAATTTGTTCCTCATTTTTATTATATAAAGATATTTAAAAAAAAAATCCTAATAACGAAAAACCCCGGCAAAACCCTAATTCTATCAAAACCCTAATTTCAAATAAACAAACACATGAAGAAAATATAAGATTTTCACAAAACTCTAATTCTCTCTCATAACCATACTATAAAAATAATATTTGAATAAATATGTAACCATATAAAATCCTGCATCTGCATAAATAATAAACCTAATTCACACTAAGAAAAATAATTAAGAAAAAAGAGCAAACCTAAAGATATGAATCCCGGCTTTGATTTTGCGAAAATAGAAGCTCCTTGCACAATCTAAAATCCTAAAAAATAACATAAAATAAATTTAAAAACTAAATTAGATATTATAAAATCATTAAAATTATTATTAAATGGTAAATTAACACCTAAATTCTCACAAAACCTAAAGATCCATAAAATGCCCTAAATTAATTGTTCATATTTTTTTATTATATAATGATATTTTATAAAAATCCTAAGTAAAATGTTTAATTCAAAATTAACTACATAATATAAGATAATTAAAATTATCAATAATTGCTAAATCAAAACCTAATTCCCATATAACCCTATTTATCTCACAAAATAAAATAAATCCTTAACAAATAATTCCAGCAAATCTCAATTTTCAATAAGCATTTTTTAACACCTAAAATAGAAAAATAAATAAAAAAATTATAATAAACCTAAAGATAAAAAAAAATACCCTATTTGGTTCTCTGATGCTATCTTGGTTCCTTGGCCTGCGCGATTGCCCCATTGTTGTCACAATAAAGATCCATAGTATTTGTGATACTAGGAACCACACCGACTTCTTCAATGAACTTCTTCATCCAAACTGCTTCCTTAGCTGCTTCTGAAGCTGCTATGTACTCCGCTTCTGTCGTAGAATCTGTTATAGTGTCCTGTTTGGAACTTTTTCAACTTATTGCACCTCCATTCAAACAAAACACATAACCAGATTGCGATCTAAAATCATCATTATCGGTTTGAAAGCTTGAGTCTGTGTAACCTGTTACAACTAGCTCACTTTCATATCCTCCATAAACCAAGAATGAATCTTTAGTTCTTCTCAAGTACTTCAGAGTATTCTGGACTACTGTCCAGTGACTTTCACCGGGATAAGATTGATATCTGCTAGTTGCACTTAATGCATATGATAAATCTGGTTTAGTACAAAGCATGGAATACATGATAGATCCAATAGCCGAAGCATACGGAATTTTATTCATGCGATTTCGTTCTTCCTGATTAGCAGGACGTTGATTCTTACTCAACTTTATGCCATGTGACATTGGTATGAAACCTCTTTTCGAATCTTCCATTCGAAATCGTGTCAACACTTTGTCAATATAGATACTTTGACTTAGACCTATGAGCCTTTTAGATCTATCTCTATAGATCTTAATGCCAAGTATATAAGCGGCATCTCCTAGTCCTTCATTGCAAAAGACTTTCCCAAAAATGTCTTGACATTTGTTAAAGTCGGAATGTCATTTCCAGTGAGTAATATATCATCTACATAAATTACTAGAAAAACTATTGTGCTCCCACTAACCCACTTGTAAACACAAGGTTCATCTTTATTTTTGATAAAACCAAAACCTTTGATTACTTCATCAAAATGAACATTCCAACTCCGAGATGCTTGCTTTAATACGTAAATGGATTGCTGCAATTTGCAAACCTTACCAGAATTCTTAGGATCAACAAAACCCTCGGGTTGTGTCATATACACATCCTCGAGTAAATTTCCATTAAGAAAAGCTGTTTTGACATCCATTTGCCATATCTCATAGTCATAATATGCGGCTATGGCAAGAAAAATTCTAATCGATTTAAGCATGACAACTGGTGAGAAAGTTTCGTCATAGTCTATACCATGAGTTTGTCGGAAATCTTTTGCAACAATTCTCGCTTTATAGGTATGCACATTTCCGTCCATGTCAGTTTTCCTTTTGAAAACCCATTTACACCCAATGGTCTTAGAACCTTCAGGTGAATCAATTAAGTTCCAAACTTGATTATCGTACATGGACTGCATCTCAGTTTTCATGGCTTCTAACCATTTATGAGAATCAGGATCCTTCAAAGCTTCTTGGTAAGATGTGGGTTCATCATCTATGAGCGCCATATTTTTTTCATCAGTCACGAGAAATCCATATGTCTCGGGCTCATGACGAACTCTACTGGATCTACGAGGAGCATCTTGTGTTTCAAGACCGGACTCGTCAACTCTTGAAGAGACTAGTGAATCTTCCAATGGTTGTTCTTTGTCAATTAGTGGATCTTGAATTTCTTCAAGGTGTACTTTATTCCCACTAGTTCCTTTAAAAATAAATTCTCTTTCCAAAAAGATACCATTTCGAGCAACAAACACTTTGTTCTCGGATGGGTTGTGAAAGTAATACCCTTTAGTTTCTTTAGGATATCCCACAAATAAGCATTTATCAGATTTTGGTGTTAACTTGTCAGAAATTTGACGCTTCACATAAGCTTCACAACCCCAAATCTTTAGAAAAGACAATGCGGGACTCCTCCCAGTCCATATCTTATATGGAGTCTTTTGAACAACTTTTGAAGGAATTTTGTTTAGTATGAGCGCGGCAGTCTCAATGGCATAACCCCAAAAGGATATCAGAAGATCTATTCAACTCATCATAGACCGAACCATATCTAATAATGTTCGGTTTCTCGTTTCCGAGACACCATTCCATTGAGGTGTTCCAGGAGGAGTAAGTTGTGAAACTATTCCACAATCTTTAAGATGATCGTCAAACTCTAGTCTTAAATATTCGCCACCTCGATCTGATCGAAGTGCTTTTATTTTCTTACCTAGCTGATTTTCTACTTCACTCTTGAAAATTTTGAACAATTCAAAAGATTCGGATTTATGTTTCATTAAGTAGACATATTCATATCTACATAAGTCATCAGTAAAAGTAATGAAGTATCAAAAATCACCTCTAGCTGGTGTGCTCATTGGTCCGCATACATCTGTATGTATGAGATCCAATAACTCACTTGCCCTCTCACCTCTCTTTGTGAAAGGAGCCTTTGTCATCTTACCTAATAAATAAGATTCGCACGTCTCAAATGATTCTAAATCAAATGAGTCTAAAAGTCCATATTGGTGGAGTTTAGAAATGCGTTTCTTATTTATGTGTCATAAACGACAATGCCAGAAATATGTCGGATTCAAATCATTAGATTTAAATCTCTTTGTATTAATGCTATAAATAGGCGTGTAATGTTCATGATCAAGATTTAAAATATAAAGACCATTTTCTAATTGACCATTCGAATAGAAAATATTTTCTTTACTTATGGTAAAGTTATTATTCTCAATAACAAACTTAAAACCATCCAAAATCAATCTCGACACAGATACAATATTCCTGTTCACAGCAGGTATATAGTAGTAATTATTTAAATTTATTACAAGTCCACAGAAGGTAAAGATAATAAATAAATGCCCACGACTAATGCAGCAACTCTTGCTCCATTTCCTACCTTCTACTCATTTGCAACCCCTACACATTATTAAAAATGTGAGTACCGCATCCGGTATCTAATACCCAAGATGAGGAAGTAGATAAATTAATTTCAATAAAATTAATACCTGCAGTAGTAGTCTCACTACTCTTCTTCTTCTTCTTCTTCTTCTTCTTCTTCTTCTTTAGATTCTCCAAATAGGCCTGCCAATTTATTTTCCAATGGTCTGGTTTATTGCAGAAGAAACAAACACCCTCCTTCGGTTTCTTGCTCTTAGTTTCGGACAACACCTTTCCCTTATCTTTTCCCTTGACTTTGCCCTTGATTTTTCTCTTCTGACCCTTGCCTTTCTGAACCAAGAGAACATCATTGACAACATTTGTCTTCATAGTCCCCTCGAAGTTCTTCAGCATACCGTGCAACTCCGTGAGACTCGTGTCCATGTTATGCATATTATAGGTCATTATAAATGGCTTAAAATTCGGAGGAAGAGACCTAAGGATCAAATCGGTAGCCATCTCATCGCCAACCTTTGCCACTAGTTTCTCAAGTTGATCAAGGTGCCCCTTCATTTTCAGAATATGAACACTCACCGAGGAGTTGGGAACCATGTTACAACTTGCTAATGGACAATGTGCATTATACCACTCATTTTTAGCTTGCTCTCGGAACATTTCCTTGAGCTGTGTCAACATTGGAAATGCCTCTAAATTTTCAAACTGCTTTTGAAGATCGGCATTCATGGTGGCTAACATGAGACACGTCACATCATTAGAGTCGCTTGTATGCTTGACATAAGTGTCTATTACTTCTTGATCAGCATCATTAGCGGGCTGGTCAGGAATGGGCCTTTCAAGGACATAGTTCTTCCTTTCTTGTTTGAGAACAATTCTCAAATTTCGATGCCAGTCGAGGAAGTTTTTCCCATTGAGCTTGCCCTTCTCAAGGACAGATCGCAATGTTAAAGTTGATGTGTTATTTTTTACCATTTTCTACACAGAATTAAATGCAGATTTATATTAATATGTGATTTGAGATATTTTAATATAATTTTAACTCCCACTATTTTATTCAAATCAATAACCCTCAAATGTATTGATTCGAAAATTTTAACTTTAAATTTCATAGTGGGCCAAGATCCATATTTCATCAAGTTCTAAGTGAGCTTTGGCTCATCGCCTAGAACCTAATTATTTAGGTAGGAGCATTTCCAATTGTATCTCATACAACTCTTATTTAATCCATAGGATGAACATCATATGCTCAGCGTATGCATCCTATCATATGCCCAGAACCCAAGTCTGACTTGATATTTCAGTTGAATCTAACCATGTTTAAATATCTAGAATCACCATTTCTCGCTTCTTATCACCCTAAGATTATACTAATTCACTATGCTTTGGCATACCCAAATTTTGCATGATCGAAGTAATGATAAGTATAGATACATGGGAGACATTTCTATGATTCAATATTATATGAGAGATTGTTATGTTTAACCTTTTTGTTTTAGTTGTTTTATTTTATCCTGTATTTCATCACAGAACATCACATGTACAAATAAAATAAATATGATATGATATAACATGGCCTTGATGAACTAAATGAGCCAATCATTAAGATCATTTCCTAAGATACATTCAACCACAAGGCATTGATGAACTCCTTCATCTCCATGATGTGTATGAGGTGGACGGTGAACTCCTTCATCTCCATGATGTGTATGAGGTGGACGGCGAACTCTTTCATCTCCATGATACGTATGAGGTGGATGGTGAACTCATTCATCTCCATGATGTGTATGAGGTGGACGGTGAACTCTTTCATCTCCATGATGCATATGATCGTGGTAGTTATATTATATATAAAATGAACGGAACCATTCCCGTCACAATTAACCATCAAAATAAATTGCATCACATCAACCAAGAACGGAATCATGCCCATTTTTACATACATACATATATTACATATATCACATCATCACACACAAATCACAACCATTCATCACATATCTAATAGGCCATGTTATATGCATTATGTTGTACTTTAAACCATTTTACGAAATATGTATAGGGCATTACGAATATGAAATTCGGGGTCTACAATGAATCTATGCGTGAGTGCGGGGTGAAGGGGCAGAGCCCATACAGAGTTTCAAGGGGCAATGCCCCTGAAGAAATTTTATTTTATATAGTGCAGAAACTCAAAATTTCTTTAAAAACTTGATGTGTTGAACACATCTTTTCGAAATTTATTTAGTGTATCATATACGTAGTTTCGCACCTTTTCATAAAATTTAGACAACCATCCGAAGGTTATGATACATCACATGCATCCCTTCATGACATACCCAAGGCACCTGATAAGTCATTAATTATACACATTTTATACCCTATAACTATATGATATTGCACCATTATAAGTGTTAATATGCTATTTATATGGATAATAATCATAACTCGAATGTTGATACTACTAATGAGATGTTTATATGATTTCAGGTGCAATTTAGATGGAGCATAACTTGGGGAAAAGAAGTTGGAGCACAAGAGAGAGATAATAATCAAGACTCGGACCTGCCGACACAGTTGCAGTATTTCGGCCATAACTCACAATCTGGGCCTCCTCTAGATGCATACTATATACCGTTGGAAAGAAGAGAACAAAGCCCACAATTCATTCTTTATCACCAGAGCCCAATTCCGAAGTCTACATGACCCAAATTGACCATCTTCTGGACAGATCTTTCATGCACTTTGCATGCACTCTTCATGCCTTTGCCATGCTTCCTTCACACTCTTTGCATGGAGCTTCATTCATCCCTCATGATCACCTTTTGAGAGGGTTATATAACCAGGTGCAAGGCATCCATTCTAATCACCTTTTAAAACTTCATAATTCTCTCTCTTGGAGTTGGGCAAGTCAAGCAAGCTTCACCCTTCCATCCACGCTTCATTAATGGGTTCTATCATTATTTTATTTTCTTTATTTTCCATGTATTTCGAGTAAGCCCTTCGAGGCATAGTTAGTGTTTATGTTTTTGTGTTGTAACTTTTGAGACCATTAATAATGAATTTCATTTGAACGGTTATATTCTGTTTTTATTTACTTATTATCTTTCATGCTCAATGAATTATTTTAAGTTTATTTCGGTCAATTCTATGTTCGGTAGTAATTAACAAGGGCCACAAAATTCCTTTGGTTGCTTTGCTCAATAGCTTCCATTAGAATTTGAATAATAGCCAAGTGCAAATAACTCATAACGAACTAAACAGTTCTGAACAAGCTCATTGTTTAGGAGGTTTTGATTTGTTTAAATAACCAATGATTCCTATTGAATTGGTTATGATATTCAAGTAGGTTAGTATTTTTATTTACGAGCTCATCTAAACTAAAATTCTATCTTTTCGTTTGAGTTATTTATCGGTTAGAGCTCATCTTACTGCACTTAAGATATTAATTCCAAATTCATTATTATAATCAAGGATAAAGTTACACACAAATTCACTACACGAAACTATGCCTCATTTCACAAAACCACCACATCTCTTAGTCTTTACTTTAAGTTTTCTCTTTATTTGTTACTTTCATTTTGTTGCAATCAACCAATCAACAACCCCCCAATTGTGTGTCTTGTTTTAGGTCTTGTGTTTGGTTTTATTTACGGTATTGGTTTCTCTTTATTTTAGTTTTCTATTTTTGTTCGAGTCCGTTTTCATTAGAGAAGTAATCTTTTCACCTAGTTTAGTCTAAATAGCTCTCTGTGGTTCGACCCCTACTTCCACTGTCTACTGTATTGTAGTTAACTTTAGGGTTATAAATTTCTTTTGGTAAGTGTATAACGACTGCAAAAATACCTCTTATCAAAATGGCGCCGTTGCCGGGGAGCTAGCAACGCGACTAGTCTAGGTCAATATTCACACTTCTCTTGTGTAGTACGGTAGTCTGCTTTTGTGTCAGAGTAAACCAAATTCGTTTTACTTTTTGTCAGTCATATCTTTTTAACCTTTTGTCAGAGTCACACTTTCGTTACCTTTGTTATCTTTTTCACTTTTTGTCAGAATCAGTCATACTATTTATTTTCACTTTGAGTCTGCATTACTTGCATTCACTAATTCTCTCTCTTACACTTGATTCCATTCATGAAAGCTACTCGTAGTTCTAATCTTCCACTTGCACCATTAGATCTTGAGATTGAGAGAACACACCTGGAGCGAAGAAGAGCAATTCCGGAAGCACCGAAAGCAGCCGAAGAAACTGAAAAGGTGGAGAACTTGGACAGCGAAAGCGAACCTCCTACTCCACCAGCTCCTCCTCACGCTACAAGAGGTAACACTACGGTCATGGCTAATTTTGAGGATAGGACACTTAGGGACTTATCTACCTTTGATTTTGCTACCAACCAGTATGGTATTGTATTACCACCGGTCCCGAATTTTAAGATCCATACGGGTCTTCTTCAATTATTACCGACCTTCAATGGGAGTGCCGGAGAGGACCCGCACTCTCACATGCGGGAGTTCAACCATATCACCGCAACAATGATGCCGGCGGAGATTGAAGATGAAGGTCCTTACAAGCTGCGACTGTTCTCATACAGTCTTCGAGGACCAGCAAAGGACTGGTACTACCATCTAGCACCTTTTCCAACAACTTGGGTCGAACTTCAAAAGTTGTTTCTAGACAAGTATTTTCCTGTCTCTCTTACCGCTTCTATTAGGAAGCAGATTTGTAGTATTCAACAAGAAGTAGGGGAAACCCTCTACGAGTAGTATGATCGCTTCCAGAAGTTGTGTGCAAAAGTCCCAACCATCAAGTTCCGAGAGAATCTCTTGATTCAACACTTGTATGATGGGATGCTTCAAGAGACTAGGGATAATGTAGATTCTCGCTAGTGGGGGTGCTTTCATAGATAAAACTGTTAGGCAAGCACGAACCTTGATAGAAACCATGGCAAAAAATGCCCAATCTAGTAGAACCAGATCTCGACTTAGGGGAGTTAGTGAGATTAGAGACTGTGATTTGGAGAAGCGAGTGAATGGTATGGACGCCAAATTAGATAGCTTGGCTAATATGATGGCGTCATTCATGGGAACTAAAATGGAAGTAAAAGCATGCGGTGCTTGTACTCAGACAGGACACACCACTGATGCGTGCCCAACACTCCATGATGAGGAGAAAGTCACGTCCACGGCTTGCGGCATCTTCAAGCTAAACCAACACGGAAATTCAAATGGGGGTCAAAACCGTAATTATGATCCCTATTCCAAAACGTACAACCCTGGATGGCGTGATCACCCAAACTTCAGATGGCGTGACCCAAGGAAACCCACAACAACCTCCTCAAATCCATAATCAAAATTCTTCTTCTTCTTCACCTCCAATTGACCCTGCTTTGAAAAGTCTTTCTGACATTGTGACCTCCTTGGCCACATCAACTACTTCTTTTCAGAAGGATACAAAAAGTGCCCTAACACATCTGGGCACCCAAATTGCTCAAATATCCTCTGAATTAAACCAGTTAAAAACTCAGGGGTCCTCACAACTTCCTTCTCAAACTCTCAACCCCCGTGAGAATGCATGTGCTATCACCTTAAGAAGTGGGAAAGAAATAGAAGGGAGTAAGGGAAACATGAAAGGTGAAGGAGAGATTGAAGTAATTAAGCCGGAATCCGAGAAGATGAAAGACAAGCCCAAGGAAATACCACCTTATAAACCTAGAGCCCCTTTTCCTAGCCGTCTAGCGGTTAACACTAAAAAGAATGAGGCAGAGAGAGATATCCTAGAGGTTTTCAAGAAAGTGGAAATAAACATTCCACTACTCGATTACATTCGTAGATTCCCTCGCCATGCGAAATTTCTCAAGGACTTGTGTACGAATAAGAGAAAGCTAAATGGTCATGAGAGAGTAACAATGAGTGAGAATGTCTCCGCGGTTATTCGCAAGAAGCTTCCGAGAGAAGCAAAAAGACCCCGGCATGTTTGCCATTCCTTGCAAAGCATTGGGCACCTTGAATTTGCTCGGTGCATGCTTGATCTTGGGGCATCTATCAATGTCATGCCCTTTTCTATCTATTCTTCCCTCGGTTTAGGACCTTTGAAAAAGACCGGGGTGATCCTTCAACTAGGCGATCGTTCTCTACTGCTGTGCCAGAGGGAGTTATAGAGGATGTCCTGGTTAAGGTCAATGGCCTTATCTTCCCCGCGGATTTCTATATTCTGCGTATGGATGAGTCTGATAGCTCACCGAGTTCGACTCCCATTCTTCTGGGAAGACCCTTCCTTAAAACTGCCCGAACCAAGATTGATGTGCACAATGGCACTCTTTCTATGGAATTTGACGGAGAGAACATCTCTTTCAACATCTTTGATGCTATCAAGCATCCTTCTGACGGGAATGTATCCGCTATTTGCACCATCGACCTAGTTGATGAGTGTGTCGACAACTTCTCCTCTTTTGAGTTCATAGATCTGCTCGAGACCATTCTTGATCTCTCTCCAGATGAGCAGGACCTTCTTCAAAGTCTATCTGCCTTGGCCATTAGAGAGACTTCTTCCTCTTCTTCTTCTCCTCCCTTGATAGACTTGAAACCCTCTCTTGAGCCCACCAAACCTTCCATTGTGAATCCCCCCTCTCTTGACCTAAAACCTCTACCAGCTCATCTCAAGTACGCATACTTGGGTAAAGGAGACACTCTTCCAGTGATCATCTCTAGTAGCCTCACTGCTACTCAGGAAGAGAAGTTAGTTAATGTCTTGAGGGACCACAAGACTGCGATTGGATGGACTCTGGCTGATATTAAGGGAATCAGCCCTTCTACGTGTATGCATCGTATATTGTTGGAGGATGGATCTAAACCATCCCGTGAGCCTCAGCGTAGGCTAAATCCTCCAATGATGGAAGTGGTCAAGAAGGAAATCATCAAACTCCTTGATGCAGGAATCATATACCCTATCTCTGATTCACAATGGGTGTCACCAATCCATGTGGTGCCCAAGAAAACTGGTATTACGATAATTGAGAATCAGGATGGTGAAAAAGTTCCTACGAGAGCACAAAATGGATGGCGAGTATGCATTGATTATCGCAAATTAAACACTGCCACCAGGAAAGACCATTTCCCCCTTCCTTTCATTGACCAGATGCTCGAGCGCCTTGCTGGGCGCCACCATTACTGCTTCTTAGATGGCTTCTCTGGTTACTTTCAAATAGCCATCACCCCCGAGGATCAAGAAAAGACCACTTTCACGTGCCCTTTTGGCACCTTTGCCTATAGGCGCATGCCCTTTGGGTTGTGTAACGCACCCGGTACATTTCAGAGATGTATGATGTCCATCTTCTCTGATTATGTCACCCGAATTATTGAGGTTTTCATGGATGATTTCACCGTCTATGGTGATTCATTCGATGACTGCTGGGAAACCTAAAGATGATTCTTCAAAGGTGTGTAGAGACCGACCTGGTGTTGAATTATGAGAAATGTCATTTCATGGTAGATCAGGGCATAGTCCTAGGCCATGTGGTTTCCTCTCGGGGTCTTGAAGTGGATAAAGCCAAGATCGATGTCATTAGATCCCTTCCATACCCAACCAGTGTGAAGGACATTCGATCATTTCTTGGTCATGCCGGATTTTATAGGCGTTTCATCAAAGATTTCTCAAAAATCGCTCAACCTCTTTGTCTTCTTCTCCAAAAAGAGGCTTCTTTTGAGTTTGATGAGAAATGCAAAGCGGCATTCGACCTTCTCAAGGAGAAATTATGTTCTGCCCCCATCATTAAAGCTCCCGATTGGAATCTGCCTTTCGAGATCATGTGCGATGCGAGTGATAGGGCAGTTGGAGTTGTTCTTGGGCAGCGGGATGATCGAGAACCCCATGTTATCTCTTATGCCTCCAGGACCTTAGACGATGCTCAGTGCAACTATACAACTACAGAAAAAGAGCTGCTAGCCATTGTTTTTGCATTGGAAAAATTTAGGTCCTATCTCTTAGGGGTTAAGGTGATTATATACTCTGACCATGCCGCGTTGAGGCATCTTTTCAAGAAGAAGGAATCCAAGCCGAGACTGCTTCGTTGGATATTGTTGCTCCAGGAGTTCGACTTGGAGATTAGAGATAAACGAGGGTCCGAGAATCTAGTTGCAGATCACCTTAGCCGCCTTCCTATGAGTATTGAGGAGGGTACCCCAATATCGGAGTTTTTCCCTGAAGAATATCTCTATGCCGTGAAAAGCTATACACCATGGTATGCTGATATAGTGAATTACTTGGTGGCTAAAGACCTACCGAGAGGATCTTACGCGTGCACGGGGCGATAGAATCCGGTATGATTCCCGATTTTATATTTGGGATGAGCCTTACCTCTTTCGGACTTGCGCGGATCAGATTATTCGGAGATGTATACCCGATAATGAGGTTAGATCCGTTCTTGAGTTTTGTCACTCTCTGGAGTGTGGAGGGCACTTTGGCGCTAAGCGGACAGCTCATAAGGTCCTTGAGTGTGGTTTCTTCTGGCCCACTCTACATAAGGATGCTTACTTCTTCGTGAAGTCATGTGAGCGATGCCAGAGAACGGGAGGACTCACCAAGAGAGACGAGATGCCGATGAAGTATATTCTTGCATGTGAGGTTTTTGAAGTGTGGGGTATCGACTTTATGGGACCTTTCCCTCCCTCATATGGCTTTGAGTATATCCTCCTAGCAGATCGATTATGTCTCCAAGTGGGTTGAGGCCAAGGCCACAAAACGGGCGGATGCAAAAACAATCGTGGATTTTGTCAAGGAGCAGATCTTTAGTAGGTTTGGGGTCCCGAGAGTCATCATCAGTGATAGAGGAACCCATTTCTGCAACCGGAGTTTCGAGGCGCTAATGAAGCAATACCATGTCACACATAAAACCTCGACAGCTTACCACCCTCAAACCAATGGCCAAGCAGAGCTTTCGAATAGGGAGATCAAGGGCGTTTTGGAGAAAGTGGTGAACCCCACCAGGAAAGACTGGAGTCTTCGGCTCAATGACGCACTCTGGGCTTACAGGACTGCGTTCAAGTCCCCGGTAGGCATGTCCCCTTATCGGCTAGTCTATGGAAAGGCTTGCCATCTTCCGGTTGAACTCGAGCACAAAGCCTATTGGGCCATCAAGAAGTGCCATCTAGATTATCCAAACGATGCACTCAACCGGAAGTTTCAAATCCAAGAGTTAGAGGAGATCCGAAATGACGCGTATGAGAACTCCCGAATCTTCAAGGAGAAGACCAAGATCTATCACGATAGGAAGCTTGCCCACAAGGATTTCAAAGTGGGTGACAAGGTGTTGTTGTTTAACTCAAGACTCAAATTACACCCGGGCAAGCTACAAAGTAGGTGGATAGGGCCCTTTCTTGTGACCAAATTGTTCGATTATGGTGCAGCAGAAATTCAGGGTCTGGATTCCGGGAAAGTCTTCAAGGTCAACGGGCACCGGCTGAAGCGGTTTCATGAGAGTTTCGATGCGAGCTGGATTGACATTCACGAGCTTGGAGAGCCAGCATCCACTGCTTGAGGAGATGGAAACGTCGGGTCAACGACGTTAAAGAGAGGCGCTACTGGGAGGCAACCCTGCGAATAAAGGTTGTGTTTTTCTTTGTTTATTTTCTTTTTCTTGCATTGCATCACTACTTTGTGCTTAGCTTTACTCGGGGACGAGTAAAAGTTTAAGTGTGGGGTGGAGTCTTTATTGCATGTTAGGTAGTATAAAAAAAAAAAAAAAAAAATTAAAAAAAAAAAAAAAAATAATAAAAACCCATTTTTAAGCCTCAAATTAAAAAAAAAATGCCCAATTAAAAATCAAAAAGATTGAGAGAGAACTGTAACTTGTATTGAATAATGTGGTGGAACTTGTTTAGACTCAAAAGGATCATATAGACCAGTTCAAGAAGAATTGAGGTCGTTGGTTTAGGGATCTTTTGTCACTGGTGAACTCGATTTGTTGTTTGAGTGCCAATAATTTAGAGATTTGCGCGAGAAATTATGTGAGGACTTACCATTGGACCGTGACCCGGAACTCAAGTTGTTTATAGTATAATATCCATAATAACCCACTATATCATCTCGTATATATATAAATAATATCCAAGTCTATTAGCTTCTAAAGTCACTTTGTTGCTTGGTTTTGGAGAAGGAGTGTTAGGCATTATATAAGAAGATTGGGGACGGGAAGTAGAGGTTAGTGTCAGAAGTTGAGGGCTTATGTGTAGCAGATAAGCTTTGTGCACCGAGTGTATTCGTGAGGAGATGCATCTTAGAGACAAAGGCAAGTTAGGCCCCTATAATCCTAATAGATTTGAGTCACAATCTTAAAATAAAAAAAAAAAAAAAAAAAAAAAACAAACAAAACAAAAAAAAAAAAAAAAAAAAAAAAAAAAAAAAAAAAAAGGAGATTGCATGACTCAAACTTGTTCCCCTTGTACATGGCCTAAACCTTAGTTTACCCGATTTGTGAGAAAGAGTGGATCCCAGTCATACATCTCAGGCCAGCAGTTAGGTTGACACATTTTGGGCCAGATGACTGAAGGTGCTAGGAGGTATGCACATTAGGAGGTTCATTATTCCAAGAAGATAGAGGTATAGGCGATATCTTTTCGGAGAGTAGAGGCATGAGTTTAGAAAACCAAGTAACAATTTGACTGAAAGTGGCGAAGTAGACAAACAAACCAATTATGTAGTATATACATATATGTATTATCCACAAAATTCCATCATATTCCACCAAACATAACTTGAGAATTCCCCTCACGACCAAGGTAGGAAATCATGATTCATCTGAGAACTGAGAGATATTATGAGAGACACTCCACATATTTCACATTCATATTCCACTATACAAAAAGAGAGTGAGTGCGAGTTTCACCAAAGTGCATGGAATCCTACACAAGGGACCAAAGATCATTATTGGCTGGTATATAAGTGAAGAGCGAGTCAAAAATATGGGACCCATCTTACCAATGCAAGTTACAATGTTTGCTCGAGGACGATCAAATGTTTAAGTGTGGGGTGATTTGATAAGTCATTAATTATACACATTTTATACCCTATAAATATATGATATTGCACCATTATAAGTGTTAATATGCTATTTATATGGATAATAATCATAACTCGAATGTTGATACTACTAATGAGATGTTTATATGATTTCAGGTGCAATTTAGATGGAGCATAACTTGGGGAAAAGAAGTTGGAGCACAAGAGAGAGATAATAATCAAGACTCGGACCTGCCGACACAGTTGCAGTATTTCGGCCATAACTCACAATCTGGGCCTCCTCTAGATGCATACTATATACCGTTGGAAAGAAGAGAACAAAGCCCACAATTCATTCTTTATCACCAGAGCCCAATTCCGAAGTCTACATGACCCAAATTGACCATCTTCTGGACAGATCTTTCATGCACTTTGCATGCACTCTTCATGCCTTTGCCATGCTTCCTTCACACTCTTTGCATGGAGCTTCATTCATCCCTCATGATCACCTTTTGAGAGGGTTATATAACCAGGTGCAAGGCATCCATTCTAATCACCTTTTAAAACTTCATAATTCTCTCTCTTGGAGTTGGGCAAGTCAAGCAAGCTTCACCCTTCCATCCACGCTTCATTAATGGGTTCTATCATTATTTTATTTTCTTTATTTTCCATGTATTTCGAGTAAGCCCTTCGAGGCATAGTTAGTGTTTATGTTTTTGTGTTGTAACTTTTGAGACCATTAATAATGAATTTCATTTGAACGGTTATATTCTGTTTTTATTTACTTATTATCTTTCATGCTCAATGAATTATTTTAAGTTTATTTCGGTCAATTCTATGTTCAGTAGTAATTAACAAGGGCCACAAAATTCCTTTGGTTGCTTTGCTCAATAGCTTCCATTAGAATTTGAATAATAGCCAAGTGCAAATAACTCATAACGAACTAAACAGGTTCCGAACAAGCTCATTGTTTAGGAGGTTTTGATTTGTTTAAATAACCAATGATTCCTATTGAATTGGTTATGATATTCAAGTAGGTTAGTATTTTTATTTACGAGCTCATCTAAACTAAAATTCTATCTTTTCGTTTGAGTTATTTATCGGTTAGAGCTCATCTTACTGCACTTAAGATATTAATTCCAAATTCATTATTATAATCAAGGATAAAGTTACACACAAATTCACTACACGAAACTATGCCTCATTTCACAAAACCACCACATCTCTTAGTCTTTACTTTAAGTTTTCTCTTTATTTGTTACTTTCATTTTGTTGCAATCAACCAATCAACAACCCCCCAATTGTGTGTCTTGTTTTAGGTCTTGTGTTTGGTTTTATTTACGGTATTGGTTTCTCTTTATTTTAGTTTTCTATTTTTGTTCGAGTCCGTTTCATTAGAGAAGTAATCTTTTCACCTAGTTTAGTCTAAATAGCTCTCTGTGGTTCGACCCCTACTTCCACTGTCTACTGTATTGTAGTTAACTTTAGGGTTATAAATTTCTTTTGGTAAGTGTATAACGACTGCAAAAATACCTCTTATCAGCACCCTTTCAATCAAGTCGCAACCTTTCATGATCAAGATACATCACATGCACCCTTTCATGAAGTCACATCCTGTCAATCAAGTCGCAACCTTTTATGATCAAGATACATCACATGCACCCTTTAATGAAGTCGCATTCTTTCATGAAATCGTAACCGTTCATGATCAAGATACATCACATGCACCCTTTCATGAAGTCGCATCCTTTCATGAAATCGCAACCGTTCATGATCAAGATACGTCACATGCACCCTTTCATGATGTCGCATCCTTTCATGAAATCGCAACCGTTCATGATCAAGATACATCACATGCACCCTTTCATGAAGTCGCATCCTTTCATGAAATCGCAACCGTTCATAATGAAAATTAAACAATTGAAAAATAACGCCTCAAAATCAAAAGAAATATTTTGAAAATGGTTTATTCGTCTTAATTTAATTGGATTTCACTTCGCTCTGATACCGCTGTTGGGTTTCTACCGTTCATAACGCAACAAAAAAAAACAAAAATGAAACAAAATCGAATTCGAAACCCAAAAGAAGGATCCGTGAATTATAAATAAATGTAAGAAAAGTTCATAACTTTGTACCTTCGGATTATGCTTAATCCATGATGATCGAAAGCGAATTTGGTTGACGCTTTTCTTTTCTCGTTTCCAAATCGGTTTCCAAACCAATCCTTTGAATGTTTCAGCTAACCGGTCTCACAAACCGATCTCCAAGCGATCTCCAAACGAACCGATTCTCCGAGCAAACCGATTTTCCAAACAAACCGATTCTCCAAACAAAACCACCGTTTCAACCCAAATCACAAAGACGCCGCACTTCGCTTCATCCTCTACCGGTATCCACACGAACAACCCCTTTGAATGGATAGAGAACGATATATACTAGTATTCGTTCTTCATCTTTCTCACAGAAATAACAAGAGAAGGTTTTTCGAATTTTTCTCTCTTTTTGTCTCACAAAATTTGACGAAATTAATATACCTTTTTCTATATCTTTTTGGGGTGTCTCTTGTGCCTATACAGTCCATAAGTTTCATATCTTATGTGCATGGTAACTATGTAACCATATATGCAGCACATCTTATCATATAAGATATATGATTGGATGTGTCACTTGACTATGTAGCACTTCATACAACTTATCACATAAGTTATGATTTTTCTATGTACGTCTCAATAATTGTTCTTTGTGTGTGACCCTGTAGGTTTACTTAATGTTGGCAATAATCACAACGGATTATAAATCATGAGCGGCCTCTACCAAGACATCATGATTACCCAAATTAAGCAAGTATAGATGACTCGATCAAACCTAATTTCCCTTTGTTACATGATATCTATATCGTCCATAAAGCATGGTATGTATCAACCTTACGTTGGTCGATAAATATTTCTTGACACCGAATTTGATTGAACATGAAATGACATTAATAACTCCTTATTAATTCACTCGAGCACGGCCGTGTGTTCCTTCAACCAAATCATCAAGAGGCCTAAAGATATCTCTCTCATTTTATGAGAGGAACAAATCATATCTTAATTAAACTCTTTCCTCGGCATAATTCATTATATACCTAATTATAATCTTTATGACCGCCCGGTTAAAGACGCTGTTAGATTATATTAAAGTATAAAATTTCTCATGTAGGAAACTAAGATAATCTCAAGTCTAAGGATTACTGATACATTCTTTACTGAGAATAACGAATGACACGAACCATGTAGTATTCTCATAGTGGGTCAATCCAGTATATGGTCTCCAACATATACTTACGTTAATGACTTATTAACTCTTATTCATGATCAGTAAAATGTGACCATCAGTCAACTAACATACTGATGTACATTTATAGCTTATCATAAAGTATGTTTGTCTCACAAACATACTATGAATGATCAGGGACGGTTTAGAATATCATTCATAATACTTTATAGTTTTTACTATCGAAGTCACATACTTTGATGATATAAAGCTGAATATCATATTCAAGGTTCATTTTAGTAATAAGAATAAAATAACTAATACGCATTTATTATATAAAATATCTCTAAATAAACACAATATTTGTTTAACACAATCCATATATCTAGGTCACAAATATATTGGCCTAGGGCATACTACTAACAGGAACACTTCCAATTGTATCATATAAAACTCTTTCCTTTTTATGGAATGAGCATCATATGCCCGGTGTATTATTCCATCTCAGTTAAGTTTAGCCATGTATGATTATCAGCGAAATAGAGTCAAGCACACTCAGCTTTGGCATGACATGGGGGCACTTCCTTACTTAATATTCTGAAGGATTTTATTTTAGATTTATAAATATAAACATCACATAAACTAAGTTAAATATGGTATGAGTCTAATCCTCACGAGCGATCATGAGGTTCCTAATTCTAGATCTATCTCTAGATTGCAAGAAGTAATCTTCAACGAACCCTTCGTTGTGTGTGCGAAGATTCAATGCCATATTCCGAAGATTGCGCCAAGATCTCTTGCCTTGAAGTCTTGAAATAATATCTATCATAACAACTATCATATTGCTAGAAAAGGTAATTTACAAATTTGGGCAACTCACAGGTTGCCATAATTATAACTTTGGACAACTCACTGGTTGCCATAAATATCAAATAAACTTACAAGCATTCACACACAAGAAAACATCACAGAACAATCACAAATCCAAAGCTCATACCATATTTGTATATTTAAATTCCATGTATAACAAAAATTAGGGTTTCTCGCAAAATCAACATTATTCTGTTGGGAACGGAACTATTCCGTTCTAAACAGAACTATTTCGTTCTCAATGGAAGTACTCCGTTCTCAACGGAGACGTGCTGGAAATTTGTATTTTCTTTTGTTTTAGTTCCGTTTCCAAAACGGATTTCGAAAAACTATTTTTCGAAACTCTAGAAAATTATAATATCCAATATTATATTCCTAGAAACTATTTCCGTGATGTTTTGAAATAATATTTTGAAAACCCTAAAATTTATTATACTAGAATTTACTAAATTTTAAATATGTAATCGACGATTATTTCCTTAACGAACGCTCTGATACCACTGTTGGGAAAATCATAGCCATGTACGTTACATGCGCAGCGGAACCTATGGATTTAACCCGCCCTAGGATCTATGTTAAGGGAATAAAAGTACGAGATTAACTATTAAAATTTAAACCTCTGATATTCCTGATTCACGAGACGAACAACGGATGTTGGCCTGAACTTTTCCAGAAGCTCGACTCGCGACTTCCTTGCTTCTCCTAGGGATGAAGGTTGATCACTCGCAAGTTCTCAAGATAGAGAACCTCTACTCGTATCCACACGAACAACAGACGTACGGAATAACCGAACTAGGCTAGACAAGTTCAAAAATACTTTCCGAAAACCTCTCAAAACTTTATCTCATTTTTCTGTCTAATAGATGTCCTCTGAGGCTTCTGAATTGTGTGTGGAATAGAGAGACTATGCCCTTCTATTTATACTAGAGAGAGAGGCGGACGATTGCTCAGTTTCCAACGGAATAGGTATTTCCATAACGGAATACTTGGCAGCTAAGGTTATTACAGTTTCCATATGTATTCCATTGGGAATGGAACTATTCTGTTGCCAACGAATGACACTGTTTTTTTCAATCAATTATCCAATAATTGATTATTTCGTTCACCAATTTATACATCATATGTATAACTGTTTTGAGGCATATTCATCCCGTACGAATGGAGTTCATTGTGTGACCGTGTAGATTCCATTTAACGTTGGCAACGATCTTCTAAATATCATAAGTCATGAGTAACCTCTAGACTTATGTATATATATATAAACATATACATAT
>JAJHPC010000014.1:5813091-5840591 GCA_024447665.1 Juncus inflexus | reverse complement strand
AGTTTCTTCTTGAGAATATCGAATGCCGCTTTGCACTTCTCATTGAACTCAAAAGAAGTCTCTTTTTGGAGAAGAAGACAAAGAGGTTGAGCGATTTTTGAGAAATCTTTGATGAAACGTCTATAAAATTCGGCATGACCAAGGAATGATCGAATGTCCTTCACACTGGTCCGGTACGGAAGGGGTCTAATGATATCGATCTTTGCTTTATCCACTTCAATACCCCGAGAGGAAACCACATGGCCTAAGACTATACCCTGATCCACCATAAAATGACATTTCTCATAATTCAGCACCAGGTCAGTCTCTACGCACCTTTGAAGAATCGTCTTTAGGTTTCCCAAACAATCCTCGAATGAGTCACCATAGACAGTGAAATCATCAATGAAAACCTCAATAATTTGGGTGAAATAATCAGAGAAGATGGACATCATACATCTCTGAAATATACCGGGTACGTTACACAACCCAAAGGGCATGTGTCTGGGGGCAAAGGTGCCAAAAGGGCACGTAAAGGTGGTCTTTTCTTGATCCTCGGGGCCGATGGCTATTTGAAAGTAACCAAAAAAGCCATCTAAGAAGCAGTAATGGTGGCGCCCAGCAAAGCACTAAAGCATCTGGTCAATGAAGGGAACTTTCATCATTGTAGGATTCATCCTACGCTGAGATTCACGGAATGGTTTAGATCCATCCTCCAACAATATCCGATGCATACACGTAGAGGGGCTGATTCCCTTAATATCAGCCAGAGTCCATCCAATAGCAGTCTTATGGTTCCTCAAAACATTAACTAATTTTTCTTCCTAGGTAGCAGTGAGGCTACTAGAGATGATCATGGAAGAGTGTCTCCTTTACCTAAGTATGCATACTTGAGATGAGCTGGTAGAGGTTTTAGGTCAAGAAAGGGGGGACTTATAATGGAAGGTTTGGTGGGCTCAAGAGAAGGTTTTATCAAGGGAGAAGAAGAAGAAGAAGAAGAAGAAGAAGAAGAAGAAGAACAAGCCTCTCCAATGGCCAAGGCAGATAGACTCTGAGAAGGATCTGCTCATCTAGAGAGAGATGAAGAATGGTCTCAAGTAGATTGATGAACTCGAAAGAGAAGAAGTTGTTGACGCACTCATCAATTGGGTCGATGGTGCAAATAGCAGAGACAAGCCCGTCAGAAGGATGCTTGATAGCATCAAAGATATTGAAAGAGATATTCTCTCCGTCAGACTCCATAGAGAGAGTTCCATTGTGCACATCAATCTTGGTTCGGGCAGTTTTAAGGAAGGGTCTTTCTAGAAGAATGGGAGTTGAGCTCGGCGAGCTATCAGACTCATCCATACGCAGAATATAAAAATCTACATGAAAGACAAGGCCATTGACCTTAACAAGAACATCCTCTATAACTCCTTTTGGTACAGCAATAGAACGATCAGCCAGTTAGATGATCACCCCGGTCTTTTTCAAAGGTCCCAAACTGAGGGAAGAATAGATAGAGAAAGGCATGGCATTGATTGATGCCCCATGGTCAAGCATGCACCGAGCAAATTCATGGTGCCCAATGCTACAAGGAATGACAAATATACCAGGGTCTTTTTGCTTCTCTGGAAGCTTCTTGCGGATAACCGCAGAGACATTCTCACTCATTGTCACCCTCTCATGACCATTTAGCTTTCTCTTATTCGTACACAAGTCCTTGAGAAATTTTGCATAGCGAGGGACTTGACGAATGGCCTCTAGTAATGGAATGTTCACTTCTACCTTCTTTAAAACCTCTAGGATATCTCTCTCTGCCTCATCCTTTTTAGGTGTAACCGCTAGACGGTTAGGAAAAGGGACTCTAGGTTTATAAGGTGGTATTTCCTTGGGCTTTTCTTTCATCTTCTCGGATTCCGGCTTAATCACTTCAATCTCTCCTTCACCTTTCATGTTTCCTTTACTCCCTTCTATTTCTTTCCCACTTCTTATGGTGATAGCACATGCATTCTCACGGGGGTTGAGAGTTTGAGAAGGAAGTTATGAGGACCCCTGAGTTTTTAACTGGTTTAATCCAGAGGATAATTGAGTGATTTGGGTGCCCAGATGTGTTACAGCACTCTCTGTATCCTTCTGAAAAGAAGTGGTTGACGTGGCCAAAGATGTCACAATGTCAGAAAGACTTTTTAAAGCAGGGTCAATTGGAGGTAAAGAAGAACAAGAATTTTGGTTATGGTTCTGAGGAGTTTGTTGCTGGTTTCCGTGATCACGCCATCTAAACATTGGGTGGTCACGCCATCCAGGGTTGTATGTTTTGAATTTCCGTGTTGGTTTAGCTTTGAAGATGCCGCATGCTGTGGTCGTGACTTTCTCCTCATCATGGAGTGTTGGGCATGCATCGATGGTGTGCCTGTCTGAGTACAGACACCGCATACTTTTACTTCTACTTTGGTTCCCATGAATGATGTCATCATATTAACCAAACTATCTAATTTGGCGTCCATACCATTCACTCGCTTCTCCAAATCACAGTCTCTAATCTCGCTAACTCCCCTAATTCTAGATCTGGTTCTACTAGATTGGGCATTTTTCACCATAGTTTTTATCAAGGTACGTGCTTACCTAACGGTTTTATCTATGAAAGCACCCCCACTAGCAGAATCTACATTATCCCTAGTCTCTTGAAGCATCCCATCATAAAAGTGTTGAATCAAGAGATTCTCTGGGACTTGATGGTTGGGACATTTTGCCACAACTTCTGGAAGCGATCATAGTACTCGTAGGGGATTTCCCCTACTTCTTGTTGAATACAATAAATCTTCTTCCTAATGGACGCGGTAAGAGAGACAGGAAAATAATTGTCTAGAAACAACTTTTGAAGTTCCACCTAAGTTGTTAGAAAAGGTGCTAGATGCTAGTACCTGTCCTTTGCTAGTCCTCGAAGACTATATGAAAACAGTCGCAGTTTGTAAGGACCTTCATCTTCAATCTCCGCCGGCATCATTGTTGCGGTGATATGGTTGAACTCACGCATGTGAGAGTGTGGGTCCCCTCCGGCGCTCCCATTGAAGGTCGGTAATAATTGAAGAAGACCCGTATGGATCTTAAAATTTGGGACCGGTGGTAATACAATACCATACTGGTTGGTAGCAAAATTAAAGGTAGACAAGTCCCTAAGTGTCCTGTCCTCAAAATTAGCCATGACTGTAGTGTTACCTCTTGTAGCGTGAGGAGGAGCTGGTGGAGTAGGAGGTTCACTTTCTCTATCCAAGTTCTCCACCTTTTCAGTTTCTTCGGTTGCTTTCGGTGTTACCAGAATTTCTCTTCTTCGCTCCAGGTGTGTTCTCTCAATCTCCGGATCTAGTGGTGCAAGTGGAAGATTAGACCTATGAGTGCTTTCATGAACTGGAATCAAGTGTAAAAGAGAGAATTTGTGAATGCAAGTAATGCAGACTCAAAGTAAAAATAAATAGTATGACTGACTCTGACAAAAAGTGAAAAAGATAACAAAGGTAAAGAAGGTGTGACTCTGACAAAAAGTAAAACGAATTTGATTTACTCTGACACAAATGCAGACTACCGTACTACACAAGAGAAGTGTGAATATTGACCTAGAATAGTCACATTGCTAGCTCCCCGGCAACGGCGCTATTTTGATAAGAGGTATTTTTGCAGTCGTTTTACACTTACCAAAAGAAATTTATAACCCTGGACTTAACTATAGTAAAGTAGACAGTGGAAGTAGGGGTCGAACCACAGAGAGCTATTTAGACTAAATTAGGTGAAAATATTACTTCTCTAATGAAAAAGGTCTCAAAAAGAAAAAAATAGAAAACTAAAATAAAGAGAAACTAAGACCGTAAATAAAACCAAACACAAGTCCTAAAACAAGACACACAATTGGGGGGGGAGTATTGATTGGTTGATTGCAACAAAATGAAAGTAACAAGTAAAGAGGAAATTAGAGTAAAAATAGGGAGATGTGATGGTTTTGTGAATTGACGCATAGTTTCGTGTAGTGAATTTGTGTGTAACTTTATCCGTGATTATAATAATAAATTTGGAATTAATCTCTTAAGTGCAGTATATGAGCTCTAACAGATAAATAACTCAAACAAAAAGATAGGGTTTTAGTTTAGATGAGCTCGTAAATAAAAACACTAACCTATTTGAATATCATAACCAATTCAATAGAAATCATTGGTTATTGGAATAATAAAAATTTTCTAGTTGAAATGTTCACTTAGAAAATAACCTTTATATGCTAAATAATAAGTCCATTGATTCCATACTTCTAGCAATGTCATCTAAGTCACAGAGTAATTATCATATTTCTAAAACTCCACCCTATGTGGAAAGTTTGACTCACTGGATCTAGGATCAATTGAGACGTGTGAATTTTATTTATCGAACAGGATGACAAGAATTGGCAACCATCACAAAGTTGATGGGTTAGTTTGTTTAGTCTCATGCATAAGGATGCACAAGAGAAAAAAGCAAGCGGGCTAGAAATAAAGAATATCAGAATTTCGTATTAAAGTGTTTTAAGTAAAAGGTTTACTTAATGAAACACAAAATATTTGAAATGTTCAAAGCATTTAAGAATGAAATTCGATATCGCCTTAACAAGATAATAAGAGCACTTCGATCAGATCGAACTGGCAAGTATTTGAGTCAATAGTTTGACATTTATCTTAGAAATTGTGGAAAATGTTTCACAATTAATTCTATATGCCGCATCTCATGATGTGCACATAAAGAAGAAAATGAAACTTATTGCATAAGATTCAGTCTATGCCACTTAGATTCTTATAGGTTTATACTCTTGAATATACTAAAAAATAAGGTTTAAACGGACACTATATGTCATATGGGTTTGGGATAGTCCCAAATTGTTTGACAGTGTCAACACAACAATCTTTATGGAATATCAACTCGACATTGTTTTACATCCATTATGAGTTCAAATTGGTTGCTGATAAGTCATTAATTATACACATTTTATACCCTATAAATATATGATATTGCACCATTATAAGTGTTAATATGCTATTTATATGGATAATAATCATAACTCGAATGTTGATACTACTAATGAGATATTTATATGATTTCAGGTGCAATTTAGATGGAGCATAACTTGGGGAAAAGAAGTTGGAGCACAAGAGAGAGATAATAATCAAGACTCGGACCTGCCGACACAGTTGCAGTATTTCGGCCATAACTCACAATCTGGGCCTCCTCTAGATGCATACTATATACCGTTGGAAAGAAGAGAACAAAGCTCACAATTCATTCTTTATCACCAGAGCCCAATTCCGAAGTCTACATGACCCAAATTGACCATCTTCTGGACAGATCTTTCATGCACTTTGCATGCACTCTTCATGCCTTTGCCATGCTTCCTTCACACTCTTTGCATGGAGCTTCATTCATCCCTCATGATCACCTTTTGAGAGGGTTATATAACCAGGTGCAAGGCATCCATTCTAATCAACTTTTAACTTCATAATTCTCTCTCTTGGATTTGGGCAAGTCAAGCAAGCTTCACCCTTCCATCCACGCTTCATTAATGGGTTCTATCATTATTTTATTTTCTTTATTTTCCATGTATTTCGAGTAAGCCCTTCGAGGCATAGTTAGTGTTTATGTTTTTGTGTTGTAACTTTTGAGACCATTAATAATGAATTTCATTTGAACGGTTATATTCTGTTTTTATTTACTTATTATCTTTCATGTTCAATGAATTGTTTTAAGTTTATTTCGGTCAATTCTATGTTCAATAGTAATTAACAAGGGCCACAAAATTCCTATGGTTGCTTTGCTCAATAGCCTCCATTAGAATTTGAATAATAGCCAAGTGCAAATAACTCACAACGATCTAAACAGTTTCGAACAAGCTCATTGTTTAGGAGGTTTTGATTTGTTTAAATAACCAATGATTTCTATTGAATTGGTTATGATATTCAAGTAGGTTAGTGTTTTTATTTATGAGCTCATCTAAACTAAAACCCTATCTTTTTGTTTGAGTTATTTATTGGTTAGAGCTCATCTTACTGCACTTAAGAGATTAATTCCAAATTCATTATTATAGTCAAGGATAAAGTTACACACAAATTCACTACACAAAACTATGCCTCATTTCACAAAACCACCACATCTCTTGATTTTTACTCTAAGTTTCCTCTTTACTTGTTACTTTCATTTTGTTGCAATCAACCAATCAACAACCCCCCCAATTGTGTGTCTTGTTTTAGGTCTTGTGTTTGGTTTTATTTACGGTCTTGGTTTCTCTTTATTTTAGTTTTCTATTTTTGTTGAGTCCATTTTCATTAGAGAAGTAATCTTTTCACCTGGTTTAGTCTAAATAGCTCTCTGTGGTTCGACCCCTACTTCCACTGTCTACTTTATTGTAGTTAAGTCTAGGGTTACAAATTTCTTTTGGTAAGTGTATAACGACTGCAAAAATACCTCTTATCAAAATGGCGCCGTTGCCGGGGAGCTAGCAACGCGACTAGTCTAGGTCAATATTCACACTTCTCTTGTGTAGTACGGTAGTCTGCTTTTGTGTCAGAGTAAACCAAATTCGTTTTACTTTTTGTCAGTCATATCTTTTTAACCTTTTGTCAGAGTCACACTTTCGTTACCTTTGTTATCTTTTTCACTTTTTGTCAGAGTCAGTCATACTATTTATTTTCACTTTGAGTCTGCATTACTTGCATTCACTAATTCTCTCTCTTACACTTGATTCCAGTTCATGAAAGCTACTCGTAGTTCTAATCTTCCACTTGCACCATTAGATCTTGAGATTGAGAGAACACACCTGGAGCGAAGAAGAGCAATTCCGGAAGCACCGAAAGCAGCCGAAGAAACTGAAAAGGTGGAGAACTTGGACAGCGAAAGCGAACCTCCTACTCCACCAGCTCCTCCTCACGCTACAAGAGGTAACACTACGGTCATGGCTAATTTTGAGGATAGGACACTTAGGGACTTGTCTACCTTTGATTTTGCTACCAACCAGTATGGTATTGTATTACCACCGGTCCCAAATTTTAAGATCCATACGGGTCTTCTTCAATTATTACCGACTTTCAATGGGAGCGCCGGAGAGGATCCGCACTCTCACATGCGGGAGTTCAACCATATCACCGCAACAATGATGCCGGCGGAGATTGAAGATGAAGGTCCTTACAAGCTGCGACTGTTTTCATACAGTCTTCGAGGACCAGCAAAGGACTGGTACTACCATCTAGCACCTTTTCCAACAACTTGGGTAGAACTTCAAAAGTTGTTTCTAGACAAGTATTTTCCTGTCTCTCTTACCGCTTCTATTAGGAAGCAGATTTGTAGTATTCAACAAGAAGTAGGGGAAACCCTCTACGAATACTATGATCGCTTCCAGAAGTTGTGTGCAAAATGTCCCAACCATCAAGTCCCAGAGAATCTCCTGATTCAACACTTGTATGATGGGATGCTTCAAGAGACTAGGGATAATGTAGATTCTGCTAGTGGGGGTGCTTTCATAGATAAAACCGTTAGGCAAGCACGTACCTTGATAGAAACCATGGCCAAAAATGCCCAATCTAGTAGAACCAGATCTAGAATTAGGGGAGTTAATGAGATTAGAGACTGTGATTTGGAGAAGCGAGTGAATGGTATGGACGCCAAATTAGATAGCCTGGCTAATATGATGGCGTCATTCATGGGAACCAAAATGGAAGTAAAAGCATGCGGTGCCTGTACTCAGACAGGACACACCACTGATGCGTGCCCAACACTCCATGATGAGGAGAAAGTCACGTCCACTGCTTGCGGCATCTTCAAGCTAAACCAACACGGAAATTCAAATGGGGGTCAAAACCGTAATTATGATCCCTATTCCAAAACGTACAACCCTGGATGGCGTGATCACCCAAACTTCAGATGGCGTGACCCAGGAAACCCACAACAACCTCCTCAAATCCATAATCAAAATTCTTCTTCTTCTTCACCTCCAATTGACCCCTGCTTTGAAAAGTCTTTCTGACATTGTGACCTCCTTGGCCACATCAACTACTTCTTTTCAGAAGGATACAAAAAGTGCCCTAACACATCTGGGCACCCAAATTGCTCAAATATCCTCTGAATTAAACCAGTTAAAAACTCAGGGGTCCTCACAACTTCCTTCCCAAACTCTAAACCCCCGTGGAATGCATGTGCTATCACCTTAAGGAGTGGTAAAGAAATAGAAGGGAGTAAGGAAAACATGAAAGGTGAAGGAGAGATTGAAGTAATTAAGCCGGAATCCGAGAAGATGAAAGAAAAGCCCAAGGAAATACCACCTTATAAACCTAGAGCCCCTTTTCCTAGCCGTCTAGCGGTTAACACTAAAAAGAATGAGGCAGAGAGAGATATCCTAGAGGTTTTCAAGAAAGTGGAAATAAACATTCCACTACTCGATTACATTCGTAGATTCCCTCGCCATGCGAAATTTCTCAAGGACTTGTGTACGAATAAGAGAAAGCTAAATGGTCATGAGAGAGTAACAATGAGTGAGAATGTCTCTGCGGTTATTCGCAAGAAGCTTCCAGAGAAGCAAAAAGACCCTGGCATGTTTGCCATTCCTTGCAGCATTGGGCACCTTGAATTTGCTCGGTGCATGCTTGATCTTGGGGCATCTATCAATGTCATGCCCTTTTCTATCTATTCTTCCCTCGGTTTAGGACCTTTGAAAAAGACCGGGGTGATCCTTCAACTAGCTGATCGTTCTACTGCTGTGCCGAGGGAGTTATAGAGGATGTCCTGGTTAAGGTCAATGGCCTTATCTTCCCCGCGGATTTCTATATTCTTGCGTATGGATGAGTCTGATAGCTCACCGAGTTCGACTCCCATTCTTCTGGGAAGACCCTTCCTTAAAACTGCCCGAACCAAGATTGATGTGCACAATGGCACTCTTTCTATGGAATTTGACGGAGAGAACATCTCTTTCAACATCTTTGATGCTATCAAGCATCCTTCTGACGGGAATGTATCCGCTATTTGCACCATCGACCTAGTTGATGAGTGTGTCGACAACTTCTCCTCTTTTGAGTTCATAGATCTGCTCGAGACCATTCTTGATCTCTCTCCAGATGAGCAGGACCTTCTTCAAAGTCTATCTGCCTTGGCCATTGGAGAGGCTTCTTCCTCTTCTTCTTCTCCTCCCTTGATAGACTTGAAACCCTCTCTTGAGCCCACCAAACCTTCCATTGTGAATCCCCCCTCTCTTGACCTAAAACCTCTACCACTCATCTCAAGTACGCATACTTGGGTAAAGGAGACACTCTTCCAAGTGATCATCTCTAGTAGCCTCACCGCTACTCGGGAAGAGAAGTTAGTTAATGTCTTGAGGGACCACAAGACTGCGATTGGATGGACTCTGGCTGATATTAAGGGAATCAGCCCTTCTACGTGTATGCATCGTATATTGTTGGAGGATGGATCTAAACCATCACGTGAGCCTCAGCGTAGGCTAAATCCTCCAATGATGGAAGTGGTCAAGAAGGAAATCATCAAACTCCTTGATGCAGGAATCATATACCCTATCTCTGATTCACAATGGGTGTCACCAATCCATGTGGTGCCCAAGAAAACTGGTATTACGATAATTGAGAATCAGGATGGTGAAAAAGTTCCTACGAGAGCACAAAATGGATGGCGAGTATGCATTGATTATCGCAAATTAAACACTGCCACCAGGAAAGACCATTTTCCCCTTCCTTTCATTGACCAGATGCTCGAGCGCCTTGCTGGGCGCCACCATTACTGCTTCTTAGATGGCTTCTCTGGTTACTTTCAAATAGCCATCGCCCCCGAGGATCAAGAAAAAACCACATTCACATGCCCTTTTGGCACCTTTGCCTATAGGCGCATGCCCTTTGGGTTGTGTAACGCACCCGGTACATTTCAGAGATGTATGATGTCCATCTTCTCTGATTATGTCACCCGAATTATTGAGATTTTCATGGATGATTTCACCGTCTATGGTGATTCATTCGATGACTGCCTGGGAAACCTAAAGATGATTCTTCAAAGGTGTGTAGAGACCGACCTGGTGTTGAATTATGAGAAATGTCATTTCATGGTAGATCAGGGCATAGTCCTAGGCCATGTGGTTTCCTCTCGGGGTCTTGAAGTGGATAAAGCCAAGATCGATGTCATTAGATCCCTTCCATACCCAACCAGTGTGAAGGACATTCGATCATTTCTTGGTCATGCCGGATTTTATAGGCGTTTCATCAAAGATTTCTCAAAAATCGCTCAACCTCTTTGTCTTCTTCTCCAAAAAGAGGCTTCTTTTGAGTTTGATGAGAAATGCAAAGCGGCATTCGACCTTCTCAAGGAGAAATTATGTTCTGCCCCCATCATTAAAGCTCCCGATTGGAATCTGCCTTTCGAGATCATGTGCGATGCGAGTGATAGGGCAGTTGGAGCTGTTCTTGGGCAGCGGGATGGGCGAGAACCCCATGTTATCTCTTATGCCTCCAGGACCTTAGACGATGCTCAGTGCAACTATACAACTACAGAAAAAGAGCTGCTAGCCATTGTTTTTGCATTGGAAAAATTTCGGTCCTATCTCTTAGGGGTTAAGGTGATTATATACTCTGACCATGCCGCGTTGAGGCATCTTTTCAAGAAGAAGGAATCCAAGCCGAGACTGCTTCGTTGGATATTGTTGCTCCAGGAGTTCGACTTGGAGATTAGAGATAAACGAGGGTCCGAGAATCTAGTTGCAGATCACCTTAGCCGCCTTCCTATGAGTATTGAGGAGGGTACCCCAATATCGGAGTTTTTCCCTGAAGAATATCTCTATGCCGTGCAAAGCTATACACCATGGTATGCTGATATAGTGAATTACTTGGTGGCTAAAGACCTACCAGAGGATCTTACGCGTGCACAGGCTGATAGAATCCGGTATGATTCCCGATTTTATATTTGGGATGAGCCTTACCTCTTTCGGACTTGCGCGGATCAGATTATTCGGAGATGTATACCCGATAATGAGGTTAGATCCGTTCTTGAGTTTTGTCACTCTCTGGAGTGTGGAGGACACTTTGGCGCTAAGCGGACAGCTCATAAGGTCCTTGAGTGTGGTTTCTTCTGGCCCACTCTACATAAGGATGCTTACTTCTTCGTGAAGTCATGTGAGCGATGCCAGAGAACGGGAGGACTCACCAAGAGAGACGAGATGCCGATGAAGTATATTCTTGCATGTGAGGTTTTTGAAGTGTGGGGTATCGACTTTATGGGACCTTTCCCTCCCTCATATGGCTTTGAGTATATCCTCCTAGCAGTCGATTATGTCTCCAAGTGGGTTGAGGCCAAGGCCACAAAACGGGCAGATGCAAAAACAGTCGTGGATTTTGTCAAGGAGCAGATCTTTAGTAGGTTTGGGGTCCCGAGAGTCATCATCAGTGATAGAGGAACCCATTTCTGCAACCGGAGTTTCGAGGCGCTAATGAAGCAATACCATGTCACACATAAAACCTCGACAGCTTACCACCCTCAAACCAATGGCCAAGCAGAGCTTTCGAATAGGGAGATCAAGGGCGTTTTGGAGAAAGTGGTGAACCCCACCAGAAAAGACTAAAGTCTTCGGCTGAATGACGCACTCTGGGCTTACAGGACTGCGTTCAAGTCCCCGGTAGGCATGTCCCCTTATCGGCTAGTCTATGGAAAGGCTTGCCATCTTCCGGTTGAACTCGAGCACAAAGCATATTGGGCCATCAAGAAGTGCCATCTAGATTACCCAAACGATGCACTCAACCGGAAGCTGCAAATCCAAGAGTTAGAGGAGATCCGAAATGACGCGTATGAGAACTCCCGAATCTTCAAGGAAAAGACCAAGATCTATCACGATAGGAAGCTTGCCCACAAGGATTTCAAAGTGGGTGACAAGGTGTTGCTGTTTAACTCAAGACTCAAATTACACCCGGGCAAGCTACAAAGTAGGTGGATAGGGCCCTTTCTTGTGACCAAATTGTTCGATTATGGTGCAGCAGAAATTCAGGGTCTGGATTCCGGGAAAGTCTTCAAGGTCAACGCGCACCGGCTGAAGCGGTTTCATGAGAGTTTCGATGCGAGCTGGATTGACATTCACGAGCTTGGAGAGCCAGCATCCACTGCTTGAGGAGATGGAAACGTCGGGCCAACGACGTTAAAGAGAGGCGCTACTGGGAGGCAACCCTGCGAATAAAGGTTGTGTTTTTCTTTGTTTATTTTCTTTTTCTTGCATTGCATCACTACTTTGTGCTTAGCTTTACTCGGGGACGAGTAAAAGTTTAAGTGTGGGGTGGAGTCTTTATTGCATGTTAGGTAGTATAAAAAAAAAAATTTTTTAAAAAAAAATAATAAAATAAATAAAAAATATAAAAAAAAATAATAATAAAAACCCATTTTTAAGCCTCAAATTAAAAAAAAATGCCCAATTAAAAATCAAAAAGATTGAGAGAGAACTGTAACTTGTATTGAATAATGTGGTGGAACTTGTTTAGACTCAAAAGGATCATATAGACCAGTTCAAGAAGAATTGAGGTCGTTGGTTTAGGGATCTTTTGTCACTGGTGAACTCGATTTGTTGTTTGAGTGCCAATAATTTAGAGATTTGCGCGAGAAATTATGTGAGGACTTACCATTGGACCGTGACCCGGAACTCAAGTTGTTTATAGTATAATATCCATAATAACCCACTATATCATCTCGTATATATATAAATAATATCCAAGTCTATTAGCTTCTAAAGTCACTTTGTTGCTTGGTTTTGGAGAAGGAGGGTTAGGCATTATATAAGAAGATTGGGGACGGGAAGTAGAGGTTAGTGTCAGAAGTTGAGGGCTTATGTGTAGAAGATGAGCTTTGTGCACCGAGTGTATTCGTGAGGAGATGCATCTTAGAGACAAAGGCAAGTTAGGCCCCTATAATCTAATAGATTTGAGTCACAATCTTAAAAAAAAAAAAAAAAAAAAAAAAAAAAAAAAAAAACAAAATAAATAAATAAATAAATAAATAAATAAAAAAAAGGGAGATTGCATGACTCAAACTTGTTCCCCTTGTACATGGCCTAAACCTTAGTTTACCCGATTTGTGAGAAAGAGTGGATCCCAGTCATACATCTCAGGCCAGCAGTTAGGTTGACACATTTTGGGCCAGATGACTGAAGGTGCTAGGAGGTATGCACATTAGGAGGTTCATTATTCCAAGAAGATAGAGGTATAGGCGATATCTTTTCGGAGAGTAGAGGCATGAGTTTAGAAAACCAAGTGACAATTTGACTGAAAGTGGCGAAGTAGACAAACAAACCAATTATGTAGTATATACTTATATGTATTATCCACAAAAGTCCATCATATTCCACCAAACATAACTTGAGAATTCCCCTCACGACCAAGGTAGGAAATCATGATTCATCTGAGAACTGAGAGATATTATGAGAGACACTCCACATATTTCACATTCATATTCCACTATACAAAAAGAGAGTGAGTGCGAGTTTCACCAAAGTGCATGGAATCCTACACAAGGGACCAAAGATCATTATTGGCTGGTATATAAGTGAAGAGCGAGTCAAAAATATGGGACCCATCTTACCAATGCAAGTTACAATGTTTGCTCGAGGACGATCAAATGTTTAAGTGTGGGGTGATTTGATAAGTCATTAATTATACACATTTTATACCCTATAAATATATGATATTGCACCATTATAAGTGTTAATATGCTATTTATATGGATAATAATCATAACTCGAATGTTGATACTACTAATGAGATGTTTATATGATTTCAGGTGCAATTTAGATGGAGCATAACTTGGGGAAAAGAAGTTGGAGCACAAGAGAGAGATAATAATCAAGACTCGGACCTGCCGACACAGTTGCAGTATTTCGGCCATAACTCACAATCTGGGCCTCCTCTAGATGCATACTATATACCGTTGGAACGAAGAGAACAAAGCCCACAATTCATTCTTTATCACCAGAGCCCAATTCCGAAGTCTACATGACCCAAATTGACCATCTTCTGGACAGATCTTTCATGCACTTTGCATGCACTCTTCATGCCTTTGCCATGCTTCCTTCACACTCTTTGCATGGAGCTTCATTCATCCCTCATGATCACCTTTTGAGAGGGTTATATAACCAGGTGCAAGGCATCCATTCTAATCAACTTTTAACTTCATAATTCTCTCTCTTGGATTTGGGCAAGTCAAGCAAGCTTCACCCTTCCATCCACGCTTCATTAATGGGTTCTATCATTATTTTATTTTCTTTATTTTCCATGTATTTCGAGTAAGCCCTTCGAGGCATAGTTAGTGTTTATGTTTTTGTGTTGTAACTTTTGAGACCATTAATAATGAATTTCATTTGAACGGTTATATTCTGTTTTTATTTACTTATTATCTTTCATGTTCAATGAATTGTTTTAAGTTTATTTCGGTCAATTCTATGTTCAATAGTAATTAACAAGGGCCACAAAATTCCTATGGTTGCTTTGCTCAATAGCCTCCATTAGAATTTGAATAATAGCCAAGTGCAAATAACTCACAACGATCTAAACAGTTCTGAACAAGCTCATTGTTTAGGAGGTTTTGATTTGTTTAAATAACCAATGATTTCTATTGAATTGGTTATGATATTCAAGTAGGTTAGTGTTTTTATTTATGAGCTCATCTAAACTAAAACCCTATCTTTTTGTTTGAGTTATTTATTGGTTAGAGCTCATCTTACTGCACTTAAGAGATTAATTCCAAATTCATTATTATAGTCAAGGATAAAGTTACACACAAATTCACTACACAAAACTATGCCTCATTTCACAAAACCACCACATCTCTTGATTTTTACTCTAAGTTTCCTCTTTACTTGTTACTTTCATTTTGTTGCAATCAACCAATCAACAACCCCCCCAATTGTGTGTCTTGTTTTAGGTCTTGTGTTTGGTTTTATTTACGGTCTTGGTTTCTCTTTATTTTAGTTTTCTATTTTTGTTGAGTCCATTTTCATTAGAGAAGTAATCTTTTCACCTGGATAGTCTAAATAGCTCTCTGTGGTTCGACCCCTACTTCCACTGTCTACTTTATTGTAGTTAAGTCTAGGGTTACAAATTTCTTTTGGTAAGTGTATAACGACTGCAAAAATACCTCTTATCAGTTGCTACCTATAATTCAGACTTCTTTAAAAGAGATCTCATCTCCTAAAGAAGCAGTAGCAGTGTAATACATCTTGAAAGGTTCGAGGTCCACATACTAGTGATGAACCATTAATGAGGCTATCAAGTAGGTGATAAGGATATACTTGAAACATAAGGTCCTCCTCACAGAACTGAAAGACATTCGGCTGAGAGATATGATCTCTCATAAAAGATGCTCATAGAGGATGAGTCGACTTTCTACCGAGGAGACTGTGAAGAGACAATGTTCTCAAAATGGTTGGACCATGAGAACTGTGATGCAATGCATATACAAGCAATAATGTTTGGAACTTGATTGGAGTATCCAATGGTTTGATGACCATTACATACAATACATGGATAACCTAAAAATAGCAAAGAAAGTAGCTATAGTATGGGCTATAGTAAAAGGACTTTCTCACTTGTTGCTATTAAGAATTCGAACTTCCATAGCACAATGCGATTGTGAATGATGGAACAAAGTTATAAAACTCACATTCCTTTATAGAAACTTTACTATGTATGTATCTTTGATACATGGCAAGAGTTTTGTGATCACAAGAATTCTGAAAGATAAATTCATGAATTCGTGGAAAGCAAGCATCTCAGGATGAATCTATTTGACAAAGTAAATTGAAGAATTTGACTTAATCAAAATAGATGCGACCACCTTAATTTCAAAAAATTCAGTGGGAGTATAATAATCTTCCTGCATTACATCAACTTACACATCCTCATTGTTAGGAGTTGAAGTCTATACAGACTTGTGGTTGTAAGATAAAGTACATTGGTAAAATATTGAAATAATTCAATGTGCGAGAAATGTTCTTGCTCATGGTGTTCATATGAATGATGAAAAGATAAACGAATGAGATTCTATACTTTCAGCCATACGTTGAAATATTCAACATGCAAGAAAGCGTTCATGCTTATGACATTCATATGAACAATAAAAGGATATAAGAATTAGATTTTATACCTTCAACCATATATTGAATATTCAATATGCAAGAAAGAGTTCTTGTTTGTAGAAATAATATGAACAATGAAAGGCACATGAATTGGATTCTATGCTTTCAACAATATATATTGAAGGAGTTCAATATGCAAGAAAGGATTCTTGCCTATAACGTTCATATAATGAAGACATATCATCCGTTTATTGAAAGGTTCAATGTACAAGAAACAGTTCTTAGTAACGGGATGAATAAGATTCTTTAAGCCATACAATCTATTGTGCAATAAGACAACAAATGATACTCATTTGATGACGAGAATAAATATCTAAGTTCTTATGAAGAACTAAGACATCCCGATTTATCCGAAGCTGGGTAGTGGTAAGAGATTACAATTTTCTAACATGGATCATTATCACAATTCATTTATTTTGAATACAGTACTTTTGAAAGAGTTCCAAATAAGGCACTGTAACTGAAACAAGACCATATTGTCGCTTTAGAAGCGGACAATAGGTATGCTTGGATCAAGCACTTGATCTTGGAACTTGGAATAGTCCCGATTGCTCTAAAGGCCGGACGATCTATGTTATGAACAAAGAGTCGCTCAGTATAGAGAAACAAGGATACATGAGCCTATTTTAGAAGTTCTCGACTAATGATAGAGAGCATTAGTAGTCGTTATAAGTTTGCGATGTAAATTTCTATAATATGACAGGCATATATATTTCCCGCTAGTAGACCATGAAGGTCATGTTGCCTAATAAGCATTGGATGCTTAAGATTGGCCTAGTGCAAGTGGGAGACCGAAGGAATTATGCCATAGGCCAAAGTGTTGGACTAGAGATTAGATTATGAGAAACAAGTTTATTCAGTTCATATATGAATGAGTGTATGGGTGACTAATATATTCACATATATTAGATCGACCATGACACTTCGGGTTCACGTCATCAGAATACGTGATTCTGATAGTAGAACTGTGAACCAACGAATGGCATTCTAAATTGTCCCAAGTGATATGTGGGTTGTTTATAGAGATAAGTATACTTCAGGTAAGAGGCTACATATCTACACTAGTATATTCGTAGAATGGATGATCATATTCTGTTGATCATGGACATAGGGATGTCAAGTCTAGAATATAGGTACGTGTTAGAGAACACGCACTGGACTAACTACACTATGAGAATATCCATGGTATATGTCATTAGTGATTCTCATATAAATAGTGTGCTTGTTCCTACGACCTGAGGTCACAATGAATTTCTATATGAGGAACTGCATACTTTAATATGATCTTACGTCATCCGTAAAGGGATGATCATTAGGGTCATCATTAGGTATGCACTGAATCATGACGAGGAATGTGAGTGACCAAGATGGAATTTTTTCCTCTCATCATGAGGGAGATATCTCTGGGCCCCCTGATGAACTAGGACTGAAAGAAATGCATGGCCATGCTCAAAATGGATTAACATGTGTTGTTAATATCATTTTGTCTTTGTTCAGTCTAATTCTCGATCAGGAAAGAGACTTTGGTCAAACTCAAGGATGACATACTTCCATGCCTTATGATCAAGACATATATCGTAGAACAAAAAGATAATCATATGTCTATTCAAATAGGTTTATGATCGCTGATCATTTCATTTAACATGGGCAGTCATGATACCAATCTAGAGGTTACACATGACTTATGATCTTTAGAAGATCGTTGCCAGCGTTAAATGGAACCTACACGGTCACACAGTGAACTCCATTCGTACAGGATGAAAATACCTCAAAAACAAATATACATATGATGTATAAATTGATGAACGAAATAATCAATTATTGGATAATTGATTGAACAAAACAGCATCATTCCGTTGGCAATGGAGTAGTTCCATTCCCAATGGAATAGATATGAAAACTGTAATAACCTTAGCTGCCAAGTATTCCGTTATGGAAATACCTATTCCGTTGGTAATAGAATAGTTCCGTTGCCAACGGAATAGGCGCAGATTAGGGTTTTTAGTTATGGTAACTAAGCAATCGTTCATCTCTCTCTCAAGTATATAAATAGAAGGGTAGTGCCTCTCTATGAGATAGACAATTCTCAAGCTTTAGAAGCCGTCATACACAGAAATAGAGAGAGAGAATTTTGAGTTATTTTCGGAAAGTATCTCCGGATTCGTCTAGCCGAGTCCGGTTATTCCATGCGTCTGAAGTTCGCGTGGATACGAGTAGAGGTTCTCTAACTTGAGAACTTGTGAGCGATCATTCTTCATCCCTAGGAGAAGCAAGAAGGTTCATGGAGTCGAGCTTCAGAAAGGAGAAGGTTGCACGTTAGAAAAGTTCAGACCTACATCCGTACTTCGTCTCGCAGATCAGGAAGATCCAAGGTATATATTTTAATAGTTAATCTTGTACTTTTATTCCCTTAACGATGATCCTAGGGAGGGTTTAACCCGTAGGTTCTGCTGCGCAGGTAACGTACATGGCTATGGGTTTCCCAACAGATTCGAGTATTCCCAGGTCAAAGGTCTCCAAACGGATCTTGGCATTACATTCATCGCAGCCCGTAAGTCAAGCATGCATCTTGTGAACTGGTGGTGCCCAATTATGCAAGGAATGATGAAGATTCCAGGATCTTTTTCTTTTGGGGGAAGTATGGCATCAAGGCTTAAAATGGCCGAGAGGTTTACTTTCTCATTCCCTTTTAACCTTCTTTTATTTTTGCACAAGTCATTCAAGAACTTGGCAACATTGGGGAATTTTTCGATGGCATCAACGATGGGAATGTTCACCTCCACTTTTCTGAAAAACACAAGCATGTCCTTTTCGGCCTATGCCTTTTTGTTCACCGCCAAAAGGGACGGGAATGGTGCCCTTGGCATGTAAACTCTATCTTCCCTTTGTCCCTTTTTTCTCTTTTTCTTTTTCTTTTTCTTTTCCTTGTATATTTACATTCTCATTCTCATTCACAACTACATGTTCATCTTCTAACCCTAATTCTTCATCTTTCTCCCCTTGTTCTTCATGCCTTTTCACAGTAATCTCATTTTCCTCTCTAAGAAACTCAACCTCTTTCCCGCTTCTAAAATGAATTGCGAGAATGGATTTGGTGTCAGGTCTCCTTCCTTGAGATGGGAGCTTGTTATCAACCGTCCCTTTAGGACATTCACTTCATCCGCTATTTGTCTCATTTATGTTTTCATGTTTTGAACTTGTTGACTCATTGACGCGTGTCCTTGGCTAAGGGAACTTATCTCATTCTCCATCGACCCCAATTTTGTTGTAAAGGTTGAAAACCCGTTCGTCATGAAAGCCATCATTTTGTCGAATTTCTCTTCTAGAGAGGGAGGTTGAGTGATTGATGAAGAAGGTTGAGGAGGTTGTTGTTGTTGCGCATTGGGGTGAGTGTAGATTCCTTGTCTTTGGGGTTGTTGTTGAGGGATTTGTTGTTCATTATCATCCGTTCTCCAACGGAGGTTGGGATGCTTTCTTCCATGGTCGTAAGTGTTGGGAAATCCACAGCCATGTACGTTACATGCGCAATGGAACCTATGGATTTAACCCGCCCTAGGATCTATGTTAAGGGAATAAAAGTACGATATTAACGATTAAAATTTATACCTCGGATCTTCCTGATCCGTGAGACGAAGAATGGATGTAGGTCTGAACTTTTCTGACTTGCAACCTTCTCCTTTCTGAAGCTCGACTCGCGACCTCCTTGCTTCCCCTAGGGATGAAGATTGATTGCTCGCAAGTTCTCAAGATAGAGAAACTCTACTCGTATCCACGCGAACTTCAGACGTACGGAATCACCGGACTTGGCTAGACAAGTCCGGAAATACTTTCTGAAAATCTCTCAAACTTTTTCTCTCTTTTCTGTGTAATAGATGGCCTC
The DNA here is from genome assembly GCA_024447665.1 of Juncus inflexus. NCBI lineage: Eukaryota > Viridiplantae > Streptophyta > Magnoliopsida > Poales > Juncaceae > Juncus > Juncus inflexus. The sequence goes on along the minus strand of JAJHPC010000014.1, from coordinate 5,820,594 downwards.
TAAGGCTTTTGAATTGTGTGTCGAATAGAAGGGGGTTACCCCTTTATTTATACTAGAGAGAGGGGTGAAAGAATGACAACTTTCGTTAAGGAAACAAATCCTGCCTTCCGCGTGAACAGTAATTCCTGCTTCGAACGGACCATCGTTTCTATATAAACGATGCTTGTCCACCAAGCAAATCAGCACATACCATATGTGTTCCGTTCGAACGCGTGAACAGTAATTCCTGCACTTGAACAGTAATTCCTGCGCGTGAACAGTAATTCCAACACAATCAAATATCCAATATTTGATTTATTCTTTCGTCCATTTATACATCACATGTATAACTATTATAGAGGTATTTTCACCCTGTACGAATGGAGTTCATTGTGTTACCATGTAGGTTCCATTTAACGCTGGCAACGATCTTCTAAAGATCGTAAGTCATGAGTAACCTCTAGACTGATGTCATGACTACCCATGTTAAATGAAATGATCAGCGATCATAAACCTATCTGAATAGACATTTGTTTATTCCTTTTGTTCTACGATATACGTCTTGATCACAAGGCACGGTAATATGTCATCGTTGAGTTTGATCAAAGTCTCTTTCCTGATCGAGAATTAGACTGAGTAAACACAAAATTATATTAACAACACATGTTAATCCATTTTGAACATGGCCATGCATTTCCTTCAGTCCTAGTTCATCAGGGGGCCCAGAGATATCTCCCTCTTGACGAGACGAACAAATCCCATCTTGGTCACTCACATTCCTCGTCATGATTCAGTGCATACCTAATGATGACCTTAATAATCATCCTGTTACGGATGACGTAGGATCATATTAAAGTATGCAGTTCCACATGCAGGAATCCATGGTGACCTCAGGTCTTAGGAACAAGCTCACTATTCATATGACAATCACTAATGACATATACCATGTATATTCTCATAGTGCGGTCAGTCCAGCACGTGTTCTCTAACACGAACCTATATTCCAGACTTGACATCCCTATGTCCATGATCAGCAGAACATGATCATCCAGCCTGCGAATATACTAGTGTAGATATGTAGCTTCTTACTTGAAGTATGTTTATCTCTATAAACATCCCACATATCACTAGGGATGGTTTAGAATGTCATTCGTTGGTTCACAGTTCTACTATCAGAATCACTTATTCTGATGACGTGAACCTGAAGTGACATTCATGGTTGATATAAGAAATTTACATTCACAACCCATACACACAGATATATAAGAAACAACCTTTATTGAATAAATAATAATGTCTTAATACATAATCTATTTCCTTGCACAAATACATTTGGCCTAGGGCACTAATCCTACAGTAAGAATATTGAGGCTTTTGGTACCCATATAACCCCCTTGGTTTCCCCCAAACTCCCCATTGCATTCACATCTTGTTGAAGAGTTTCGCATTCATCAGTTAAATGCGATGTACTGCCACAAAACTCACACTTCTTTGGTTCAACTTTCCCAACAACCGCATTAAGCATTTGGCTAAATTTCATCTCAAAATTCGTGGTGATGCGGGACTCCATTACCTTGAGATCTACCGCATTTGTAGCGTTCACTTGTCCACCTCGTCCACTACTCCCTCTAATGCCTTCCGCATTCGTCACAATAAGTTCTCGTACTTGGGAGGGTATCGTGTGGCTTATGTTTCCTCCGGCTGAACATTCATGAAGACGAGTGTCGAGGTCGTTTATGCCTTCAAGGAATTGGGCGATGAGAGAGGTTTCCTCCATACTATGGTTAGGGCATGATGTGCATAAACAGATGAAGCGTTCGTGATACTCCTACAGATTTTCTTCACCCCTTTGCTTACTCCCCGTGATTTCGGATCGCAACTTGGCGGTGAGTGAATCAGGATAGTAGCGCTTGAGAAAGCGTTGTGCCAACTCCTCGAAAGTCTTGAATGGCCCGCCTTGTAGGTGATTGAGCCAGTGTCTCTTAGAGCATCTTCTAAAGTATGAGAAAAGAGAGTGAGTTTAATATTGTCCAAGTCATTAGTTTTACCAAAGAGAGCCGTGCAATTTCGATCTAATTCACCCAAATGTATATAAGGATTGTCATTTCTATATCCTTCAAAAATAGGTAAAATATTTAAAATAGCGGGGTACAACTTGAAGTTTTGCACGGTGGGTATCACAATATTTCTTGCATTTTGTTGAAGATTTTGTGCTAATAGTTCGCCTAATGTTTCCTCTTCAGCCATTTTCACTCTTTCTTTATCTTTTAAAGGTTCTTTTTCAACTTTTATAACTTGAGATGATGAACATGATGATGAAGGAATTATGCCCTAGGCCAAAGTGTTGGACTAAAGATTAGATTATGAGAAACACGTTTATTCAGTTCATATATGAATGAGTGTACGGGTGAATAATATATTTACATATATTAGATTGTCCATGAATGTCACTTCGGGTTCACATCATCAGAATAAGTGATTCTAGTAGTAGAACTATGAACCAACGAATGACATTCTAAACTGTCCCTAGTGATATGCGGGATGTTTATAGAGATAAACATACTTCAAGTAAGAAGCTACATATCTACACTAGTATATTCGCAGACTGGATGATCATGTTTTGCTGATCATGGACATAGGGATGTCAATTATTGAATATAGGTGCGTGTTAGAGAACACGTACTGGACTGACTACACTATGAGAATATGCATGGTATATGTCATCAGTGATTCTCATATGAATAGTGTGCTTGTTCCTACGACCTGAGATCACCATGGATTTTTGTATAAGGAAGTACATACTTTAATATGATCTTACGTCATCCGTAATGGGATGGTCACTAGGTATGCACTGAATCATGACGAGGAATGTGAGTGACCAAGATGGTATTGTTCCTCTCCTTAAGAGGAAGATATCTCTGGGCCCCCCGATGAACTAGGACTGAAGGAAATGAATGGCCATGCTCAAAATGAATTAACTTGTGTTGTTAATATCATTTTGTATTTACTCAGTCTAATTCTCGAACAGGAAAGAGACTTTGATCAAACTCAATGATGACATACTTCCATGTCTTGTTGAAGGAATTATACCCTAGGCCAAAGTTTTGGACTAGAGATTAGATTATGAGGAACATGTTTATTCAGTTCATATATGAATGAGTGTATGGGTGACTAATATATTTATGTATATTAGATCGACCATGAATGACACTTCGGGATCACGTCATTAGAATACGTGATTCTGATAGTAGAACTGTGAACCAACGAATGACATTATAAACTGTCCCTAGTGATATATGGGATGTTTATATAGATAAACATAGTTCAAGTAAGAAGCTACATATCCACACTAGTATATTCGCAGACTGGATGATCATGTTCTGCTAATCATGGACATAGTGATGCCAAGTCTGGAATATAGGCACGTGTTAGAGAACACATACTGGACTGACCACACTATGAGAATATACATGGTATATGTCATTAGTGATTCGCATATGAATAGTGTAGTCAGTCCATGAATTCATGTATGAGGAACTGCATACTTGAATATGATCTTATGTCATCCGTAATGGGATGATCATTAGGTATGCACTGAATCATGACGATGAATGTGAGTGACCAAGATGGGATTTCTTCCTCTCGTTAAGAGAGAGATATCTCTTGGCCCCCTGATGAACTAAGACTAAAGGAAATACATGGCCATGCTCAAAATGGATTAACATGTGTTGTTAATATCATTTTGTATTTATTCAGTCTAAGTCTAGATCAGGAAAGAGACTTTGATCAAACTCAAGGATGACATATAACCGTGCCTTGTGATCAAGACGTATATCGTAGAACAAAAGGAGTAATCACATGTCTATACAGATAGGTTTATGATCGTTGATCATTTCATTTAACATGGGTAGTCATGACACCAGTCTAGAGGTTACTCATGACTTACGTTCTTTGGAAGATCGTTGCCAGCATTAAATGGAACCTACACGGTCACACATAGAACAGCGTCTAGTCCGGAAGGAAATGCTTTTAAATAGTTATACGTATGATGTATAAATAGGTGAAGGAAATAATCGATCATTGGATGATTGATATGAGTGATTGTGCAAAAAATCATTATAGTTCCATTGGCAACAGAACTCAGCCAATTTCTCGACAGCCAAGTTTTCAGATTAGGGAAGTCTATTTCATTTGCAACGGAATATGTCAGTTGGGAATGGATAAGCATTGTAATTAGGGTTTTAGTTATGGTATCTAAGCAATCATTTGACTCCCTCTCTAGTATAAATAGAGGGGCAATCCCTCTCTATTAGACACACATTACAGAGCCTCCAGGTTGCCGTAATATAGAGAGAAAGAAAGAGAGAGCCTCCTGAAAGTATTTTCGGACTCGTCTAGCCGAGTCTGATTATTCCGACGATTCGAAGTTCGGCATGGATACGAGTAGAGGTCTTCTGTTTTGAAGACTAGCGAGCGATCAAGTTCTTCATTCCTAGGAAGAGCAAGAAGGTTCTCAGAGTCGAGCTTCAGAAGCCAGGAAGGAGAAGGAAGCAAGAAGGAAGTTCGCTCAGACCTACATCCACTTATCTCTCCCGGATCAGGAAGATTCGAGGTATAAATTTTAATATCATAATCTCGTACCTTTATTTCCTTTACGATGATCTTAGGGAGGATTGAACCCGTACGTTCCGCTGCTCATGTAACGTACATGGCTACGGGTTTCCCAACAGTGGCATCAGAGCGTTTGTTAAGGAATAATCGTGGATTCTATTTAAAATTTGTGAAATTCTAGTAAATTAAATTTTAAGGTTTTGAAAATATTATTTCAAAACATCACGGAAATAGTTTCTAGGAATATAATATTGGATATTATGATTTTCTAGAGTTTCGAAAAAAATAGTTTTTCGGAATCTGTTTTGGAAACGGAACTAAAATAAAATGAAACAGAATTTTCAGCATTATTCCGTTGCGAACGAAACAGTTCCGTTCAGAACAGAATAGGCAAAATTTATGTCGGAGTTTTTCAGCGCAGGTTCCGTTGAGAACGGAATAGCTCCCTTCCCAATGGAACAAGGCTGAATTTTGCGGAAACTCTAATTTTTGTTATACATGGAATTTTTAATTTAAATACGGTATGAGCCTTAGATCTGTGATTGTTATGCGATGTAATCTTATGTGTGAATGCTTGTAATGTTATTTAATATCTATGGCAACCTGTGGGTTGTCCAAAGTTGTAATTTATGGCTACTAGTGAGTTGTCCAAAATTGTACGTTACTTTTCTAGCAATAGGATAATTGTTAGGATAGATATTATATGAAGACTACGAGATAAAGATCTTGGCGCAGTCCTCAGAAGATGGCATTGGATCTTCTCACACACACAATGAAGGATTCGTTGAAGATTCACCTGCAATCTGGAGATAGATCTAGGATTAGGAACCTCATGATCGCTCGTGAGAAATAGACTCAAACTATTTTTGACTTGTTTCTGTGATGTTTATATTTATAAATCTAAAAATAAAATCCTTCAGAATGTTAAGTAAGGATAAGCTCAATGGGTCTAACTTCCTTGACTAGTTTAGAAACCTGAGAATTGTTCTCAAGGCAGATAATAAACTATATGCCATAGAAGAGGCTTAACCAAAGGAACCAGAATAGGGAGCCACAAGGGCTGCCCGAGATGCGTATGCTAAATACGTTAAGGACGACATGGAGATAGCTTGTCTCATGCTAGCAACCATGACCTCCGAGCTTCAGAAGCAACTGGAGGACATGGGTGCTTACGATATGATCGTAACTCTCAAGGAAATGTTCCAAGAACAGGCTAGAGTTTAGTGCTACAAAGCGACTGTCTCTCTGACTGACACAAGGATGGCTGAAGGTTCATCTGTGAGTGCTCATGTACTCAAGATGAAGAGCTATCTTGATCAATTGGAGAGGCTTGGTTCAGCTATGCCCAGAGAATTAGCTGTTGACATATTTCTCGGGTCGTTACCTCCTGGTTTTAAGCAATTCATCATGAACTATAATATGCATCAGATGGAGAAATCCATCATTGAGTTGCATGGGATGCTTAAGAACGCACATGAGGACATGAAGACAACTGTTGTCAAAGATGTCATAATTGTTCACAAGAAGAAGGGTAAGAAGACCGGGAACAAGAGCAAGAGTAAAGGCAAGGTGTCGCCTAAACCAAAGAGCAAGAAAGACAAGGAGGGAGTTTGCTTCCATTGCAATAAAGTTGGCCATTGGAAAAGAAACTACCAACTCTATCAGGACGAAATCAAGAAGGGTAGTATGACTACCGTTTCAAGTATTTTTGTTATTAAAACTAATTCACTTACTCCTAAATCTTGGGTATTAGATACCGGATCTGGTACTCACATTTGTAATGATGTGAGGGACTACAAAGGAGTAGAAGATTAGCTTAGGGCAAAGTCGACCTGCGTGTGGGAAATTAGATTATGAGAAACATGTTTATTCAGTTCATATATGAATGAGTGTATGGGCGACCAATATATTTACGTATATTAGATCGACCAAGAATGACACTTCGGGTTCACGTCATCAGAATACGTGATTCTGATAGTAGAATTGTGAACCAACGAATGACATTCTAAACCGTCCCTAGTGATATGTAGGATGTTTATAGAGATAGAGATACTTCAGGTAAGAAGCTACATATCCACACTAGTATATTCGCAGGCTAGATGATCATGTTCTGTTGATCATGGACATAGAGATGTCAAGCCTGGAATATAGGTACGTGTTAGAGAACACGTACTGGACTGACCACACTATGAGCATATGCATGGTATATGTCATTAGTGATTCTCATATGAATAGTGTGCTTGTTCCTACGACCTGAGGTCACCATGGTTTCCTATATGTGAAACTACATACTTTAATATGATCCTACGTCATCCGTAATTGGATGATCATTAGGGTCATCATTAGGTATGCACTGAATCATTACGAGGAATGTGTGTGATCAAGATGGGATTTGTTCCTCTCATCATGAGGGAGATATCTCTGGGCCCCCTGATGAACTAGGACTGAAGGAAATGCATGGCAATGCTAAAAATTGATTAACATGTGTTGTTAATATCATTTTGTATTTACTAAGTCTAATTCTGGATCAGGAAAGAGACTTCGATCAAACTCAAGAAGGACATACTTCCGTGCCTTGTGATCAAGATATATATCAAAGAACAAAAGGAATAAGCAAATGTCTATTGAGATAAGTTTATGATCGCTGATCATTTCATTTAACATGGGTAGTCATGACATCAGTCTAGAGGTTACTCATGACTAACAATCTTTAGAAGATCGTTACTAGCATTAAATGGAACCTACACAGTCACACAATGAACTCCATTCGTACGGGATGAATATGCCTCAAAAATAGTTATACATATGATGTATAAATTGGTGAATGAAATAATCAATTATTGGATAATTGATTGAACAAAATAGTACCATTCCGTGGGCAACAGAATAGTTCGGTCCCAACGGAATAGACAT